>CM046437.1:930109-1292609 GCA_025506505.1 Flaveria sonorensis | reverse complement strand
CCCGTCGCTTGCGCCGGGTAATATGCAGGTAGTAGCGGTAAACCAACAATCATTTTAGATGTCATTGCATCATATGACTTATAGATATGGCACACATTCTTTGGAACACTAGGTACGTGTAATGACATTAATGGTCCTCCACCAATCTCCCTCTTTTTGATAATTTGTCATCAGGTAGAGCAATAAATGTGAGCTAGGTCTTGAATGGTTGGGAATATATCAGGACATACTATCTTATTAATGGCATGCATCCTTTATGGCCTGCCTTGTCAGGTCAATAACTTCTCCATAGTTGTGAAAACACAAGTTATTCACTCAACATCAACAGTTCGCTAGAAAAGTTATTGAACAAGAATTTGGAGTTCTACAAGCTTGTTTTGCATTTTTATGACACCCATCCCATGTGTGAGATAAGGATATGATGGGAAAATTATGATTGCATGTATTATCATGCATAATATGATCGTTGAGAATCAACGAGACACATACCTTAACTATTATGATCTATCTGATAAATGACAGGCTTAGAAACTAGTGACAAAGAAGCTCGAGTGAAGATGACGAACAACCTTATCAATACTCTACTTACTGAATTAGAAGCTTACCTAGTTATATGACCAATAGGGAATAGCTTCGCTATAGAGAAGCTCATATCACTTTAAAAAACAATTTGATTGAGCATGTATGACAAAAATTTGGCGTTGATGAATATCTATGTAGTTTGTATCATTTGTAAGTGTAATTTTATATTTCATGCTACAATTTTAATTTGGTTTATATATTTTATTATGCATGTTTGATGAATATACATATTTTTTATTTAAAAAATTATTTTTAAATTAAGTTGTTTATTTTTTTTGAAATAAAATAATTTTTTATATTTTATTTTTTTTGAAATAAAATAATTTTTTTATATTTTTGTTGAATTTTAATAAAAAATCAAAAAATTATTTTTGTTTTTAAAAGAACTAGTAAAGGTTGCGTTGTTAATGAGAGTGAAAAGATAAGTTTTATTGGGTTGTGTAGCTTGAAGAGAGAGAAATTAGTTTTTTTATTAAAAGGTTGGCTTGGTTGGGTTGTGAATAAGGACAGTCTTATGGATCCTTGTATGGACAAAATATTAATAATCTATCACGCCCTGGTTTGAGCACACACAAGACAAGTAACCGACTAGTTTTGTTTGTTCTTTTTGTTATCTCAAATCATTTTATGCAACAGAATAGTGGGTGAGTTTTATTACCCAAACCGGACCCGAATCAACCAGGACCCGATTAAGTAAGAAAATTTTCGACATGAAACTAATTTTAAAAATAAACTGAACATGATGTACACTTTAGAGTCAGTAATTGAGTTTGTATTTTTTATAATCAAGTTAACCTGATTAGCCTGATTATGTGTTTAGAAATTAAATTCTGTTTTGTCTAGGTTTCAAGTATAGGAGGATTGCATGTTTATAAATATGATCGTATGCATATAATGAAAGACCAAAGAAGGCAGCCAACATTGTAGAAGAAAGTCAATTCAAAGAGTGGTAGTGGCATTGGAATTCAACAATAAAATACTTTCAATTGGCAACGATTGTTGACTTGTGGTTCGATTCACATTCTTATCGAAGGTTGTTCAATCAACTTATTGACTGGGTTTGAGAATGATATTCTCGGTTGATATGACTCAACCTAGGATCGAATATGTGGACTGAGTCAATAATATAGCAGCGGAATTACTATATCAAAGAACATTAATTGCTGTAGTAAATGCTTGAATGTAAGAGAATCAAGAACCATAGTGAATGTTGTAAAATATTATGAATATTACTGCTGAAGTCAACAACCTTACAAAGTTAGGGTATGTGACCCTATTTATAGGCGTATACATTGCCTGTACAAAAGACTAAACTAACCCTGATCTATACAAGTGAATCTAGTCTAAGTACAAAATAAAGAAAACAGTGTAAGTGTTGATCCGCATTAGTTCATGCGGATGAACAAGTCTTCATCAGCATTTGTTGTTTGTAGTAAGCATTTGTGTTTGCTCACCCGCATTAGTTCATGCGGGTGAACAAGTGTTGTCAGCATTTACTGTTGTTCATCCGCATGGACTAATGCGGGTGAACAATTCTAGTCAGCATTTACTGTTGTTCATCCGCATGGACTAATGCGGGTGAACAATCTTTATCAGCATTTCTTCAGTTCATTCGCATGGACAAATACGGATGAACACTTCTGTTCAGCATTAGTTGTCTTGATCCACATTTGTTAATGCGAGTGAACAAACACTTGTCCGCATTTGTTCACTAGTCATCCACATTAACAAATGCAGGTGCTTTATACTTGTCTTGTCTTGTCTTCTATTGTCTACTGTTGTTTTCTGTAACTGATGTTTTCCAACCAGAACAACCTCCAACCACTTCTTGAGTTGGCAAGCATGATCCTTTCAGAGTCTAACAATACTCCCCCTAAGGATTATACTGCCTAGGTTCCTCAAGAGTGTGATGGTGGTGGTGGTTGTGAAGATTCTGGTCGGTCTTCTTGTGTAGTCTTCTTTTGGACTGATGTTGGGAGGAGAGTTTCAGCAGCTTCTTCTAATGTTTCTGGTTGTGCCATTAATGGATTGAGAATAGCCTTTATCATGTTAGAAAAATCCCTAGCTTCCTTCATTTTTTCTCTACTGAGCACATGAATCTTCATCTCACTCATTGTATGAATAGCAGCAATGGGCATTTGTTTCAAAGAGATGGGTTCCCAAACTGAAATAGAAGATAACCCATCTCTATGAATCACCAGTGAACCATCAGCATCAACTTCCAACTTGACTATGTTGCCCATCTGCATAGGTAGCCTTTTCTTCTTCCTTTGTTCTCTCTTGTTGTTAATTCTATCAAAAGCCAGCTTCAATATCTTCACACACTTCAAAATAAACTCTAAATCATCTTCTGCAGCCTTGTTTGTGAGAGCTCTGAAGTGTCTGGTAAAGATGTAATGAATGTAAGACTCATCTAGCAATCTAACCTCATACCCACTGAAGATTCTTATTTCAGGAGCTTCCTTTCCTTCCTATTTTCTTTCAATTACTAGCTCAAAGGTGTCTTCATCATAATACACATTTGAAATAGGCTTTGTTTTATGAGTACCAGCAATCATTTTCCTCTTCAAACTTTCTGTTGGCTTAACATGTAGTTCAGGAAACACAATCTCTTCGGCTTCTCTTTTCTTTCTTTGATCAAATGGGTTCTTGAATGTTTTGTATTTTCTGGTGCAGATAGCTTTCAGTGATTTGAAGTTCTTTGTTCTTTTAAACATCTTTAGAATATCTTCAAATTCATATCCTCTATACATTCCATAAGGATTAATCAAGTCTAGCTCAGCCAACTCTTTTAAATCATGAACTTTCAAGGCATTGACTAGGGCTGTGTACTCTGTGAAAAATTGAACTAATCCTGATATCCTCTTCACCATGAACATATTCCAGATACTATCATACTTCCAGGCAATAATTTTTACGTCTGTCTTGCCACTAGGAGTAGATACCCCTCTTATCATTTCAGCAGTAGTCAGCCCCTCTTGAAGTTTAAGTTGAGAAGGCTCAATAAACCACTCTAGATTCTTGTGAAGTATAGGGGCCAGAACATCTTGATCTTTAACTGTCAACTGCACATCTTTTGCTGATTTTCTTGTTCTGGGTTTCTGGGCAATCACTTCTTCTTTAATTGCTTTTAGTCTTTCTTTCTTGTCATTGATCATCTTTAACATAGCAGCCCTAAGAGAATTAGTCTTCATGTTCCCCAGCTTTCTTTTTGTAAATCCTTGTTGAGACAGATAATCCTTCATTTCCTTATCTGTCATACTATAAGGATCAGGGTATGTAGTTTGAGGGTCATACTTCTTTGCTGTCTTAGAGATACTTGTGACTGATTTAGTAGTTTCCTTTTCTTTTTCATATTCAGTCACAAATGTTTGATCAAGAAGCTTCTCCATCTTTCTCACTTCTTCTACCATACCTTCATAAGTCATCCTAAAGACTATATCAGCATCATATCCATGGTTGATCAGGAACATGGCATGAATCATAAGATCATTAGTCTTAGCCTTCTCTATCATACTTTCAACAGATGGCTCAATAATTGATGGACTCCTCATGTCATCATGTTTCTTTGTTTGTTCATCTTCAGTTTCTCCTTCTTCCAACATAATCACTTCCAAAGTATGCTGCAACTCCTTCTCAGCTTGTTCATGTTCATCTAAAAATTCAGCAATTGCTGCCAAACTCCAAGGATCATCTTTAGTTTTCTTCTTAGGTTGTTCTTCCTCAACCATAGGAAGTTTTCCTTTTGCTTTTTCAGTCAAGTATTTCCTTTTTCTTGTGTATGTGATCACTCTTGGTCCTGATGTTGAAGCTACATCAGTTTTGGCCTGTTGTTTTTCTTCAACATCCTTAAGCTCAGTAGTGATTCTTTGTTGTTCAGCTTCTTGTCTGTTTAATTCAGCTGTTTCCTTTTCTTTGAATTCATCATAAAGTCTATTGATTAAACTTTGTTGTTCATCAGTCAATACAACAGCAGGAACAAGCTGCATTCTCAGTTCTTCTTCTATCGACACAGGTTGTGATGGAATTACAACTATAGACTCAGAAGGGGATTTGGTGTTTTTGATGTATTCCCAGAATTCCTCATCTATAATGAATTCACTTGAAGAGAATCTGTCCATGTCATCTATTAGTTCTTTCATCATGGCCTCTTTTTCAGTAGATGGATCAGAATGTACTACCATCTCCCAGCTATCATCATCCCTAATACCACTGGTTTCTTGCTGTTGTGAATGAACTTCCTTATCTATTTCTTTAGCTTCATGTTCTGTTGCTTCCCTTTCAAATTCAGCCTTTAATTGAGCAATCAGTTCTAATTCATCAATTCTTTTCTTCAAAGCCTCATTTTGTTTGCTTAGATCAGCAATAATTTCTGTTTGCATCTCCAACATGTGTTCTTGATCTTCCATAGCCACAGTTTGAATGGCCACAGTGTCCACATGACCACTGATTTCTTCTCTTGACATCTTTAAAGAAGCTTTGTGCTTTTTGATCTCATCATCCTTTTCTTTCATATCAGCTTCATACTTGGCTTTTAAATCATTTAATTCTTTTTCCTTTTCATCAAGTTCCTGAATTCTGTCATTTATGATTCTTGCCTTTCTATCCAGAGTCTTTTCCATTTTAGCAACTTTGTGAATCAGATCAAATATCATCTTGTCTTTCTCATCTGGTCTGTTTATTCCAGATTCAGCAAAACTTTCTGAGGGACCCTCCTCTGAGATCATTTGTTTCTCCGGTAGTGGTGCAAATTGTTGATTATCCTCCTCATCACTAGATGATTCAGATGATGAACCGGTAGATTCACCAGATCCATCAGAAGCATCAGCAGCTTCATGTGAGGGGTTGTTGGAGGGTTCTTCATGAGTGTGCATGTGAGAAGATGGAGAGAATATAATGGGATCAACCCTAAAAAGGGAATGAATCTCAGCATCATGAGTTGAAGGCCCAATGTGAAGATCACCACCTACATCAACATGTGGCGACATTGGCCTCAATGCTTCTTTATTTAATTCTGCATGCTCATCAACAGTGGGTTGTTCCTCAATTGTTTGATCATCTCTTTGTTGAGCAACATCAACAACATCATCATGAGCAGCAACCTCTTCATGAACAGGTTCCTCAGTAGGAACATCATCTAGTACTTGTTCTTGTATAACATGTTCTTCTTGTTGTTGTTGTAATTGTTCCTCATCCATTGGCACATCATTTTGGGGATTTATTTGTTGTTGCATCCAAGGTAAAAGTGGAAAGAAAGTACCACTATAGAAATTTCTTGGATCTCTCTTCTTGATGTATTTCAAAGATTTTGCATTATAATGAGGAATTTCAAGAGTGGGACCTTCTAAAACCAGATCAGGAAAGGCTTCATTAATAAGACACTGAATGAATCTGGGATACATTAGGAACATGTTCCTTCTCCCCTCTTGAATGTTTGCCATCATTCCATTAAAGACATAGGCTGAAAAGTTGTAGGGTCTGTTAGAGCAGAGAGCACAAACAAGTGATGATGTAGTCAAAGGTATATCATTCCATCCAATCTTCCTTTTGGATAAGCAGTGTTGCACATAATGAATGAGGAATCTCCATTGCAAATCAACCAATCCTTTGACTATCTGTTTATCCTCAAAACCACCCTTATATCCAATGTCAGCAAAGAATGACATGATATCTTCTTCATCAAATTCAGTTGGTGAATCAGGATCATCTTCAAATCTCAAGCATTGTCTTATTATTTGCTCAGAGATTATCAGTGTACGGTCAGCAGTTATTCTTCCTGAAATTACTTTTTCTCCATCATTGTCTACTACTTCTGCATTACCCCAAAATGATCTGATATAGTTCTCAAAGATCATTGGTCTAACTGTAATGGCATAGGCCACTC
The DNA here is from genome assembly GCA_025506505.1 of Flaveria sonorensis. Lineage (NCBI taxonomy): Eukaryota > Viridiplantae > Streptophyta > Magnoliopsida > Asterales > Asteraceae > Flaveria > Flaveria sonorensis. The sequence goes on along the minus strand of CM046437.1, from coordinate 1,286,143 downwards.
TGGTAGTGGCAATAAATCTGATCATGTCTCTGAGACCTTCTGCTTCAGGAACATCTGGATTGAGAAAACCACTGACATTGTGGAGCTTGCTCCAAGTCAGGTTAGCCATTATGTAATCTGCACACAAAGAGGATGAATTAGTGAGAATTGTGTATGGACAAAAATGAATTCTGCTTGTTACTGTTACATTAGGTTATTTGACCTAATTTTGATTTTGAATGAAGACCAGTTCAAAAGTTTTGGTTTCTTTCTGTTGAGTTATAGTGATTATGAATGTGTCTTAACAAGTTTACATCTTAAACTGTTGTTTTTGATTTCAACATTGTTATGTGACAGTATCCCCTATTCATCGATGTTTGAGGTGTTCTTAGAATCACAGGAAATCTTTGTTGTTTACACTGATCATTGGTTTTAATGAACTCTATCATTCATGTAAATCCATTGCACTTGAGTGCATTTTAACAATTTCTCAAAATTAGGGTTCCATTTCAGTGCATTTGGTTCGATAGTCGAAGTTTTCAGAATCTGATGATCACCTTGTGGTTGACAATACTTCGATTTAACAGACAATGTTGTTTGTTTTGATGTTGGATTTGAACAAAATGAAGCTTGATTAGTGTAGATTTGAACTCCGAAGAAGAACGGTTTTCTGGCACTCGACTCACTATAAAAGTTCACTCAAAAATTTGAAAAGTAATAAATGACTCACATTAAATGAGTATTTATAATACATTTCATAATTTTCACAAAATTTTACTAAGTGCAGAAAATTTTGCTACTGTAGCAAATGCGGTTACAGAATTTCAATGGGCGCATTCACTGTAGCAAATGCTGATGAACAAACTAGCATTCTGTTAACGAATACGGAAGAACTAATTTTACCCATCCGCATTTACTGTAGCGAATGCGAGAAAACAGATTACTTGACCGCATATACTGTGACAAATGCGGTGAACAAAGTGATCAGCATTCACTGTAGCAAATGCGGGTAAACAAATGACTTGTCCGCATTTACTGAGACAAATGCGGGAAAACAAAAGTTGCCATCAGCATTTCATGTAACAAATGCGGGTGAACAAATGAGACAAATGCAGGAGAACAAAAGTTACCATCAACATTTCATGTAGCAAATGCGGGTGAACAAATGACTTGTCCGCATTTACTGTAGCTAATGCGGATAACATTTTTTTGTTCGCATTAGTTTACTTGTACAAAAAACAGTTACCCGCATTGGTTAAATGGCAGGGATACCTTCACCCGCATTAACCAATGCACTTACCCGCATTAAATTTTGTACTTGTCAAAAATTAATGTTTTTGCAGTGGCTGAATCTGATTGGTTTGTACAGCTGCTTTTGATTTTATGAAGATGAGTCTGCATTTTTGTTGTTTTACGAAGATTTTGCAGATTCAAGATTGTCAATTCTTACTTGGATTGTCATGTGTCTTTGATGTGACACAGATTCCCAACTTGACTGATTTTGGAGCATATGCATCTTCTGAAGCTGATTATGGACTAATTTCCATACAGACACAATCAATTTGACAAAGTTGTCAATTTAATGTTTGCAAATTTCATGTTTTTGTAAATATTTCCTTTTAAATTTTATTACTCCCCCTAAAGTTTATATCCATGCGGGATAAAAACTTTAAATAAAATTTATAAAATTTTAGGACAATATTTCTGAATTGTTTAATTGTTTTACACTTTTGTTTGAAATTTTGAGATCATAACAATCTTATCTTTCATAAGTGCAAGTTGTCATGAATTTATTGATTGAAGGTATGTTTGTCCTCTTAAACTCATGCTTGGTCAATATTGTAATGCATGTGATTTTTATCATATTTTGATTTAATAAAACATTCAACATGAACTTCACACTCATAAGCATAGCAAGATCAACTATCCTCATGTACTGTATGGTAGAACTTTTTCACAAGTTTCAATACCTGGTCATTTAAGTTATGAAACCTCATTTATTTTGGTAATGGGGATCCACTTTGGGATTCTTTTACCTGATCCTTATTTTGTTTGATCCTCATTGGGATTCTTTTTGCTCTTCACTTTGGAAGGTGATCCACTCTGGGATTCTTTTTGTTATATTCTCTTTTATTTGTCACCCGTATTGGATGTGTTCCTCATTGGGAATCTTTTTGGATCTAGACATCAGCACTATGTGCTTGTTTCCCCAGGTCTTTGCTCAGCAAAACAAGGAGAAACTGATGTGAATGAGATTCATAAGGTATCATGACCTGGTGTGTTTAGGTTACTACACACACATACACTTGGATAGGTCTGAAACTTACATGCTCTTGAGATGATGCATTCACATTTGAATGTGATCTTTAGTTTATCACAACATTTATCTTCTGTTCCAAGTTGAGCCTACCCACATATCCGGTAAGTCATGTCAGTCTTTCATGATATTGAATTAAGCACAGTGAATGATATAACGACTGTAATTATATCATTTCCCATAAGAAGTACAAAACAAGGACTTCAACAAAAATTGATTTCTTTTTGTAATTTTGTGAATTTATTGATGTTTTTGTAAATTTTGTGATGCAAAATTTTTTATTTATTTATTTATTTTTTTTACTCAAGGTTAATCATGCCGATTGATTGGACTAAGAATTCAAACCGACTTGGGTCAAATGCCTTATTAAACAAATCAGCTAGCTGATTGTCTGTGTTAACCTGAATCAGCTTGATTAAACCTTTTTCAGCACAGTCTCTCAAAAAGTGATATATAATTTCAATATGTTTTGTTTTTGAGTGCTGAACTGGATTGTTTGTTATGAAGACTGCAGCAATGTTGTCAATATGAATTGGTGTGTGCAAGAAATTGAAACCATAATCAAGCATCTGGTTTTGAATCCAGAGAACTTGAGAGCAACAAGCTGATGCTGCTATGTACTCAGCTTCAGCTGTCGATACAGAAACATTGGTCTGTTTCTTGCACTACCATGACACCAGTCTGGGACCAAGAAATTGACAACCGCCAGATGTGGATTTTCTGTTGAAATTGCATCCCCCGTAGTCACTGTCGGTGTATGCATAGAGATTGAAATCTCCATCCTTTGGATACCATAGTCCAAGAGCAGGTTTGCCATTAAGATATCTGAATATCCTCTTGACTGCATTCACGTGAGATTCCTTGGGATCTGCTTGATACCTGACACATACACAAACACCAAACATAACATCAAGTCTACTGGCTGTTAAATACATAAGTGAACCAATCATGGATCGATAAAGAGTCTGATCCATAGATTTACCATCTGTGTCTGGGCCAATCTTCACTTTTGTATCAACAGGAGTTCTGATGGACTGACAGTCTGCAAAGTGAAACTTCTTCAATATTGATTCCACATATTTTGACTGGTTGATGAAGATTCCACTGGATGTTTGTTGTACTTGAAGACCTAGGAAGAATGTGAGTTCTCACATAGCACTCATCTGAAATTTTGAATGCATAAGATCTTCAAAGTCTTTGCAGAGTTGTTTGTTGGTGGAGCCAAATATGATATCATCCACATAAATCTGGACAAGCAGCATCTCATTCCCTTTTCTCTTTCTGAATAAAGTCCGGTCAATCTTCCCTCTTTCATAACCATGGTCAAGAAGAAAGGATGACAGAGTCTCATACCATTTTCGAGGGGCTTGATGTAAGCCATACAAAGCTTTATCAAGCTTGTATACCCTGTGAGGGAAATCAGGATCCTCAAAGCCTGGAGGTTGACTCACATAGACTTCTTCAGAGATCTTTCCATACAAAAATGCACACTTTACATCCATTTGATAAACTGTGAATTTCATGGATGCAGAGTACGCAAGAAAGAGTCGTATGGCTTCTAATCTAGCAACAGGAGCAAACACCTCGATAATCTATTCCTTCTTCTTGTGTATAGCCCTGTGCTACCAATCTTGCTTTGTTTCTGATGACGAGTCTGTCTTGTCGGTACAGCCATCTGGTGCCGATAGGGTATTGACCTTTGGGAAGATCCACCAGCTGCCATACTTCCTGTTTCTTGAATTGTAGCAATTCTTCCTGCATTGCCTCAATCCAGCTATTGTCTTGAAGAGCCTCTTTAATGTTTTTGGGTACAGTTTGACACAAAAAACAAGAAAACAAACAGATGTTTGCAATACTTGACTTGCTTCGTGTCACCCGCTCGTCTAAATCACCAATAATATTGGACACTGGATGATTCTTGTGTGTCCTGGTAATTGGAATCAAATCACCAGCAATGGACACATCAAGATTGGAGACATTCAGATCATCTTGGTGAGAGGCATCTTATTGTTGTAGTGTGGGAGAGTGATGACCAGAATCAGAGGGTACAGCATCTTCAGCTTCAGCAGCACTCTGAATACTCTCATCATTTCCATCTCTGTTAGAATCAGCTGGTGCATGAGTTGGTTCTGAATGTCTCACTTCAGTTGAAGGTTCAGCTGAAGGAGATGGCATTGAACTGCGACCAGCATCTGTTGAGATACTTTCATTTTGTGTAACTTGCCGGATAGGATCAGCTTGTAAGGGACTTCTTCATTGTCTTGATCAGTAGAAGGAGGAATCATTGGGAAGTCTGTTCTTCTTTCAACTGACCCTGATGTTCCTGCATTTGACAAATTGAACTGATCAAAAGATCTTGTAAATGAATCAATATCAAAAACCAGTCAGGACCATTTGATGATTTGGGAAACAATGCTCATTGAATTGAATATTTGTTGATTCATCAATGATGTTTAATCTAGGATTAAACACCCTAAAAGCCTTAGACACTGAGGAATATCCCACGAAGAATCCCTCGTCAGACTTAGGAGCAAACTTTCCTAAATGGTCTCTGGTGTTCAATATTGAGACAGGACAACCAAATGACTTCAAAAATCCAATGAATGGTTTTCTTGTGAAAAAGAAGTTCATAAGGAGTTTTATTGTGTTCTTTGATTATCAGAGTTCGATTTTGCACAAAACATGAAGTGTTAACTGCTTCTGCCCAAAATGTAATGGGCAGTTTTGCATCAGCTAGCATTGTTCTTGCTGCTTCAATCAGTGTTCTATTCCTTCTTTCAGCAACTCCATTTTGTTGTGGAGTACGAGCTGCACTGAACTGATGAACAATGCCTTTTGTGGTGCAAAATGAACTCATGCTTTCATTTTTAAATTCCTCCCATTGTCACTTCTAATAGATTTTACTTTTAAATCAAGTTGATTTTCAATTTTGGTTATAAAATCTATTATGATTTGGGGCGCCTCATTCTTATGAAGTAGGAAGAAGATCCATGTGAATCGAGTAAAGTCATCAATGATCACTAAACAATAATTCTTCTTGCCAATACTCATGACGTGAGTCGGCCCAAAGAGATCCATATGAAGTAACTTCAATGGACAATTGTTAGTGTTCACAAGTTTTGGCTTATGGGATGATTTATGTTGTTTTCCTTTGAGACACGCGGTACAGTTGTCAACAAAATGAAATTCCTTTTGAGGAAGACCAATTGCATGGTTCCCTTTGACCAATCTATTCATATTTTTAAAATTCATGTGTCCTAAGAGTCTATGCCAAAGTTGTGATTCATCAAATGATGCTTTAGACAATAGACATGTCTCTTCTGATGGACGAGTAGAATTAAGGTTCAAGACATATGTATTATTCTTTCTCGGTGTCTTCAAGACAAACCATTCTTCAGGAATATAAAATCCTGGTTTCAAGATGTAGCAATGAGTGTCGGTGAAATGAGTAGAATATTTCTTGTCACAAATCTGGGATACATTGAGCAGATTGAAGTTCAACTGCTCGCAGTAATTGACTTTGTCAAAGCTCAGAATCCCATTAGTCACTGAACCTTCTCCAGTAATTCTACCGCCCTGTGAATCTCCGCCAAATGCCACAGTAGTTCCTTGAATGTGCTTGAAGTCATGAAGGAGGGAACTATCTCCTATCATATGTCGGGAGCATCCACTGTCCACGTACCATAAGCTATTGGACCTGTATGAATGACCCTACAAGCACAAAAAGAACTAGTTAGAATGAGGAACCTAAGCCATAATGGTCTTGGGTTGTCCTTTGGCATCGATCACTGTTACTTCTTGATACTTTCCTCTTGTGTGTGTTTTAGAGGAGGATGATTTTAGCCCTTTTCTTTTGTTACTTTGAGGTTTTAGTTCATCAATTTCATCTGATGTGTCAGAGGAGTATACAAACCTTTCCTTTTGATTTTTGTGCAAAGGATGAATAGATTTTTGTTTTCAGAAATCACTTTGATTTTATACTTTTGATGAGAATTTGGTGATTTGTTTAGGTTTGTTGGACTTTTGTGTCTGACCTTGTCAGTTGGAACCGATGAAATGGGCTTGTGTTATGAATTTTTCAATCCTTTTTGATTAAAGTAACAATCAATTGTATTGTGATTGGTCATATCACACAATGAAGAATATTTGTTAAAATGACAGTTTTTTGTTGAGTGATTGTTCATGTCACAGATAGAGCAGTACTCAGTGAAGTAGCACTCATCTGTTTTGTGATTGGTCATATCACAGAATTCACAATACATTTGATTGTCCTTTAATTTTGAAACAAAGTCATATCAGTCTTTGGAGTGCCAACAGATTGTTTCACAATTCTGACTTGCTTTGTTTTTGTGGACTGATGATGCTTCTTTCTGTATTCCCTTATTTCCCTATCGAATTGTTCTACTTGTTCTTTGTTGAAGATATCATACCCACTTCCTTGTTTGATATTTGATGAAGATGGTGAATCAGATTTCACTTTAGATTTTTGAACAAAAGTGGTTTTTCCTTTGGTAACTACGGGAACTTTGGTTTTATCCTTGAAGTTCAATGAAACCCTGTCTGATTTGCTTGAATTTTTAGGAGATATGATCTCATAATCAGATCTGCTTTCAGTAGATGGTTTCACTGAGCATTCAGCAGTGTGATTCATTTAAGATTTTGAGGAACAAATTTTACAAAAGGCACAATTGATTTGACTGGGCTCTTGGTTTCTTGATAACCACAGGTTTGTCTGAGCACTCTTTGATTTTGATAGGATGACCCAATCTGATTTTATCCTCATCAGTTTCAATGTAAACACCTGGTTTGTTTTGAGGATTTGTTGTTTGAGAAATCATTGATTTGGTTTCAATAGTTTTAGATTACTTTGTATCTGATTGAGTAAGTGACTCAGGCATAACAGTGTAGTTATCATTATATGGAGGAGGACAAGTTTTGTAGCCTATCCCAGTCATATCTTTAGCCCCCTTTTGAGACACAAGTAACTCTTGCAGCTTGACAGATGAGAGCTGAAACTTTTCAAGTTTCATTTCAGTAGCTGATTGCTCAGCTTTTGATTTGGTCAACAATTCAGTTAACCTCTCATTTCAGCCACAAGTGTGTACTTTTCACCATGGAGTGTTTCCATGTCAGACAATAGAGATTTGATTTTAACTTCATAAATTCTCATTTCTTGTTTTAACATCTCTGATTTCACCTTTTCTTCTCTTATTTTATTAGCCAATTTGTGGTTGTGTTCCCTGTACCCTTGTACTTCTAGAACACATTTTTCAGAACATAGATTGGATTTTACCTCAGATGGCATTAGAGTTGGTCCATCATTAATATGTGCCATAAGTGCATGGTTCTGAAACTGTGGTTGAACTTCCTCAGCATACACGCTCCAATCACAAACTCCATCTTGTCTGATGACAAGTGCATTTGAAGTTTGTTGATTACTTCCTTGAGATTGATGAGTCAGCAGAGGTTGTCTTTGCTAAATTGGCTGTTGCTGATTTTGTTGTTGCTGAATTGGCTGTTGCTGATTTTGTTGTTGGTGTGAATAAGAGTTGCTTGGCTGAAAGTTGGTGTTGTGTTGAGAAGCATGCTGGCCATGTGAGGGTCTTTGAAAATTGTTGTTGCTTCTTTTGGGAGAGTTACATTCCCGAGAGAAATGACCACTCATTCCACAGTTAAAACACTTAACTTTGGATTTGTCATATCCCAGCTTTGTATTCTCATTGAGACTCAGTTTCTTCCCTTTTCGAAAGAATTTCTTTGCTCTCATAGCAATCATGGCCATCTGCCATTGCAAATCCATTTCTTCAACATCATCAGGATCCATTTCTTCTAGATCTTCTTGATTCAGATGAGCTGATGTGAGTCTCCCTCCAAGGTAGGCTTCAAAGCTAGCAACAAAGGCATTATAAGTTGCCTTTTTTTCTTCAGATTTTTGCTCATCATGCATGTTGTTAGGAGATACAGTGGGTTGAGCAGAAGATGGTTGTTTTTGAGGTTGTGGAGCAGCACAAAATCCTGTTGTTTGTTTGATCTCTTGATGACAGAAAGTCTTCTTCTTTAGTAACAAAGGCATTTTCAACAGAATGAGTTTCAGATGGAAACTTGTAAGCCTTAATGACTTGAGGTCCACTCAGATTTCTACTCCTTTCATCAAGTTCAAGAGCCTCAATTTTTGCAACCATGATGTCCAAGCTAGTACTCTCCAAATCAAGAGTATTCTTCAACATTGTAACATTCTGCTTCAGCTTTCAGGCAAGCTGTGCAACATTTTCTTGTTTAGTTCCTTCTCCTTGTAAGTGACCCCCCATAATTTCAAGGTCATTTACAAGTTGCACAAATCTGTGAAGCTATCTGGAGATAGACTCTCCTTTGGTATGAGGAAATGTCTCATACTGATTTATCAATTTGTCTTTGTTAATTTCTGTAACTTCACTGCTTCCCTCACACATAATCTGTAGAGCATCCCAGACACCCTTAGCTGTTCCATATTTTTCTAATCTTTTCAGAACATCCATTTTCAGTGCTTGTGTAAGGATGGAATAAGCTCTAAGATCAATCTTGATTTTCTTATATTCTTCATCATCAAGAGTTAAGTTTGGATCCTCAATGGGAATTCTTGCAGTTTTGTACTGAGCAGCTTGATCAACATTTAGAGACAGTGGAATGTAGGGACCTTTGCAAATACATATCCAGCAGTCAGGATCTACACCTGTAATGTAGTTTCTGAAACGAATTTTCCACTGCTTAAACTCAAATTTGTGTTTAAGCATAGGAGGTTTGGATGCATGATTAATTTTAGAATGATTATAGAAATCCATGTTAGTTAAACTGATTTTAACTTGTTGAATACTGTTTTAAGTTGATTTTAAGTTCGAACAGTGTGTTTTTCTTCAAATCTTCTGTTTTCGGTCAAGAACAGGTCTGTTAAGTTTAGATCTGTCGATTTGAAGGAGTTCTAAGTTCTTGATTTTGTGTTGTTGGGTTCGACAGCAGCAGATCTGAAGATTTTGTACTTTGTGGTGTTCGATTACAGTATGTTTGTTTATTAAAAGAGTAGATCTTGCTGATGAACAACTCAATCTACAGTTCAATTGATTTTCACCCAAAATCCGAGATGATTCTGTGATGAATCCAAGAGCCAAGGCTCTGATACCAATTGACTGGGTTTGAGAATGATATTCTCAGTTGATGTGACTCAACCTAGGATCGAATATGTGGACTGAGTCAATAATATAGCAGCGGAATTACTATATCAAAGAACATTAATTGCTGTAGTAAATGCTTAAATGTAAGATAATCAAGTACCGTAGTGAATGTTGTAAAATATTGTGAATATTACTGCTGAAGTCAACAACCTTACAAAGTTAGGGTATGTGACCCTATTTATAGGTGTATACACAAAAGACTAAACTAACCCTGATCTTTACAAGTGAATCTAGTCTAAGTACAAAATAAAGAAAATAGTGAAAGTTGTTCATCCGCATTAGTTCATGCGGATGAACAAGTCTTCATCAGCATTTGTTGTTTGTAGTCAGCATTTGTGTTTGCTCACCCGCATTAGTTCATGCGGGTGAACAAGTCTTGTCAGCATTTACTGTTGTTCATCCGCATGGACTACTGCGGGTGAACAATTCTAGTCAGCATTTATTGTTAATCATCCGCATGGACTAAGGCGGGTGAACAATCTTTATCAGCATTTCTTCAATTCATCCGCATTGACAAATACGGATGAACACTTCTGTTCAGGATCCGCATTTGTTAATGCGGGTGAACAAACACGTGTCCGCATTTGTTCACTAGTCATCCGCATTAACAAATGCGGGTGCTTTATACTTGTCTTGTCTTGTCTTCTGTTGTCTTTTGTTGTTTTCTGTAACTGATGTTTTCCAACCAGAACAACCTCCAACCACTTCTTGAGTTGGCAAGTATGATCCTTTCAGAGTCTAACACTTATGCTTCAGTCAAATTTCAAAGACAAGATTCCATTAGTTCAAGTTCAATCATTCCAAACTTCAAATCTATCACACCCCAACCGACGGCGAAATACCTCGGGGCGTGTAGATTGTTCATAGCACGTGACACTATTAAAGTGATAATTTAATTAATCAACCCAATTACATAAGTCATACAAAGAAACCATAAATTGTTTAAACAAACATAACATAAAATAAAGTTTGATTTATTAAGTAAGTCCACAAGCATCCTAAGTGTCATAAACTTGTAAGCATCTCAAGCAGCATTCCCTGTGACATGTATAAAATAAAGCTCAACTAACAAGTTGGTGAGTAAACATAGGTTTTGTTACATATACTAGATTTAAAACATGATTCAAGAGTCAAAGTATGAATAAACCAAATGCATTGATCAAACCTTTGTTGACAAGTGTCCCTAAGCAACGGGTAGACTAAGAATCGTATGATTTAGAATGGAATACGTATACATGTCACATCCCAAAAACATAAAAGGAAAAGGGACTATAAACACTCACATTGAATTCTTAAGTATGAGTTAGACTTATGACTTGATTAATAGAAATGGTGAAGCCCTAAATTAGAATGATCATATGTATAAGAGCTTATGTTTATGGTTTTGTTTATTAGTATTGATCATATTAATAAAAGAATCAAAAGCAAAGAAAAAGAAAGGTTGTTGCAAGATAAAAATTGATTTGGACAGATCCATTGTTACAAGTTCATATGATTATTAAATATATCCAAAACCCTTAAGTAAAAATTCTAAAACTCTCCAATATATTAGTTTAGGATGTTGTGAACAACTTTCATCTAAAAAAGTTTTTCAAATTCGGATCAGAAGCTGATCAAAACAGCAGTGCAATGCAGAAGGTGCAAATATGCGCACTTACTTTGTGGATGCTGTTACGGAGTCATTAAATAGAATTAAAAGTCGTGTGAACTATGATTGGAAAGATAACTCGAAGAAATTGTTAATGGAATCTGATTTTGTTAATGGTTGCTTTATTTTGACCAAGTTTTGGCCATTTGAATTTGTAACAGATTCTGTCCAAAATCAACGGTAGCACTTGCGTGAACCTTTTTGTGTTTTAAAAATTATAAACACATATAATAAATTTTGCTGAGCGTATAGATGATAATAGGAGGGTTATAAATGAAGAAAAACATGAGAAGTTTGATTATAAGGTTGCTTAGAATTATTTAGAAATCGAAAGAATAATAAGAGCAGTAAAATTAAGAATACGGTTGCTACCTTAACAACGGCGAACACATTTGAAAATTCTAAAGGCTTCAATGGAGGGTTGAGGCTGAAAGTTTCTTAAGATTGTATACAAGGTGAAGAAGAACTCTCTTGTAAGTTGACAAGAAGAGTTGGTGCAAGAAAATGATAAGACAAATGTAAGTATTTATAAGTGGGGAAATGAGGGTTATAAATGAGGAAGTCTCACGAGTACAATTAAGGTTTGAGGGTTATAGATGGGCTATAAATGAGTCAAAGGAGTGGAGGTTTTAGTCTTTGAAATCTTGTAAAAATGGTGGGATGCTTGTAAAATTAATTTTTGGGGTAAATTATATTTTTCGTCCTTTAGGTTTATACTAAATTTCAGGTTTTGTCCTTAAACTAAGGAAATTATAGTAAACGTCCTTTATGTTAATTTAATAAAGCTTGCACATTTCGTCCTTTCCTATAACGGACGTTAATTTTTCTGTTGTTAATCCAAAGATCGTTGCAGGAATTATCAATTTGATTTTAACAAGTATTGATCGCGGAATTATCAATACCTGCTGTTTAACGGATTGTTTATCAAAAGTCGAAATAGATGAACAAAGAAGAACAACTAGAAAAACTAAACGTAATAATGCAATAAAAAGATTGTTTTCAATTGCTCTTCATTCACAATCAATCGATTACATTTGATTATAATGCTATAAGTTCTTGATGTTTGATATTGTTATACTGTTCATCTTTTCTTGATCAATGTTTATCGATCAATATATACACCTATTGTGTATAGATATCTTCCTATTCTGTTTCTATTTTCTAACTAATATATCGGTATTCTATTTTTCTATTCTATTTCTATATGTGTGCATCCTTGCCTTGTTTATCGGCATAGGAGTTCACAATTTACATTGGAAATTGTAAATTACATAAAGAAAGTTGTTGATGTGACGTGGAATATTCTGTTGACTTAATTATCCTTCGCCGTCATTGATTTGATGATATTGCTCTGACATGTTGACTTGTTGACTTTTTGTTACGTACTTGATGATTTGAAACAATACAAGTTTGTTAATCTTCCGTAGAAAATGGTCTTCCGCAGGAAATGGCCTTCCGCAGCAACACTTTAGCAATTAGTCTTCCTCAGCAACACTTTGTCTTCAGCATTTGTTCTTCAGTGGTTGTGCTTTCGCAGGAGTTCTTGTACTTGTTCTTCAGCAACAAGCTCTCCTTTAGCAGCTCCGCTTGATCTTTGGTCTTGTTCATCAGTTGTTGTTCTTCTGTAGAAGATCTACGTAAGCACAAACTTCAGTTATGCTCGGAGAACATCTACGGAAGAACACTTATTCATCCGTAGGTTGTTCTAACACTTAGTCATTTTTTTCCAAATTGACCAAGTCTAATGTTTCTTGTTATAACATAAACTAACACACACAATAATATGGGTTACCATATAATTCATGCATTACATTATATTATCAAAAAGAGAATTACAATGATTAATTACAAAAGTTGACAAGTCAACTAAACCTATACATTTGATCTAGTCCTAACATCTATTAAATCAGATCACGTGACTTGCACATGAGGATAATATGGTCTTTTTGCTCCTACCCAACCCTCATCTCTCTCTCTTTCTATCTATTTCACTTTCTCTATAACTCTAAAGTGCATGTTACCAAACCCATTTCAAGATTAATGATTTGCAACCCACAAAATCAATGGGACCAGATGCTACAATATTTAATGACAAAGCTAACAGAGAATCAATAGCTGAAAATTGGGTCAAAGATGTTCAAAAGAGTTGCCACCCACATCAATGATGACAAAGTTTGGTTTGTTGAAATCTTGGGGATTCTTGAAGATCCATTTTGATGGAGGCTTCAACAGTGAGATTGGAGGTAAATTTCTTTAAGATAATGCAAATAAATTGGGAGAAAAATAAAAAGAAAGAATTTTTTTAAGGGGTTTATTATTGATAGGTCAATAGATGTGGGTAGTGGTTTGTTTTTATCTAGGGTTTTAACTTTTGAAGGAGGACAATCTGGATGTTAGAATTTAGATTAGGTGATGATTGGTCAAATTACAAGAACTGATGGTTTTTGTAGACTACAACTCCATTATGGCGGTGGCAAAGGAGCGGTGGAGTGTGGCCGGTGGCGGTGTTCTTTGTGTGTAGAGAGAGATCGTAGGGGGGCGATGTTCCATCACTGGTGGTTCAAATGGAGTGGGATAGCAGTAGGGCACTGAGGGTGACCGGTGACATGGTAGCGACGACAGAAGGTAGGCGAAGATGGCGGCAGTTGCTGGTGGTCCAGTGATGGTTCCTTTAAGAAGAGGGAGATAGAGAGAGGGGGTTAGAGAGAGTGAGTGTGAGTGGAGAGAGAGTGAGGGTTTTTTATAAAAATATTATTTTTTTAGTTTTCTAATTAAATAAGTATAATGACAATATTGCCCTCATGCGCAAGTCATACGACTAGATTTAACATATAAATTTAACGTCCGTTAGATAAAAGGACGAAACTGTAAGGCCCCGTTCCTGGAAACCCCACAGTTGGTCATTCTCAGCATCGTTTATTTCAAAACACATTAAGATTTATTAAGTAATAAAAACATTGCAGAGGAATAATTCCTCAAAAAAAAACCATTTCAGGCATTATTAAATACATTTGTCAAGTAATACATCGTTGTTTAAAAGATTACAAAAGATCACTTAGTTGTATTACAAAACAACATCATTATTATAGCATGAGATGGATTCCAGTCCTTGCCCGCCAAGTAACTTCACCCCTGTGCCATCCTCAGCAACAATATTACCTGCCAACTGAAATGCATATAAAAGTCAGCGTTGCTGAGTGAGTTCTAGTTTATATAATAAAATACTTTACTTTTAACAAAAACCTTTCCTTTATTTTCATTCGTGATCACACATCATACGTACATCTTGATAATAATCATTTATTATCCTTTAACATCGTACATAATCATTCGTTTCGTACTTTATTATCTTTCACTTCTATCCAGATCCTGCCATGCCCCATCTTCGGTGCACAAAGACTTTTATACTCGGAACAGACCCCGTTTTGCAAGTATTGGGGGCAAGTGGCAAGGACCCCGTTTTGCAAGTTTCTATCTGTCACAGAGACTGACCGTTAGGTGTATACTCGGCACACTGTCGAGGTGGCAACCCATAAAGAGTTGTGAACCCCTTTTTACATGCTTGCAAGACTTTTAATTCATTCATTACGTTCCAGTTTTCATTATCTTTATCTTCCACTTTTGTTTTAATAATACTTTACGTACATAAGCATATCTTACCACGTAAGGTCACATTATACATAACATGGAACAACATCATCATACAATGCATACACGTAAACAAGCATAAGCCAGCAAAACATCATTTCTTAGCACTTAAATTCTACTTCCCAAAATCTCAGAAAATTCCAAGTCCTTAAAGAAATACGGATGAGCAAACAAATGCGGATGAACAGACAAATGCGGATGAACACCTCAGAAAATATTCCATGTGTCCCGAAGAAATGCGCATGAACACTGTAGCAAATGCGCATGCATAAAGCATATGAATGTCTTCAGAAAATTTTCTAAGTGTCAAGAAATGAGCATGAACCAAATGTGGATGACTGAAACAAATGCGCCTAAACACTGTAGCAAATGCGCAAGAACAAAATAAATGCGCATGGTCACTGTAGCAAATGCGCCTGAACAAAACACTTATGCAAATATTCTAATTTAAATACAGATGAACTAAACCAACCTACAGTTGCACTTATGCTATATTCAGTTCCAAATTCTCATTCTTATACACTCTTAGCACAGATCTAGCATGCTAAACACTTAGAACAAGCATACAACCACACAAATCGTTCAAGCATTCAAAAAACACACACCCACACGCAAAACAGGTGCAAAACACAGATCATCTCATATTTTTGGTTGTAAAGCAGTAGGTAATATGCATTTTAGCCCCAAACAAGTTTAAAACAAGTAAAACTGGGTATCTAAAACTCACCTTAACAGCTTACGAGTAAGACTTCTTCAGACCCGTGAGCAACCTCGAGTTCTAGCACCTAAACACGCCAAAAAAACAGCCAGCCAAACACAAAGAAACACACAAGAATCAGTCCAGCAGCTCAAACACAGCCGAAAACCAAGCAAAAAACACAAGAAAACCTCACCTACAAGCAGATCTTCCTCCTTCTCTCTCTTGAAATCGATTTGCAGCTCCTCTCTCTCCTTAGCAGCCGAGAAATGTCTGTAAAGGGAGAAGTGTGGGCTGCAATACTTCTTTTAAATCTCATAAAGGGGCAAGTTTTCCACTTGCATAGCTTTAACCCCTTGACTTGGGACATTTCACCCTTTCTTCTTTTTTTATTCTTCTTTTCTTTTAAATTTCAGGGTGTTACAGTAACCTACAAGCTTTTTTAAACATAAGGGATCTTTACTGTAATTTGCTTAGTTTAAGGATGAAACCTGAAATTTTGTTCAAACCTAAAGGATGAAAAGTGTAATTTACTCTAATTTTTATAATAAGTTTGTATTAAAGTTGTAAAAGTAGAGATTTTTTGGGAGGATTCTAAAGACTTTAAAATAGTTAATATTTTTTTACATAAAAGTATAACAATTATAAACTTTATAAAAAATATTATGATTAAGATTTTCTATAAAATTGAGGACGGGAGTCCATAAAAGTTTAGCTTTATAATACATATGCACAAAAATAGCACATGTGTACTTTTATAAGAAGTTAAGAAGTTTAATAATAAAATGAACTCTAGAAATTTTATAAATATATAAGAACTTTATGATATTACTAATTTAGGCTTTCATTCACCATCATCAAGTCATAACACAATTAAAGTTATAAAACAAAGATTATTCATACTAACAAATGTAGCTATTATAGAATCTTGTGTATATCATGTATAAGACTATAAGTTATTATGAATAATAATATGTATGATAAAAAATAACATAGAATTCCAAATGCTTTATTACATAAATAATAAATAAAAATGGATCAGGTTACAAATATGGATAGGTTTCGGAGGTCACAAAATCAAGCAGTATATGTGTGTGTTTAATTTGTGCATACATGTTTGTGTTAATAGTTATACATAGGTCATACAATAATTGGTTTTGAACTTTTGACAATACATTAACTATTTTTATGATACCTTAATTTGCTTTATATTTTTAATGAACACACGTCCGCTTTTGTCGGTTTGTGGTAGTGGCTTGTAATCGGAGTTTCAGCTTGTGGTTTGGCTGAAAATCTTAATGGATGATGGTTCAATCGGCTTGTGGTTCAATTGGCTTGTGGTTCAATTAAGTTTCAAAGACAAGGTTTGGTTCGTTTAAGTTTCAATAATTCAAATGCTCAAATCTTGGAGTATATGTGTGTGCTTATTTTGTTCAGTATTGATAGTTCATACTTCATACGTAGTTCATATACTAACTTGTTTTGATGATACATTTATGATACTTTAGTTCAAACAATATATATTTAGTGACACAAATACTAATTTTATGATACCTTAAGTTTATATTTTTGATGATATATATGTGTGTTCATAATTTATTTTTTGATGTACTTTAGTTCATAGTTTTTATTTTGATGTACTTGAGCTCATATAGTAATTAATCAGTTTAAAGTTGGTATATCCATTTCATTTCCTTGATTAATCATATTTTGTTCTTGATCTATTTACTACATGCATGCGCATATTTAGTCTTCATCCCAAAGTATCAAATAAAGAAAACAAACAATTCATGCGATTTAAGTTTGGTTAAGGTAGTGCTAACTACTAAGTTGATAGTTTAGTTTTTTTGGTGCATATCAAAATTCATATGCTTGATATTGGATCTAATTGGTGTATGATATTGTGTTTATAGATGTCAGGAACATATGATTCAGCTAAAGAACAAAGGATTGACCTTGAAGGCAGTGATGATCAAATTCCACAAACAACTAAAACAACTAAGAAGAAAACTAAGAAATAGCAACCAAGATCGCATTTGTAGGGGGAATTTGAAACTTTCATTGATTAAGAAGCTATGAAGAAAGCCAAATGGATTCATTGTTCTTCAGTCTATAAGGCTAACTCCAAATTTCAAGGTACAACCAATCTTAACAATCATTTAAATAAAGTGCCTCATAATTGGCTAAATTTAGTAGTGAGCAAAACATAAATTGCTTTCCAATATGGGGATGGAAATAAAATTAACTCGTGCATGGAA
The DNA here is from genome assembly GCA_025506505.1 of Flaveria sonorensis. Taxonomy (NCBI): domain Eukaryota; kingdom Viridiplantae; phylum Streptophyta; class Magnoliopsida; order Asterales; family Asteraceae; genus Flaveria; species Flaveria sonorensis. The sequence continues at coordinate 1,268,391 of CM046437.1, read as the reverse complement.
AGTTGAACAAAAAGAAATTAGAAAGGCTTTATGCCATATGATAATACTTGATGTGATTCCATTTGGTTTGGTGGAATGAGCAGGTTTGAGATATTTCATGAGTATGTCAAACATCGTTTAAAGTTCCAAGTGGAACAAAAATTACCAAAGACATATACAAGTCGTTTCAAGAAGAAACATAAAAGTTCATGATTGTATTAAAATGAATACTAATAAGATTTGTTTGACCACTGACACTTGAACTTTTGATTAACAATCTAATTATATGTGTCTCATCGCCCACTTTGTAGATAATGAGTGGAAATTGAGGAAAAAAGTTTTGAACTTATGTACTCAAGAGAATAAGCATGGGGTAGACATTGTGAAAGTGGTTGACAAAAGTTTGCTAGAATGGGGATTGAAAATGTTTTTACAATTTCAGTTGATAATGCAAGTTCTAATGATGTAGCAATTGAGTTTTTGAAAAGGGTTTTCAAAATTCCTACAGGTCTCTTTTATAAGGTGAATAGACATATATTAGATGCATTGCACACATTTTAAACTTGGTGGTCCGAAGAATGGAATTAAAAAAGTTTGTGCGATGATTGAAAAGATTCATGGGGCGGTTAGGTGGATTAGGCAATCACCTTTAAGGCTTGAGAAATTCCATAACTTTGCTAAGAAGTTAATGCCAATACAACAAAACACCTAGTTAGAGATGTAGCAACTAGATGGAACTCTACATACCACATGCTAGAAGTTACACAAGCATATGAAATTTTTTTTGACCGATACAATCTTGAGGAATATGACTTTAGATGCGATCTTGGTAATAAGGGTTTTGGGGTACTTACCCTTGCTGATTGGCAAAGATATTGAGATTTATGTTATTTTCTCAAACCATTTTATGATGTTACATTAAGGGTCTCTAGGACACCATATGTGACATCAAACTCATGCATAAAAGAGATCTACTTTATTGATAGTGTGCTGGGTAATGATATTAAGACTCATAGTCTTTGTCACATTGCATTGGCAATGAAACCAAAATTGATCAGATTCTAGCGACGTACTAAAAGTGAACTTGTTGCTATACTTTGCTTTGATTCTAGACAAGTGGAATAAAGTAATGTATTTAGATATACTTTTAGTCGATCTCTATGGGAAATATGTGGCAGAGAAGATTGTGAAAATCATTATGGAGTCTGTGTATGAATTATACAATGATTATATTAGAATTCATTCCTCAAATTCTAGTAATGCTGAGTTTTCAACTTCGTCAGTATTATGGAAACGCCAACCACCAGAAGATATTGCAGTTAAATCACATTTTAGAAATAAACTAAGGGAAAAAATGAATACATATAGAGTTGAAGCTATTGGTTCTTAGTTAAAATTTTTAAATAAAGTGTTGAAGAGGATTTAGAGATCTTTAATGTTATAGAATGGTGGAAAGTTAATAGCCTAAGTATAACACTCTCAAAAATTTAAATCCAAAGAAAAAAAATAAAGAATTAGGCGGTAAGGCCTCTATTCAGACCTCAACAAAGAGGTGTTGTGGGCCGCAACAACCGATAGGGGCACATTGGCTACACTAAGGAAACAATACGGACTTTGCACGTGTATGTTGTCTAATGGGAAACAAAATGATACATAGACAAAGGGGCTCAAGACAATGCATGCATGAGACGTGTCACACATGCAACATATACACGCGATGTGCATTGCATTACCCATAGGATGCGGGCCACATCTGGTTGCCGAGTGTAACTATAAATCGATGAATCATCTACCTATTTTCTCACACTCCACACCTTCACAAACACACACATAGCCTCGATATTCTTGCCAAGATCATTCCTGACTCGTTTTGTGAACCAACATGCGATCTCAAAAGAACCAAAGGCACCTAGAAGTTCATGTAGGATGTTATTGGTATTGTGATAAGTTGAGGTGCTTTATAAGTAATCTGAAACTAACCATAGAACTCTAAGATAAGGTTGTACTTGATTAAAAAAAGGTGAATACGTTTGTCCTTAAAATGAAACTCGTGAATCCTTAAGCATCGCATTTATTCTTGAAAACTAGTATGAGCAGTAGTTAATTTACTAATGCATAATGATGAAATGTAAGACATGCATCGTACTAAGATTGTACGTGTGGTTAGATTAATAATGATAAACATATGGAGGGTAGGACTCCTGAAAGGGATAAAATACCAAATTATGGTTGGCAACGGTGTGGTGCCAAAGGATTATGACTCCCTAGGAATTGATGGTCTCACACATGACCTGACAAACTATTATCAGTGTATAAAGAAAGATCTAGATGTGTATTTATCCTATGTGCCTAGTGTCACACCCCAACCGATGGCGGAATTATCAGGGCGGACGAATGTGGAATCGATTGTTCATAGCACATAGAATTAAATAAGTTGAAATAATATTAAACACAATTTTCATTGAATAAGACAAATCAAATAATTCATTACAATGCAATAATAATCCAAAAAACATAATAAAATTGTCTTTATTTTTGGCTAAGTCCAATCCTAAGGAAGCATGAAAAAGTCAACTAAACTGCATTTCCTGAAATCAGGTAAAAAGTACAAGTCAGCTAAAGGATTAGCCAGTGAGTAAACACATGTTTTGCATACATATATAGATTGATTAAAATGATTGAAATAATTCAATTCTCTTAACAATGTTAAGACTTATAAAGGCAATAGTGTAACATAAAAGACAAACCAACACAATCAAACCTAATGACTGAATTAACTCGGTCCACGGACGAAACCTTATAGAATGTATGATTTCGGTTTCAATCACCACGCGAATAAACAGATGGAGTGGGTTGGTCAAACCAATAGATCTATTATTGTTACCATGACTACATTAATTAATAATTCTATTATCATCTAGTTTATCTAACTATGGCCACATAATTACAAGTAATAACATAGCATGTCTTGAATTGAATTTTTAAATAGAATAACATTAAATAACAATAATTGAATATGAATCACATGATTTCCCAAAAAATAAAACATATGAAAATATTGAAGATATTGAAATCCTCCGGGAACACACAAAACAAAGATATGAACTGGGTAAATAGAAATGGAAAACATATGTTTCCAATTCATCAAAATAAGAAGCTTTTTCTACATCCATATGATCTAGTAAAGTAGATCAGTATTGCCCATATAATAAAAGCAGATCTTGGTCCATGGAATCCCAAGAAGGTAAGAACTCCAACCTGTCTAATGCTTCTTCAGCCAAATACGATATACAAGTGGGACCTACACTATGCGAAAGCTATGCGAAAAACCACTTCTTTTTTTCGGTTTTGAAACAACTTGGGCGAAATAGCGTTCTACAGGGAAACCATGGATTTTTTTAGTTTTCGTCATTGGTTACTGGTTGAGCCACTGGAATGGAATAAGATAAGAATCTCTGGAGATCTTTCCTCTCCACTTACTCGTAACAGGCTTTCCCTCTGTAGAAGACTTCTTCCGAATGGCATAATTGGGAGATTGATTCCTCGATCTTCAAAGAAAACTGACTCCTCCTACTCCTTCTTCTCCTTTAGGATAGGATCTTTGTTGGTCCTTCTTTCACTAATGATTTAATTATCTCACCATTTTCTAGTAGTTCTCGCAAATGCGCGAGGGACTATCCTTTATATCGCTTGCCCTTTCTTTACACTCTCAAGACAAGGCTCTCTCTTTTTTATAAAGCGAAGCAAAGCGCATGGCGTTGAAAGCTCAATAAACACAGACGAACACGATGCAGGGCATAACATAAATGAAATCGCTGATCATTTAATAAAACATATATGCTTTCCCTTTCTTGATGCTCTTTTTGGTTGACTCACCAACCGACCTAGCAGTGATCGATGATAGAATGGTACGAATTAATCAAAGTCATTGGAGTTGGTAGTTCTCCATGGACTTCTCTCTTTAGCCCTTTGTATATGTTCATAAATAGGCGTGCACCTCCGGATAGGCGGGGCCAACCTCCCACTCTCTTATATTATGCAGCATTTATTAGCTTAGCTAGGTTGGGTGGATCGTGTAATAAGCCTCTCTCGACCCTCCTTTTATCATAGTCTTTATGAATGCCTCTCGCCTTTCGAGATCCGGTCCATCATCAACTCAGTCAGATCTGGGCTATGAATACTCACTTAGATATTTGAATGTATATTGAATGATATTAATCTAGATTAGACACCAATGGTTTCCTCACGGTTTTAACCTAAGAAAAGGTGTCTTAGATTACAAACAATATAATGATTAATGATTTGGAAGACTAGGGTTTCAATTTTGGATTTGAGCTTTAAAATATTTAGTTTTAAAATAATAAACTAATTATATATCCTGATTAAATAAAACTAATTATAATAATAAAGTTTTAAAATATTTAGTTTCAATTTGGGATTTGAGCTTTAAAATATTTAATTTTAAAATTATAAAAATAATTATAATAATAGAGTTTGAATACTAAAATGTGAAAATAAAATAGTTGATTTAATAATTAATTATTAAATACTTGGTCGAAGAAAAAATTAATTAAATAACTAATTACGTGGTTGTTTTACAAAAATATTAGTTTAAAATAATCTTAAAGAATTTATATTTGATTCAAAATAATTTTTTGTAGAATTTAAAACTTATAAATAAATTTTATGAAAATTTTATAACATTCATATTTTTTTAAAAATAATAATAATAAAAGGTAAAATTATAACTTTTAGAATTTTTCAAAAATTAACTATAAATTTTGAATTTGATTTAGCTAAAAATTTATTTTTTATATAAATTTAATAATGTAATAATAATTATCTTGAATTTTAAAATGCTTAAAAAACATTAGAAGGATATTTAGGGGAGGCCCGGTTCGAACCTGGGACCTCAAGGTTGTGACTGTAGTGAGTTACTAGTGGGCTACGAACCCTGATCTGTATTAAACCGGCTTATTAAAATGCAAAAACCTTAATTAATAAAATCCTAAATTACAGGAACCCTAGAATTCAATTTCAATCCAATTGAACCTTAATTTGAATTTTTAATAAAATCAATAGTGGGACTTTAATTCCCCAGGTATAAACATGTATGAATGGGTAACCAATTACTTGAATCTTTATGATTTAGATAGAAACGAGATTAAGAACAACCGCGCCTATGTTGTGAGTGATTTGAGATGATGATGCTTATAATAACCAAATTAATGGTATTCAAAGCTTCTAATGGTGTCGATGATTGAAAGGCCTCTATCAATTGTAACCAAAATTGCTCAAAACGGGTCTTTCAATGGAGTTGTAGGTCGTGATGGTTGAGGCAAAAAAATTCAATGTGTAAGTGTGTTATTTGTGCACTTGGTGATTCAGAAAGTTGAAAGGACCGATTAGGTCATTAGCCTATGTTAAATAGCAACGATTTTATCAGTTTCATCTTGAATGTATTATGTGTTTGTTTTGGTTATAATTTTTCGAGTTTGATATGGTTTCTACGGTTACGAATCAAATTGATTTCATGGTTATGGCCGTGGTTATCACCCTTGCATTTGATTGTAGATTTTGGTTTCGAGTTTTCCAAAATGAAACATGCATAATTGTTATATGAAAATAGGTCTTGGGTTCCAAACAGAGTCGTGAGAGGTTTGGGACAGCTTGGTTCAGGTGAGACCGATTATTTTTGGGAGTTTGGCTTCGCCAGAGCTCGGCTGTCGATGGGGGGGGGGGTTAGTTTGGGTTTGCTTTAAAAAAAATTATATTTAGTCCCTATGGTGTGAATGTTTATTATTGTTTGCTTAAAACTTTTAATTTAATTTTTTAAAATAACAATTTAACCCCAAACTTTATAAAACATTAATAAATCATTCCTTAGTTTATAAAATCATTTATAAACTTTATCTATTTGTAAAACTTTAATGATTAATTATTAATTTTAATTTAATATTTATGATCTCATAATTTGCAATAAAACTTTATAAATTATAAAATTATGATAACTTGAATAAATAACACATTTATTGCATTTGATTCACCAAAATGATTAAAATGGTTTAAGTGATGTTTTTGATTTTCACAACTGACACAACAGGTTTAGGTTTACATTTTTAAAACGGGGCAAATGTTACACCTAGTATGGTTAATCTAAATTAGTATTCTCATGCTTATGAAAACTCTTTGAGTCTTATGAATGTTATTCACCCGCTTTTCGCTGATAGTATATTTTTAAATATTTTATATGTTATGAATTATTGAATAGAACATGACACCTAAAACATGCTACAATATAGACTCTATAGTTGTATCTAAAGGTTGGAATTTTACAAGATGGAAGCTGATATGCATGCATCTCTAGATAACCTAATTAGCATCCCATTTAAGCTCCATAAATGTATATTTTTGTAGCCCAATTAGCAACCCGATTACCGACTATACCAACCCAAATAAACTCGATTACCAACTAAACCAAGTCTAATTAGGGTCAACACCCCTAGTTTATAACAAAAATCAAATTTCTTATAAAACATGTAACACAAGGTTTCCATCAAAGTTTCATCATTTCATATATATTTCGAAAAGAGATTTAAAGACCCATTTTATATTTATAATCAAAATTTCTCTTGACCATTCAAAACTTTAAGATTTATACAACCACAATAAATATGCACCTAGAGACTCGTAATATTTTGGTATTCACTTGGCCTATATGTTCAACCATCCAGGTTATCCAAGCCTAGGGAGTCGTAACCCTTTGGGCCCTAACTCTGGCTATCATATATCATACATGGGTTTTAAAAATAGTATCAGTAAAAGCTGCTGGTGAATACATTCAATTTCACTCTAAAATTATTAAGCATGAATAACACTTAGTCAACCATGGGTCCATCATCGATTCCTCATCATCATCCTCGTGTCAACTAACCAGAGTTTGCTTCACATGGTCGATGCGACCCACATCCACGTCATGTTGCAGTTCTCATCTCCTGATGCTACTCACATCGAATTTCTAATGCAGTCCGTGTCGAATTTCTAATGCTGTCTACATTGGGTATTGACCCAAAGATTTTTAATTTTCTTTTATTTCAATAAAATAGGAGGTGTTACATGGTCCTTTCTGGATAGGTCGTTATATGAAAACAATGTTAAATGGTACTTTATGGACGGGTCCTTATAGGAAAACAATGATAGATGGTGTTTTATGGACAGATCCATGTATGGAAAACAATGTAGGAGTCCTTATTTGGACAAAAATGTTAGGTTCCTGGTGTGGACTTAATGTTAATGTAAAAAATTGTATTTATGTTAATGTAAAAGTGCAAAAACTTGTAAATATTGTGTTTTAAGGTTAAAATTAGAACTTAAATGTAAGAATGATTGTATATTTGTTACGCGTGAACTAGATATGTACAATAAAAAGTGAAATTGAATTGTAAAGATTGTGTTTTAAGGTAGAAATTAGAACTCATTTAGTAATATTGACTTTTAGTATGCATATCAGGTTGACTTGATATTATATAATGAAGATGGATGCTTGGCATGGAATAAGAGGACCCAGTCCATCAAGATCTGGCATACAAAATGAAATAGTCTTACTATGTTGTAAATGTTTTGGCATGTTTTATGACAATTAAATGATGTAATGATATATTTAAACTCTGTTGCAAATTTTGATAGATGTTTGTAGTTTAAGATTTATGTTTTTGATATGTAAATCCAAGTGTGAGATCTTTTAAGAACTTGGTCTTACACACATAAAAGATAAATTTTTGTAATTGTTAAGAATGTTGAAAACAATCTTAACAATATAACGCTCAATCACTTATAGTTAAGATGAAGAATAACCAAGAACAATAAACAACATAAGTGTAAGCTCAAATGTTTCTTTTTTATTGAAATGAAAGAATATTGAAAGCAAATAAATATTCCAAGAGAGATGAAAAAACATAATTCACGCTATTACAAATGTACTTATATAGTACCAACTACCTAATGTTTATCACTAAAATCCTCATAAATATTGATCATTAAATATAGATGTTCATTACATGAGCAAGCCATTTCGTTGGACGTAGACAAAAGGACAATAGAGATGCTTTTTTAATTCAAGAGAGAGAATTACATGTGGTGTAGAATTAGTGTGCTCCCATTATATTTTGTACGACATGTCAAACTTCGGTAGGAACATTGCAATTCACAATTAAGAACGGAACTTCCAACAACTTTATGGGCATCGGCATCAGCATTAGAAGGATATCACAATCGACAACTGATGACTATATCAACGGACTTTGGTATTAGTAGTTAGCTTCATTATCGATAACTATGCCATATTCACTCAACTATTAGTTGCACAATAACATATTAGAGTCGAGGTTGGGTCCCCAATAATAACATTCTTTAGAGTTAAAAGTGGTGAAGCTTCCTTAAGAAGAATGGGCTTGATAAGTACATGCACATTAAGACTTATTTCAGATCCTTTTGTGTTGTGCATGTAATATTTGTCAGATATGGTGTGTAGAACTACAAACAATACTCGAGTGAGTCATACTGAGATGATATGTCAACTGTTTATTTTGATGCTTTAGGCCTGACTCATCCAAAAACACCATCAAGAAGAAAACTCAACACCATGAGGAAAACCATTTTAAGTGAGAGTAGAAGGAGACGAATTGTTATTACTATTTACTTACCTGCTTGTCTCTATTCATTCTTTATATTTTTCAACCATGGAGATTTTCTCAGAATCAAATCAAATCAGGTGAATATTCATCTTTCTTTCATGAGTAAATTACCCTTTTCGTCCTTTAGGTTTGTAACAAATTTCAGGTTTCGTCCTTAAACTAAGGAAATTACAGTAAACAGCCTTTACGTTTAAAAATCTTGCACATTTCATTGCTTCCTCTAACGGATGTCTATTTTAGGTGTTAAATGAAGTCATGTGCTCTTCATGTGAGGGCATAATACTCACTTTATTTCTCCACCCTAACCCCACCTCACCACCATATTGCCACCACCATCACCACTATAACCCCATCCACCCTCACCACCATAACGTCATCCACCCTCACCATCTTCCACCCTCACATCATCTTCTATCAACATCATCCACCGTCACCATCAACGTCAACATCATCATTTGGAAATATCTGTCGGAGCTGGATGCTTTTGCCGGTGACCGTTGTTAATAGGGGAAGCATTATATAGTTTTGGATGAAGAGATGAACTTTGATCATCTCAAAGTAAGTGCGTTTGATTTCAAATCATAATTTGGGAATTTTGAGATGATTGAGATTTTGGGGGAGTTCCAACCCACCGTCGAGCACTGCCCATTAAGCCTACCGCTGACCACCACCTATCCAGCCCACCACCCTAATTTTTGTGTTAGAAAAAGGTGTTATTTGTAGGTTTTGAAGTTGTTGATTGCAATGGATTCAACTTTATACCTTGTAATTAGAGAGAGAAAGCAAAAGAGAGAGAGAAAGAGAGAAAGAGGAGAGAGAGTGCAAAGATGTTAGGTTGTGTTTCAGGGGGAGGTTGTGGTTATTGGCTGGTCACCAGAAGAGATGTCCGAAGTTGTTGGCCGGTCACCGAAAGAAAGTCACCGGTGATTTTATGGAAGGGAGGGTGCCTACAGGTCAAAGACTTAAAGGAGTCCGTTGTTATGGAGTGGGGGGTTGATGCGGCCGGATGTGATTGGTTAGTTTTAGGTTTAGTATAAAATGACTATTTTCCCTGAGGTGAGGAGCACATGACTTCATTTCACGTCTAAAATAGATGTCTGTTAGATAAAAGGACAAAACGTGCAAGCATTTTTTACACGTAAAGGATGTTTACTGTAATTTCCATAGTTTAAGGATGAAACTTGATATTTGATATGAACCTAAAGGACAAAAAATGTAATTTACTCTTCTTTCTTTTACGTTCATCTTGCAATTCATCACTAACCAATACTTCACAACTTTAATTTATGTTTCGTAATGTAATTTAACTATTCACTGTAGTCGTACTATTTTTTGTGCTGCTTTCTATGAATGCTTACAGTAACTTTGAAATTTGAAGCTGAAATCCTTTGAAGTTCAGTTAGCTAAGATGGTGCACAATTTATGGGTAAAATTCATTGATTGGTGAGTGCAAGCCGTTGCCTTACTTTAATCTTTTTCCATAATTCTTGATTGTTTCTGCACATTATTATAAATTTGTGTCAAACGATAATCTTTTAAAATAAACCCTCAAATATAAAATGTGATCGAAAACCCTATGCCTTATTTGAGAGAAAAATGTGCAAAATGACTCTCATTATGCTATTCATTGTTCAATCAATACCTTTTGTTTAATTTAATTGCCAAGACAATTTATTGACCTTATTTATGCTATTCATTAGTCATAGCCTACTACTTGTTAGTATATTACAAATCTTTGATCTTTTTTTAGTAATGTTTATGAATTAATATTAAGTTACAGAACCGAAGCCTGGTTTTTGTGAGTTATTTGGAGGGCATGCTCCTATGGGCATATGGTTGCAAGGAAAGTGAAGGACTACCTATTTTCTACTCGTTGGTGAACTACTCCCGACGGTGACAATGGCAATGCTAATAGAAATAACGCTAGGAAGAAGAAGAAGGCGATTTGTATGAAGAATTTGAAGTTGGCGAGAAAGAATGAGTGATTTCACTTAAAAAGGTATTAGACATCACAGATCCAAATTTAAAAGGATTGAAGGTGAATATTTTTCTTTTTTACCTTTGGTAAAGAAGGGTTTTATTTGATCATTCAACAAAGATGTATGATGCATGACTACTGACAAGTCTAGCTTTCATTTTTTGAACCCTGGAGATTTTCTCTGAATCAACTCAAGTGAATATTCATTTACCTTTGTCTTGCAAGTCCTCACAAGCCCATTCCGCACAACTCTAATTTTTGTTTCTTTCTATCTCAAACAGTAATATTTTAGAATAAACCTAAATCTGGTAGTTAACCCTATGCTTTACATAAGAAAAAAAATCCACAAAATGACATTCTTGCTCATTTACCATATACTTGAATGTTCCCCTGCATATGTAGAATGTCCCCCCCCCCAAATTCTTGATGCGTATGGTTTCTCGTAGATGTGTGGATCTTCCACCGATGACATTCTCCAAATTTATTCGGCTCAATATTTACTTAGGATTTGTTTGGCAATTTCCAAAGTTATTCAAAGGCAAATGTCTGACCAATTCAGAAAAGAGGTCTTAACCATTCAACATTTGTATAATGCTTAACTATTCAGAGGCAAATGTCTGAACCATTGTAAGGCCCCGTTCCCGGAGACCTCACAGTTGGTCAATCACAGTATAATTAAATAGAAACATTACATAATTCTTAAAACAATGCAATGGAATTAACATCAAAAACCATTCACTTCATTAATAAACGCTGTTGCCAAGCAATACATTTGTGCTTGTTATCGGTTACAAAAGATCAGTTAATTGCATTACAAAACAACAATATTATTAAGAGTGAACGGATGCTAGTCTAGCCTCGATGAGTAGCCTCCCCGTGAGCCATCCTCAGCAAAACTTACCTGCCAACTAAAAATGCATAAAAGTCAGCGTTGCTGAGTGAGTTCTAGTTTTAAAATAATGAAATGCCTTGTAAGAGTTGTATATGAAAATACCTTTTAAAATACTGTACATTTCTTTCGTGTGTGACCACACATCATACATACACATTGATAATCTTTATTATTATCTTCACCATCGTTCATTTGGTACATTTATCATTATCTTTTACTTCTATCTGGATCCTGTCTCATGCAATACCCCTGACTCATGTCCGAAGACCGATACAGTACCGGGGGACGCGACAAGGACCCCGTCTCTTTTTGCAACACCCCCGCCTCATGTCCGAAGACCGTCACCGTACCGGGGTGAGCATCACGACATCTTTCGGGTCATTCTCGTGGATTAAACCCCTTACGAGTCTGTTGCGACAACACGGTCACTCACCTCAATCTTTGCTTTCAAGACTTTCGTTTATTCATTATGTTCCACTTTTCATTAATATTAATTTTTCTCTTGATTAGTAGTAATACTTTATGAGCATAAGCAACCCATATAAAATCACATAATATAGTAATAGGCAACACAAGAACAACCATAAAACATGAATAAAACAATCAAATAATAACAGCAGATCAACCCAAAGTCAAACCCTAAAATTATGTTCCCTCCAAAATTCCAGAAAAAATATTCCAAGTGTTGTAGGCGCATGAGGACTATGCAGGCGCATGAGCCCTGCTTAGGCGCATCAACACTATATAGGCGCATGGCTTCTTTACTTAGGCATTTCAACACCAGTCTTGGGCGCATGAGCCTTTCAGGAGCATGGGACTACACTTAGTCACCATAGAAAAGTCTTGGGCGCATGGGCACTATTGGGCCACATGAATCCCCACAGGATTTTCTAAGGCAAATTTCCAGGCGCATGGACCCTGTTTGGGCGCATGACCTGTACTTAGGCAATTCTAAGTTAAATTTTCAGGCGCATGAGCCCTATTTGGGCTTACGCATTTTTCAGAAACTAAATCATTCCATACCTGCATTTGCACCTATTCTAAGCTTAAACATAACATTCTAAGCATACAAAACCCATAAACAAGCATCAAACATAAGCATATACATATATAAAGCCACGGTTACAAGAGTAAAGTTGAGAAAACCTATTTTGATGCATTTTCAGCCCCAAATACTTTTAAAATACAAGAAATACAGGGTCTAGAACTCACCTAGTGCAGCAAACAAGCAAAACTCCCCCGAACCTGCTTCTACACGAGTTCAAACACCTAAAACAAGCATAAACAAGCACCGAAACACCAAAAACACTTAATAATAGGTTTCAAAGGGTGATCCCACAAAAAAAACCGAACCAATTAACACATAAACTCACTAACCTTCGAAGTTTTGCCTCACTTCTCCTTCCAAAACTGTGAGGACACTATTTCAGCTTCTTTCTTCTTTGTTTTGTTCGAGCAGTAGCAACAGGGAAAGTAATATGGGCGGCCATCCTTAAAGGTAAACCCCTTTTTGACTTTTTGTACTATTTTACACAATACACCCCTCATCTTTGTCCCCTTTTTGTTTTCTTCTTGATACTTTTCTTTTCTTCTTTATTTGACCAAGTTTTCGGGTGTTACAACCATTCAGATATTTGCTCGTGAAACAAATAGTCTAAACCATTAAGTGCTGAACCATTCAGACACCTGAACCATTAAGAGGCCGAAACAAACAACCCCTTACACTGAGTTGCATACGTTTTTTTAAGGCGTATTTCATCCATTTTCAATTACTTCAAATACAATATTTATAAGTTATGTCACTTCATACGTCGTATTCCAAAGTCACTACAGTGTAGTATATTATAAGACATCTGCAAAGCATGCTAGAAAGATTCAGTTGAGATTATTCTAAAGAATGAGGAGCCCTAAATTTCATATATGTTATTTGATTGTCATTTTGACCTTCATTTGTACTTATTTGTGCTATGTGGGCTTTTGGATTGTGATGATGTAAGATGTTTGATAGCTAAATTATATAGCCCAGCCTAAAGAACAATGAAAGTTTAGCCCAATCATTGTCTCACTACAAACTGTTTTCCCCATCCCTATCCTTGGTCGCCAATCCCTGGGGGTTAGAATAACGGGTAGAAAATAAAGGATAGTTGGTAGAAAAACTCAAAAGTCTTGGAGACCACACAAAATAACAGAAGAAGGGATGGTTAGGATAAGACAGGGATAATTCAAAAGTCATTGTGTCACCTTTTATCATAAGAAGGGAAAGTCAACAACTAGGAAAAAAGTAGAAAGCTCGCACGAGGAAAAAGGAGTCAACTTAATGTACTAAAAAAGATAGTCTTGGCTAAACCAAGGAAGAGGGGAAACCCGGTGAAGTTCAGATATCCACAAAGGGAATGAGGATATCCCAACCAATCTCCTGGCAGGGATTTACCCTATTATAAATAGAAAGGCATATCATAAGGTTCGATCATCTCAACTCAGCTAATTCTCTTTTTAATATACATTTCCCATTCTAAAGAAACCATTTTTACTCTTATGCCAGAGTCCGATCGCAGGAGACATCTCCTACGATGAGACTAATGATTGCTTCTTAATCTTAGCAGATTAGCTTGGGCTCTTATGGTCCGTTCCCTGGGCCAGCTCTAGACCTCATAGTGTGAAGCAAGTTTATCATCAGATATCTTTGTAGCAACAGACTGCATATACGTTTGCTGCAGAAGTTAGTCAGTCAACCAAAGGCATAATATTTTATTATGGGTATGCTTTTGGGGTGTTTCAAACACCATTAGTTCCACATTTTACACTAGACAAGCACAAACGACCGTTTTTAAAGAAAGAAATGACCGTTTATAGCTTCTGTAAACGATTGTTTATAGTTTGTAGTCGGTGACGGGACTAAACATAGTAAATGACCGCAATAAAGTCACTAAACGACTGCATATAGAGCCCTAAACGACCGTTTATTGTTAGGGTTTATATTATTTTCTTCTTTTACAGACTATTTGTATGTATATATATATATACATTATAAAATTCAAATCTTTATATGTTTTATGTAAACTTTTTATATATAGTTTATGTTATATATTTTTTTATAAATTGAAGGAAAAAATTATATATGACTTTAAATAATTATTTATATAGTTTATTGTAGACTTTTTATATGTACATATATTATATAGACTTTTTAGTTATATAGTTTATATCATATATCTTTTATTATAAAACTTTATTTATATATGTATATAACTATATAAGTTAACATATTTGATTTGTATTATTAGAAATGAAATAGATAAATAAATCAAAAAATTATATGAATACTTAGAAATAGAAATAAAACTTATATAGTTTGTATCTTTATAATATAACTTAAAAATTTATATATGAATACTTAGAAATACAAATGAAACTTATATAGTTCATATCTTTATAATGTAATTTAATTAATTTATATGTGAATACTTAAAAATACAAATAAAACTTATATAGTTTATATTTTTAAAATATAATTTTAATAATATATATATATATATATATATATATATATATATATATATATATATATATATATATATACTATGTAACTTAAAATATTTGATTAATATTATTCAAAATCAAAATACCTAAATAAATTATTTTAGAACTTTATAATATGAATACCAAAAATTACAAATGAGACTACTTTAGTCTATATTGAAACGAGTAACAGATTTATTTCAAAGTATATATTGATTATATCTTTGAAGTCTCTTCTCATACATTCTTTCCCAAGCAACTGCATTATTACTATTGTGAATATTCCACAACGACATTATGAAAGGCATTGGATATTTACCCTCTAAGTGCACAAAGACGTAGTGGCATCCATACACATATGCAATAGTAATCAGTTGGTGGTACATGAGTTCATGCGGACGTGTCAGAGTGGAAAATAAGTCGTAGTTTCAATGGGAGATAAGCATTATAGAATTACATTAAATTTGTTGGCGATAAAACTTCTTGTGTAAGGCATGATCATCCAGTGTTGATATGGAGTCGGACCCGGTTGTTGCCATGATAAACTACATTATGTCTCATCATATGAGTCGGAAAGAACAATTCTGTATAAATTAAAATTGTCGTGTAACTCGTTTAAAAGCTCATACCTTATGTTCAGCCAATATTCTTCACCCAATCCCATGGAAAAGGAAACCGCATGAAACCCACAGTTACCATCACTTTTTACGTTCTCTATATGTGTTATGTACGGATGGAAAATTTCTGGAATATGTGTTAGTAAAGTGTGGTGATGTAGAGATGATTGAGTTCTGTTATCTAAGTATGAACTTTATCTCAGGGGGCTCAGCACCATAAAATCATAGCTAACAAAATCATCTGTCTTCATGTAGCTAAGACATAGGGTAGGTTCAGCCAGTGAAGGGTGTCACACCCTCAAAATCCACGAGCGGGGTTTTACCGCGAGGCGCGTGACATACCAGGATCTCAGTCATTAGTTACCAAGAACGACTCTATATGATTAATAAACAAAACCATAGTTAACGTTTAAAATACTGCGGAAGCATTTTTAAAACAGAAAACCCAAAACAAGTAGTATGTAAAAAGAATGCGCAAAACATACGCGCCCCAAACACAAATGTTAAATAGGAAAATAAACCCAAATGTGTAAACAAACAATGTAGACAACTCAACGATGCTGGTGTGCGTGCTCCTAGGCAACTGGCAACCTTAACCTGAGAATAGCATACTAAACAAGTCAACACATGGTTGGTGAGTTCAAGAGTTTGCGTTAAAATATAAACCAATCAACAGTTTCCAGAGCATAAGTAGTGTATTGCAATAGATAGCTAGCATATATACAATCCAACTAACATAATAACACTAACCAACATCAACAAATCGATCCACAATTGCAAGTTTCGAATTAGGGTTTCGGCCCTAATGTAATTTCCATAAAAACTTGTAAAAATCCAACCTTTATTGCATACTTGACGTTAATTAACATGTAATCTATCTAACAAACACATTAACATCAACAATTAGGCATCAATCAATCACCACTTTGCAGTTTTCGCATGAAACATTCAGCCAACATGAAGACTCATCAAAAACATACAAAAATCTAACCTTTAAACGTGTAATGGCTTGCAATTGATGATTCCAACGTGTTCTATGCCTTGAAATCGACCAAAACCGAAGATGATTGTTTGTTCTTGGGCTGAATTCGAAGAGGAGAGGGAGAGAGGATGCAAGTCGCGGCCGATGGGTGGGATTAGGGTTGGAGTTTTGATTTTTATTTTATTAAATAACCCATAATTACCCTTTTAACCCTTATAATTTGTATTTTATAAAAATTAAGCTTTTTGAATAGTTTTTGAATAGTTTTTAACTACTAAACACAATTATTATTAATCACAAATAACAATCATGCATAATTCCCATTTATCACAAAACACACGAAATAAATATGCAC
The DNA here is from genome assembly GCA_025506505.1 of Flaveria sonorensis. Classification (NCBI taxonomy): domain Eukaryota; kingdom Viridiplantae; phylum Streptophyta; class Magnoliopsida; order Asterales; family Asteraceae; genus Flaveria; species Flaveria sonorensis. Next base: position 1,251,376 of record CM046437.1, on the reverse strand, counting down.
GTTTTCACGTTACGCGATAAAATTACAGTTAACATTCAAATCCCATAAGCATAACTTAATAATCACATTGTTAACTTAATTATCATCAATTTAACATTACTGATTATTGTTAAGTCACCAACGTTCAACGACAACTAGTGTGTGTGCTCGACACGTGTATGCAAGACTTAACGGAACAAACGGAGTTTGGTAACGGAAAATTACCGGATGTCACATTATCCCCATGTTGAAAGAATTTTCGTCCCGAAAATTGCGTTACATGGTGAGTGTTCCATTACTGGTCTACTGCATTAGCACAAGGAAATCGAAATCGTGTGAGTTTTGGATGAGTTGTCACATCATCCCCATGTTGAAAGAAAATTTCGTCCCGAAATTTAATCAGTACCTTCGCCGGCTGGCATCGTCCTTTCGAATAGCTGAGGATACTTAAGCTTCATTTGGTCTTCACGTTCCCACGTGAATTCTGGTCCATGTCTCGAGTTCCAACGAACTTTGACGATGGGTATCTTGCTTTGCTTAAGCGTTTTCACCTCACGATCCATCACTTCGACAGGTTCCTCAATGAAACGTAATTGTTCATCTACTTGAACTTCTTCCAGTGGTACGACCATCGTTTCATCCGTTAAACATTTCTTTAGATTTGAAACATGGAATACATCATGGATTCCACTCAATGAATCAGGTAAGGCTAGTCGATAAGCTACTGGACCAATTCTTTCCACTATCTCAAATGGTCCAACGTATCTCGGATTTAGCTTTCCTCGCTTACCAAACCGAACTACGCCTTTCCACGATGAGACTTTTAATAAAACTTTGTCACCTGTCTGAAATTCCAAAGGTTTTCGTCGTTTGTCAGCATAGCTTTTCTGTCTGTCTCGCGCTGCGGCCATGTGGTTTCTTATCTGAACAATCTTCTCAGTTGTCTCGTGTACTAACTCGGGACCCGTTAATTGACTATCACCAATTTCAGCCCAGCAAACTGGTGATCTACACTTTCTCCCATATAAAGCTTCAAAAGGTGCTGCCTTTATGCTAGTGTGATAACTGTTGTTGTAAGAAAATTCCACCAATGGTAGGTGAACTTCCCAGTTATTCCCGAAGTCAATCACACAAGCACGTAACATGTCCTCCAAAGTCTGTATAGTACGCTCGCTTTGACCATCAGTCTGTGGATGATAAGCAGTACTCATATCCAATCGCGTACCTAAAGCTTTTTGCAACTACTGCCAGAAGTGTGATGTGAAACGAGAATCGCGATCAGAAATAATTGAGATCGGTACTCCATGCCTCGAAACAATCTCCTTCAGATAAAGTCGGGTTAACTTCTCCATCTTATCTGTTTCCTTTATCGCTAGGAAATGAGCAGATTTTGTTAATCGATCCACGATAACCCATATTGTATCACAACCCGTAGAAGTGCGAGGTAACTTAGTAATAAAATCCATTGATATTTGATCCCACTTCCACATAGGGATCTCGGGTTGTTGTAGCAGACCAGATGGTTTCTGATACTCCACTTTAACCTTCGAGCAGGTCAGACACTTACTCACATAAGTAGCTACATCTGCTTTCATGTTAGGCCACCAATAGTGCGCCTTCAAATCGTGGTACATCTTGTCAGATCCAGGATGTATAGAATACTTGGACTTATGAGCCTCACTCATGACCAAATCTCTCAGATTTCCATGTAGAGGTACCCATAGTCTATCCATGAAGTAACGAATCCCATCCGCTTTTACTTCTAATTGCTTTTCCATTCCTCGTAACCCTTCTAAACTCATGTTTTCTACCTTCAGAGCTTCAGTTTGAGCATCACGGATTTGTTCAGGTAATTGCGTACTAATCGTTAGTTGCAGAGCTCGCACACGTTGAGGTTTAGCAGTCTCTTTTCTACTCAATGCATCAGCAACTACATTTGCTTTCCCCGGGTGGTACTTAATAGCACAATCATAGTCGTTTAACAATTCCACCCAGCGACTCTGTCTCATGTTCAACTCTTTTTGCTCAAAGATGTGCTGAAGACTCTTGTGATCGGTGTAGATGGTGCATTTGGTACCGTACCAGTAATGTCTCCAGATCTTTAAGGCAAAAACTACCGCACCCAGTTCCAAGTCATGGGTGGTATAGTTCTTCTCATGAATCTTCAATTGTCTAGAGGCGTAAGCTATCACTTTATCCCGCTGCATCAGGACGCATCCAAGTCCTTGAATAGACGCATCGCAGTAGACTACGAAGTCATCACTACCATCCGGTAATGCTAATATTGGTGCGCTACACAATTTATGTTTCAGCAACTGAAAAGCAGATTCCTGACTCTCACCCCATTTGTACGTCGTTCCCTTGTGAGTCAAGGCTGTGAGAGGTTGTGCAATCTTAGAGAATCCTTCAATGAATCGTCGATAATATCCCGCTAATCCAAGGAATTGTCGTATCTCACTTGGTGTCTTAGGAACAGACCAATTCTTTATCGCTTCAATCTTAGCAGGATCAACATGTATTCCCTTCTCGTTGACAATATGACCCAAGAATTGTACCTCACGTATCCAGAAATCACACTTAGAAAACTTTGCATACAGTTGTTCCTTTCTAAGTAATTCCAAGATTAAACGTAAGTGCTTCTCATGTTCTTCCTCGGTCCTTGAGTATATCAGTATGTCATCAATAAAGACGATAACAAACTGATCAAGATAGGGTTTGCACACGCGATTCATGAGGTCCATGAATACTGCTGGTGCATTCGTCAACCCAAATGGCATGACTAAAAATTCATAGTGACCATATCGTGTACGGAAAGCAGTCTTCGAGATGTCCTCTTCTCGAACTCTCAGCTGATGATACCCAGACCTCAGATCAATCTTAGAGTAATAGCTTGATCCTTGTAGTTGATCAAACAAATCATCGATACGAGGTAACGGATATCTATTCTTGATAGTAACCTTGTTCAGTTCCCTATAGTCAATGCACATTCGAAATGTACCATCCTTCTTCTTCACAAATAGAACTGGTGCTCCCCAGGGCGACGAACTCGGTCGGATGAACCCTTTATCCAACTCTTGTAATTGGGCAGATAATTCCTGCAGTTCGTTCGGAGCTAACCAGTACGGTGCTCTCGCAATTGGAGCGGCTCCTGGAGTCAACTCAATCTGGAATTCAACCTGACGATGAGGCGGTAATCCAGGCAGGTCTTCCGGAAACACCTCAGGAAACTCACGAACTACGGGAATATCCTCTATCTTCTTTTCCTCAGTCTGTTTATCTGTGACGAGTGCCAATATGGCTAGTCGACCCTTTCGTAACAACTTTTGTGCCTTCATGAACGAAATGATGCCTATCACCGCACCACTCCTATCACCTCTGACCGTAAGGACTTCTTCACCAAGGGAATCCGTATGATCTTCTCGTGGCATATGACTTCTGCTTGTTTATCAGAAAGCCAATCCATGCCTACTACCACATCAAAGCTTCCTAACGTAACAGGCATGAGATCTATAGTGAATGTATGACCAGCAAGCTCTATCTTGCAGTCTCTAAGAATATGCGTTACGTGAATCTGTGTGCCGTTAGCTAACTCCACGGTGTATTTAGATTCTAAGGCTGAGGGCATATCACTTAAAAGACTACAGAACCTAGTGGACACGAAACTTCTATTGGCTCCGGTATCGAATAATACAGTAGCAAAACAACCATTAACCGAAAATTTACCAGTTACTGTTGTAGGATCGTTTAGAGCCTCACCTGAGCCAATGACGAAGGCTCTTCCTTTGGCTCCATTATTGTTTCCACCATTGTTGTTGCCATTACCATTGTTGTTGTTATTGTTGTTGCCATTGTTATTATTGTTGTTGTTCCCATTGTTGTTGTTACCATTACCATTCCTCTTAAGCTGGGGACAGTTGCGTCTGTAATGGCCTTCTTTTCCACACTCAAAACAACCTTTCGAAGTTTCTTGTGATTGTTGTGGCTTCTTCATCAGTTCACCCCGACAGTCTTTGGCTGCATGACCATTCTTCCCACATCGTTGACACTTGTAGTTATCACATCGACCCACATGGTGGTAGTTACACCGGTTGCACTTCGGCAGTCTTCCACCATACCCACCGGGCCCTTGATTTGAGTGAGTCGCCTGGTTGAAGCTTCGGTTGTTATCAAACTTCCGTTGTTGTTGCTGACTTTGCTGCTGTTGTTGAGGTTGAGATTGGCTACTGGATGACGATCCCTTGTTGCTTGAACCATCCCACTTGCGTTTCTGGTCGGGCACGCTTGCCACCGCACCCCGTTTAGGTAACTGTCCTTGCTCAACTGCCTGGTCAGTCAGCCTGTGGGCTGTTCGGATAGCTTGTTGTATGGTAGTGGGGTTAGAAGCAGTTACCATACTTTGAATTTCGGGCACCAATCCCCGTATATAATGCTCCACCCTCTTGTACATTTCATTCACCATCCCTGGGCATAAAGTGGCTAAATCATGAGTACGGGTCGTGTAGGCTTCAATCTCTAAGCCTTGCATTTTAAGTTGCCAGAATTCCATTTCCAACTTCTGCTGGTTCTTCTTCGGGGGCTTCCTCCGGTTCCTCTTACGGGTCTTCCTCATCAGGATCCACCAAAGGTGCAGGGGCTTCAACAATCTGAAGTGCTGCTAGCTGTGCCTCTAAATCAGCAAACCTATCATCGATCACTATGTTATGGTGATCTTGTGCGTCCATGCGCTCACTAAGTGTTACCACATTGCCTGCCAGCGTATGATGTCCACCAATGGCCATCGAAAGTCGCTCCTAAAGCGTATCTACCTGGTAACGCAGCTGGCGCATCTCAGATCGTAATGCAGAGTTCTCATCAGTGAGTCCTCTAATCCGCTGTCGCTCTGTGTCCAGTGTGGCTACCAAAGCTGCAAATGCCTGCTCCAGAGGGATGCTCAAGGTAGGAAGTGTAGGCAAAGTAGAGGCGGTTGATGACCTAGTCCTAGGTCGTGTAGGTGCTACAGGTGGTACGCGTTCTCTATAAGCCATACGGTTTATGTAAGTGGGGTAAAAATCCCAGTTACGCGGAGAATCGAGCTCAGGAGGTATGAAAGGCTGATCCCAGTCTATCTCACTAGGAGGATAAGGATGTCGAGGCCAGTTAAATCCCCTATCCGGTACGGGAGAAGTAGGAGGTGACTCAGATCGTGCAGGTCTCTTGCCTAAATTTCTGGACGACGATGCCATGCTGCAAAGTACGTGTTGCGTATGCCAATGAGTATACAGTAAGGAGAGTAAGCGATAAGTAACTAACAACTGTGCGGTTATAGTCTAGTGTGTGTATGCAACCTAGTTCCCTATAACCAATGGCTCTGATACCAATCTGTCACACCCTCAAAATCCGCGAGCGGGGTTTTACCGCGAGGCGCGTGACATACCAGGATCTCAGTCATTAGTTACCAAGAACGACTCTATATGATTAATAAACAAAACCAGAGTTAACGTTTAAAATACTGCGGAAGCATTTTTAAAACAGAAAACCCAAAACAAGTAGTATGTAAAGAGAATGCGCAAAACATACGCGCCCCAAACACAAATGTTAAATAGGAAAATAAACCCAAATGTGTAAACAAACAATGTAGACAACTCAACGATGCTGGTGTGCGTGCTCCTAGGCAACTGGCAACCTTAACCTGAGAATAGCATACTAAACAAGTCAACACATGGTTGGTGAGTTCAAGAGTTTGCGTTAAAATATAAACCAATCAACAGTTTCCAGAGCATAAGTAGTGTATTGCAATAGATAGCTAGTCTATTAACATAAAAATATTAATAATAGTGATTTCGCGATCGAAGCTGACTGTGTTACGTTTGTTGCCTCCCGTCACGACTTACCGTGTCGTGACGAATATGTGTTAGGACAAAATTGCACCCGTTTGACCTCGAGTCGCACAGGTGGGGCTCGTCAGACCCAGTAGTACTACCCAAGATTTCCCCGCTATTCAATATTAACAATCCGAAAGTGTGAGGACTTTCCATGGTAAACAACACTATATCAATATTATACACACTCATATATAAAAGCGTTTGTGATCAACAGTATGCTATCTCCCCCAAAAGAGATTATGTAAAATAAGTGGGGCAAGAACTCACCTGATGCGCGCAAGAATTAACCTAGAGCTTAACTTGAAAGAAAGAGGGAAAGACAACCTTCAAAGGTCACCTAGAACACAAGAGTACATAAGTACATGTACACAGAATCAACATGAAACCCTAAGTGTTCTACAAACCAAGAGACTCAAGGTTTAAGAAAGACAAGACACATTTGACCCAGTTGACCCGTTTGACCCGTTGGTGACATTATAGGTGATAACTCGTTAATACTAACACAATAGCATATCATACATGATCAACATACAACCCAACAATAGTCCTAACATAACCATATGACCCATTACCATGAATTCCCACAAACAGGCCAAATCAGATAACTATCCAACTAAACATTCTTACAACACAAACAACACATTTAGTTACCTTAGAAATCATCCATGAATACACTAGCATGATCCTAATATCCCAAACATGCTCAAATCATCCAATTCAAGGATTTGCACAAATAAAGTTTCCCTTTTGGGAAAGTTCATCCCAAATTCATCAAACTCACACTACATTCATGAATTCATCAATTATATACCAATTCAAGTCCATGACAACATCTAAACATGATCAACAACACTTAATCATCATGATTCATCAACATTCAACACCAAAAGTTACTATTTTTAGCAATGTATGAACTATAACACATCTTCTTGATTTTCAATTGTTCATATCATCAACCTAGCATCTAATCATCATCACAAACACATCCATAACATTCATACATCATCCAATCATCAATTCATGCAAAATAAAGTTACTATTATTAGTAACCTATGAACAATGTATCAAAATCATAGCTTTCTTGCATAATCGACGTTAACTAGCATATATACAATCCAACTAACATAATAACACTAACCAACATCAACAAATCGATCCACAATTGCAAGTTTCGAATTAGGGTTTCGGCCCTAATGTAATTTCCATAAAAACTTGTAAAAATCCAACCTTTATTGCATACTTGACGTTAATTAACATGTAATCTATCTAACAAACACATTAACATCAACAATTAGGCATCAATCAATCACCACTTTGCAGTTTTCGCATGAAACATTCAGCCAACATGAAGACTCATCAAAACATACAAAAATCTAACCTTTAAACGTGTAATGGCTTGCAATTGATGATTCCAACGTGTTCTATGCCTTGAAATCGACCAAAACCGAAGATGATTGTTTGTTCTTGGGCTGAATTCGAAGAGGAGAGGGAGAGAGGATGCAAGTCGCGGCCGATGGGTGGGATTAGGGTTGGAGTTTTGATTTTTATTTTATTAAATAACCCATAATTACCCTTTTAACCCTTATAATTTGTATTTTATAAAAATTAAGCTTTTTGAATAGTTTTTGAATAGTTTTTAACTACTAAACACAATTATTATTAATCACAAATAACAATCATGCATAATTCCCATTTATCACAAAACACACGAAATAAATATGCACGTTTTCACGTTACGCGATAAAATTACAGTTAACATTCAAATCCCATAAGCATAACTTAATAATCACATTGTTAACTTAATTATCATCAATTTAACATTACTGATTATTGTTAAGTCACCAACGTTCAACGACAACTAGTGTGTGTGCTCGACACGTGTATGCAAGACTTAACGGAACAAACGGAGTTTGGTAACGGAAAATTACCGGATGTCACAAAGGGTCTAGTTTGTTTTGTTTTTGAGATTTGAGTGTTGGCCTTCCTCTAATATTTTTTTGCACTCTAGGCTCGTTGAGATTTATGCTGCTAGGATCCCTTATGCCTTTAATCCTTTCTAACCAATTCCATTTCACCATGGCATTTTTTTTTTGTTTTTGGTAAGCTTCTTAAACCCGTCAAGTTCATCATCACATTGAATATCTTCTTCAACTTGGCTCAACAATACCGGTAAAAAGTCAAGCCTCCTGCAAAATATATCAATCAAATGTAGTGGAATGGGTTCGCCTGCATTTAAATACTATGAGATTTCATAAGCACGTGGTAAACCCCAACTAGTACGAATATGGTAGTCATAGTTTTGTGATTGGCTTTGAATCTTATTGACTCGCCTCAACCTCCCAACTAATATATCTAGAGCTTCATGAGAAACATTAGATATCAATAAAACAAATAAACTATTTTTGTGTAAATGTTTTATTTTAATCTGGCTTTCCTCAAAGCTTGCTTTTATTTGTGTTTCATGTAAACAAACTATATTATTTAAAATTTCTATAAATTTATCTAAATTTGATTTCTTCGAATTCAAATGTTTCTTTAACAAAGTATATTGGCTCGCAACTGTTTGTTGTTCATTCTCCAAAATTTAGATGTTGATCAATCCATGGGACATGAACATCTCTTTATAATTTTAAAACCAATTGACATCCTTGGAGGGATCCTAAGAAAACCATAATGTTATGAGAAAACTATAGAAAACCAATAAAATCAGTCATATAATTTAGTAATATTTATCACTGCCCTCTATGTATATGTGTGAGTATATATAAATAAGGATACGGATCGAATGAAAACCGTAGCATGGTTTTACATATACGTCACACATAGGTTACGTATATGTAACTATTTTTCATTCGACATAGTGTTACGTATACGTAAGACTCTTCATTCTCGTATGTATGTTCAACATATATGTACCAAATACTTAAATAATATTTTAACAATTAAAATAATAAAAAAGTTCTGAATTATGTTATTGGTATCCGTGGTTTTCTTTGGTTTCCACATAACTATTGGTTTTCTCAGGAACCTTCCCCATTGACATCCAAGTAATTAAATATATCTTAAAAGTAAATAAAATATGCTAGTTTCAATATATAAAATAAATCAATAATTTGAATAGATTAGGAAAATACTTTGATGCTTGTTTATCAACTTTGTTATCACGTTTGATTTTCATATTAAGCCTTAATTGTTGGAGATTGAAGCAGAAATCTCCAGTAATACATAAATTTACCTCTCGATCTGAGACTTGAAATATGACCTGTAATGATTTTTGGTGTTCACCTGTATGTGATATATGCAAAGTAACTGGGTTGCTTCTTGGAAAATTACTTGGCATGCAACCATTAGAGCCAACTCTCTATCTGTGACTATCGTCGTCATAAAATATAGACATCCAGTGTCTTTCTTAGACAATTTAAAACCCACTTGAAGTTCTCTTTTTTCTCATTTCGTGTGAATGAGAAAGAAATACAAAATGTCTTGTTTGTTGAAGTTAAGACAACAATTTGAAGAAAAGGGAGGCGATACTTGTTCATCTTGTACGTGCAATTTAAAATAATCACATGCGGGAACGCACGCCATATTTTTAATGAAGTGGGATTCACAAAAAATAAATAATTATTCATTTGACTCATCATGCGTAGTAAAATCATAGATGTATCCCCACCCATATGCAAAAATTGAAGAGGTGCTTGCATAGGGATGCTTCCAACTTTCATGTCCTTGTTCGTGCATCATACACGGTTCAATTGTGGACACATTTTTATCATTATTTTCTTTTAATGTCGTAAGAATATCATGTGGCTGTATATTCTTTCTTGTAAGGTCTTCCACTAATGCTTACTCCTCTTTAGAAAATCTTTTTGCTAGAGCATGACCCTCCAAAAACATAGAAGGTTCATGGTTATGTTGGTCACACACAACATGTGTGACATCCGGTAATTTTCCATTACCAAACTCCGTTAGTTCCGTTAAGTCTTGCATACACGTGTCGGGAGCACACACTAGTTGTCGTTGAACGTTGGTGACTTAATAATAATTAATAATGTGAAACAAATAATTACTATGTTGATTATTAGTTGTGATTATGTGATTTAAATATTTATTGTAAATTTTATCGCATAACGTGGAAACGTGTGTATTTAATTCGTGTATTGTGTGACTAGTAAAGATAAAGCATATAATTGTTATTATTAGTTCATATGTTTATTATTTTGGTTAAAAACATCTTAAAAGGGTGTTAAAAGCTTAATTTTATAAAAATATAAATTATAAGGGTTAAAAGGGTAATTATGATTAATTAAATAAAAAAAAACCCAACCCTAGCCCCCCACACCATTCTCGGCCGCGACTCACCTTCACACACACAAACCTTGCGACAATCGACCAAGAACAAGCAAGAAACCATCGGATTTGGGTCGATTACAAGAATACAACACGTTAGAAACATCAAATCTTGTCCATTACACGTTTAAAGGTTAGTTTCTTTGTGGTTTTTATGGATTTTTAGTCTTGGCCGAAACCCTAGTCGATCTTGATGTTCAAAATGTCGATTACATGTTGTTTGGTGATGTTAATATGTTAGTTGGATTGTATATATGCTAGTTAACGTTGATTATGCAAGAAAGCTATGATTTTGATACGTTGTTCATAGGTTACTAAGAATAGTAACTTTATTTTGCATGAATTGATGATTGGATGATGAATTGGTGTTATGGATATGCTTATGATGATGATTAGATGCTAGATGGTTGATATGAATGTTAGAAACCTTGGATTGAATGTTGTAGTTCATACCTTGCCAAAAGTGGAAACTTTTGGGTATGAAAGTTGATGTAACATGATGGTTAGATGTTGTTGATCATGTTTAGTTATTGTCATGAGCTTGAATTGGTATGCAATTGTTAAATTTATGAATGTAATATGAGTTTGATGAATTTGGGATGTACTTTCCCAAAAGGGAAACTTTATTTGTGCAAATCCTTAAATAGGATGATTTGAGCATGTTTAGGACATTAGGACCATGCTAGTGTGTTCATGGATGGTTTCTAAGGTGATTAAATGTGTTGTTTAGGTTATATGAATGTTGATTTGGTTTGTTACCTGTTTTGGCCTGTTTGTGGAAAAATCATGGTATGAGTCATATAGGTAAGCTAGGACTTTTGTTGATTGATGGTTGATTGAGAATGAACATTTTGGATGATATGAGCTATGGGAATTGATATGTTAATGATCATCATACACACGTACGAATCTGAGGCCCCTACTTAGTAGGATTGGTAGGGTTTAGGGTGTGAAGTCATGAGTGGCTTCACATGGCATGTGATGCGTGATTTGATCCTTGTATGGTGTATTATTTATGTTATAGATGTTATGAGCATGATAATAGTTTGAGATTCGCATGACTTGTATGATATCTGGCTGTATGATGATCTAATTAGTACATGTGGTTAATGAAGTGTTATATGTAATCAGTTTGTATGTTAATCATGTGTGATAGGCTGTTATGCTTGTTTGAATGAAATTTCACCTATAATGTCACAAACGGGTCAAACGGGTCAACTGGGTCAAATGTGTCTTGTCTTCTAAAACTTTGAGTTCATTGGTTTGTAAAGCACTTAGGGTTTCAATATGATTCTGTGTACACGTACTTATGTACTCTTGTGTTCTAGGTAACCTTTGAAGGGTTGTCTTTGCACCTATCACCAGTTCTCTTTAGTCATTATCTTTACACACCAGGTGAGTTCATGCCCCTCTATTTTTATAAACCTTCTTCTTGGGGGAGGTAGCATACTTGTACTCAAACACTATTTTATTATTATAAGTTGTGTATGTTTTAACATAGTGCTTAATAGCTTGAAAGTCCTCACACTTTCGGATCGTTAATAATGGTAACTAGTGGGAAATCTTGGGTAGTACTACTAGGTCTGACGATCCCCACCTGTGCGACTCGAGGTCAAACGGTTTTGTTTTCGAAAATTTTCTTCCGAAGGCATTTTATTTCCGAAGGCAGACATTGGTTTACAACCACATTTGCTTCCAAGAATAATAAATTCTTTTGAGAATTAAAGTTAATAAGTTCTGAAAAATATTTTGACTGATAGTCAAAATTTCTTCCGAAGCCAAAAAATCTTCGGAAGAAAATATTCTTGAATGAATTTTACTCTTCGGAAGAGTTATGTAAAACTCTTCCTAGGGTAAAATTCTCTTCGGAAGATTTCTTACTTAGAAAAATTTTACAATTTTGAAAAACTTTCTGGCAACGGGGCTTAGATTGTATTTAGACAACATAGACAAGATACGGTTTAAAAGGTTTTCAAAAGAGAAAGACTAGTCAATGTTAATCATCCCAATAGCTGTGATTAAATATTTAAATCTATGTTCATCAAAGGCTTTTGTGAACAAGTCAACATATTGTTTATTTGTATTGACTTTGTGTGGACCAAAAGAACCAATGAGCCTGATCAGAAAAACCTTTAAGTCCCACGGACATTACAACAACTGAAGTAGTCTGCAACAGCTGAAGACATCAGCTGATAACAAGGTCTGAAGACAAAGTCTGAAGTGAAAGAGCTGAAGACAAAGTCTGAAGTGAAAGAGCTGAAGACAAAGTCTGAAGTGAAAGAGCTGAAGACAAAGTCTGAAGTGAAAGAGCTGAAGACAAAGTCTGAAGACAAAAGCTGAAGACAAAGACTGAAGACCAAGTTCAGATGATTGTCACAACAGCTGAAGAAGACCTCTTCAGTAGTTGTGATGGTTTCCTTTCAGTAGTTGTAGTTTCTTTTCTGTACTTATAGTTTCAGTAGTTTTATGTTTCTTCGTGTACTTAGAATAATCTGAGATGTTCTCAGTTGTTGTGAACATTCTCAGTAGTTTGCTTACTTTCAGTAGTTTGTAATAATTCTGTTAGATGTCACTATCAAGTGACATCAGCAGACGTCACATTCCTATATATAAGGAATGCTGACCTAATTGTAATCGTGCAGCTTAGGAAAACCTAGCAGCCGCCACACCGAAGCATGTGTGCATGAATGTTATTATCTCTTTGCAGAAAACCCTATATCTATATAACCGTGTACTGTTCCATTGAATATTTATTGTGTTCTTGCTATATTTGCTTAATTCTTGCTCTAATTCCGCTGTGATTCAACTCTAATTGATCAAACTTAGATCACTGATCCTAACAAATGGTATCAGAGCGGGTTAATCATTGATCGGTTTAACAATTGATCATTGAAACTGCTATTTTGATATCTATAGTTTGATCGAATTAGCATATGTGCAAGAACTGGTTATAAAGATTGATTTTCTGCTGCTTCTGGTTATTTAATTTGAGTTTCTTCTTGGTTCTTATTGAGTTTGTTGTGTTTTTGTGCAAAATCTTTTGAAACTTGATTGATTTGGTTTGAATCTGAGAATGACTACTCCATCTAATGATCCTCACAATACTGGCTCCTCAACCAAGCCTCCGATGCTGGTTAGGAGTGAGTATAACATATGGCAACGAAGAATGCTCCATCACCTGTCTGTTAACAGTTCAGGTTGTTGGACATCTGTGGTTCATGGTCCACACAAGCCTATGGTGAACAATCCGGAGACCAATCAAATGGTTCCGAAGAAGAAGGAGCAATACTCAGATGAAGATCGTAAACTGTTTGAGATTGATGCTAAAGCCCATGGAATTCTGGCCATGGCACTGCCGAATGAAATCTATTCTGGGCTTATGCATCATGAAACTGCTCATGACCTCTGGAATGCTTTGAAGGAACAATTCGGAGGAACTGATGAGGTCTTAGCAAACAACAGAGAAATCCTCGCCCAACAATATGAGACATTCTCTCATAGGAAGGGTGAGACACTGACTCAACAGTTTGAGCGTTTCTCCTGCTTGATCTCTGAACTGAAAATGGTCAAGCAAGAGTATACTAACAGCCAGATGAACAACAGATTCCTCAGATCACTGCCTGAGAGATGGGACACATACACCATTGTCCTACGCTCCAGTGCAAATCTGGATAGCCTATCTCTCACCCAACTCCATGGGAAACTGCTTACATTTGAAAGAGAGATAGAGCAGAAAAGGAAACTGGCATCATCAGGAAAGCTCTCTGATGACTTTGTACCAGGTAACACTGCCTTGGTCGGTCATGAGTCAGAATATGCTGGATCAGAAAGTCATTATGATGAGCATATAGATTTCTCTTCAAACAGTTCTGATCATGCATTTGTTGGTGTTGACAGTCATTCTGGGTGTAATAGTGATAATTTATGTTTTATCATGGATGATTTGCAAGGTATTGCTGATGATGATTTAGAAGAGATGGATATTTTGAGCCAAATGGCCCTGATCAATATCAGATCTCAAAAGTTCTACAAGAGAACTGGTAGGAAATTTCCAGGACTCTCTGGCAAAACCAAAGTTGGTTTTGACAAGAGTAAGTTGAGGTGTCACAAATGCCACAGGCTTGGGCACTTTGCAAGAGAGTGTAGATCAACTGGATCTAACTCCTCTGCACCCTTTGTGACCTTTCCAAGCAATAGTTCACAAAACAAAGGGCAACATCCTGCTAGTTCTGGTCATCACTCACAACCTCAATCTCCTGCATACTTTGTCCCTCAGGGTTCAATGCCATATCCTTATCCCTGCTATTATATGCCACAGCCAAATCCAGTTCATGTCCCTATAGCACAACAACCTCAAGCCCTACCTGAGCCTCAACCATCTCCATCACAATCTCAACCTCATCACAGCTTCTTCACACCAGGAGTTGTTGACTGGAGCAGCTTACCAGATGATCTTTCTGGTTTCAATGAGCAACTATCTGCTGGTGCTGGTCAACATGGTGGTGAACATCCTTTTGGGAATCTTGCTCTCATGGCCCTGGAGTCTACTGAGGGTTCCTGCTCAGATGCTTCATCTTCACAGGTAACCCAGATATCTTCTGAGGCTAAAGCCAAGTTATGTTCTGAATCATGCATAGCTGCCTTTGTCTCTATTAGAGAGGCAAATGTAGCTTTAATCAATCAAAATCTTGAGCTTGAGAAAACTATTTCCAAAAGAAAAGATGAGTATGTGTCTGCACTTAATGACAAAGATGATGAGATTTACAAGCTTAAATGCCAACTTAATGATGAAAAGGCTAAGGTAGAGGTCATACTCGAGAACCACAGAAGTCTCAAAGAGACACTTGCAGCTACCCAAGTTGAGTGTGACCGATGGGTAACATCCTGCAAGGGATTTGAAATGCTTCTCAGCAAGCAAACAGCTTCAAATGTGAAGTTTGGAATAGGTTACAATCATACTGCACCACCTACTGATTTTACTTCAAAATCAATAGTAAAATCTGAAGGTGAAAGTAATTTCCAAACCACATCATCATGTGATTCATCCTCAAATGATAATACAAAATTAGAGGATGAAGTCAGTGTTAAGATCTCAGCAAATCAATTGCCTGATGGTTTAAATGCTGATAAACACATGAAGCTGAGAAATTCAGATGTTGTTCCTCAAAGTACTCCAAGTACTGAAGGGCAAGTCACAACATCTGAAAAGCATTTCAAATCTGATGAAATAAAAGGATTAACAACTGCTGAGGAATCTATCATACGGTCTTTCAGGACGGATAGAGAACAGCTGAAGAACAAGTCTTCAGTTGTTACCGATCCTTCAGTACTTAACACAAGTACTGAAAGGAGGAAAGTACTGAAGATCACACCTTCAGTAGTTTCCACTTCAGCAGTTGATCAATCCAAGATGAAGAATAAGCCATGTGAAATATGTGGTAAATTCAATCATCTATCTGATGAATGCTGGTACAAAAAGGGTTCCAAACTCAACAGAGATAAGCTCATTAAAGAAGAATAAATAAAATGAAAAATGAGTTTGAAACCAAGTTTGTACCACAGTCATCTAAACTGATAAACCCAAGGCCTCACCAAAATCCAAAAAGAAGGATGGGGTTTATCAGAAAACAGCTGATAGTGTTCCTCATGATAAACATCAGACGAAGTCTGTGAATTTCAAGAAGGAGGAAATGGTGGGTCACAGGAACTCATCAAAAACAAGTACTGATGTGTCAAATGAGCTGAAGGCTTTAGCAACAAATCAGACACAACTTGTTATGATGGTTCAGCATTTGTTGGGGAGAGTTAACCAACTAGATGCACCTGTGATCAAACCACTGAAAAGGAAATCCAAGCCCAAATCTAAGAATTCCATTTCAGCACCATCTCCACCTTCATCAGCTGTTAATCATGAGAAACAAGTTATGGTTAAATCTGTTGATGAAAACATACCCAAAACCAAAAAGGTTTGGGTCTCTAAAGCTAACTAGTTTCTTATGATAAATGCAGGGTTCTTCAGCATGCCAAAGAAGCATCTGGTATGTAGACAGTGGAGGATCTATGCATATGACTGGGAGCAGTTCTCTTCTTAATGACTACTCTCAAGGAAAGAAGGGATTTGTCTCATTTGGAAATGATGCTAAGGGTTACATCATCGGGAAAGGATTTGTGTCAAATGGAGAAATCAGATTTGATGATGTTAACCATGTGGAGAATCTCAAGTATAATCTACTGAGTGTCAGTCAGATGTGTGATAAAGGGCATGTTGCACTTTTCACAAGCCAGAACTGCCGGATTCTGTCTTCCAAAGTTCTGAGGCTGATTGACAAGGTATTGGATGAATATACTCTCCTGAAGGCCAACAGGATAGGAAGAGTATATGCCTTGGATTTGTCAAAGAAGATTGATTTAAAAGGTCATCCTTGCCTGTTCTCCAAGGCCTCTCCTCAGGAATCTAAACTGTGGCATAGAAGGCTGGGTCATGTTAATCTCAAAAACATGAATCAGCTGATCCACAAAGTTTAGTAAGAGGTCTACCAATAAAGGAGTTCCTCTGTGATGAAACCTGCACTGCTTGTTTAAAAGGAAAACAACACAAAGTCTCATTTCCTCCTATAGAAGAACCAAAGTCCACTGCCTGCTTGCAATTACTGCACATGGATCTCTTTGGTCCTGTGAGAGTAATGAGCATGGCAAAGAAGAAATACTGTCTGGTAATTGTGGATGATTACTCCAGATTTGTATGGACCTTCTTCTTGCATTCAAAGGATGAGGCTGCTCAGACAATTATTAACTTTGTGTTGTATGTTGAGAAGCAGTATTCCCTATCAGTCAAGTGTATAAGAAGTGATAATGGAACTGAATTTAGAAACCATACACTTGATGATTTCTACCTTTCAAAAGGAATCAAGAGGCAGTATAGCATCCCAAGGACTCCAGAACAAAATGGAGTAGTGGAGAGAAAGAACAGGACCCTAATTGAAGCTGCAAGGTCCATGTTGGCTGACTCTGGTTTGCCACTGACCTTTTGGGCTGAAGCTGTCAACACAGCATGCTATGTGCAAAATAGAGCTTTAGTGAATCAGAGGTTGATGAAGACTCCTTATGAAGTTCTACATCATTTGGCTCCTCTAATTTCATTCTTCAGAGCATTTGGGTGTCCTTGTTACATTCTCAACACAAAGGATCAACTCCAAAAGTTTGATTCTAAGGTGGATGCAGGGTATTTTGTTGGGTACTCATCCACTTGCAAGGCTTACAGAGTGTTCAACTGTAAGACAAAGATGGTTGAAGAAACCTTGCATGTGAAGTTCAATGAATCTCCTAAGGACAAAATCCCACAAAACCCTGTGGAGTTGTTTGATCTGGACATACTGCAATATGTTCCTTATCAGCCTCCAGCTGTTGCAGATCATGTGAATTCATCACCTTCTGCAGCTAGTCATCCATCTGGTGGTACTGATGTTCATGATGATCCCAGTACTCACCTATTCAAGTTTAGTGATCAACTGCCTGAGTCTACTCAACTTGATGTTCCTGTAGCTTCAGTAGCACCATCCACAACAAATGCTGATGAGATTTCTGAATCCTCTACTTCATTTGATATGCCATCTAACACTTGGTTTCAAGAATCTGGATCAACATCTGTTGCTGCTGAGCGTGCTACAAACACTTGCACAGATCTCATAGTGCATCAAGAGCTGAAGAATCACCCAACGTCTCAAATCATTGGTGATATCAATGCTGGTGTCTCAACTAGAAGTCAATTGTCCAACTTCTGCTTCTATGCTCTTTTCATCAGTCAGCAAGAGCCAAAGAACTATCATATTGCATTAAGAGACAATGGATGGGTTGATGCCATGCAGCTTGAGCTTCTTCAGTTCAAAAAGCAGCAAGTGTGGGAACTGGTTCCTCTACCCCCAGGTAAGTGTGCAATAGGCACTAAATGGGTGTTTAGGAATAAAACAGATGAAAATGGGCAAATTGTCAAGAACAAGGCCAGACTGGTTGTCCAGGGGTTTTCACAAGAAGAAGGTATTGATTATGATGAAACCTTTGCCCCTGTAGCCAGACTGGAGGCAATTAGATTGTTCTTAGCCTATGCTGCATTCCACAATCTTAAAGTTTTTCAAATGGATGTCAAAAGTGCGTTTTTATATGGTAAAATAAAAGAAGAGGTTTATGTGTGTCAACCACCAGGTTTTGAGGATAATAAACATCCTGATTGGGTGTATAAACTTGATAAGGCTCTTTATGGGTTGAAACAAGCTCCTAGAGCCTGGTATGAAACACTGTCAAATTTTCTTCTTCAGAATAATTTCACTAGAGGCTCCATAGATAAAACTTTGTTCATTAAGAAAGTGGGTCAGCATAAGCTCCTTGTTCAAATTTATGTTGATGATATTATTTTTGCTTCCTCTGATCCACAGTTGTGTGATGCATTTACAAAGTTGATGCAACAAAAATTCGAAATGAGTGCCATGGGAGAATTACAGTTCTTTCTAGGTTTGCAAATCAAACAAAAGGCTGATGGAACTTTCATTCATCAGTCAAAATACACAAAAAGTCTTTTGGCAAAGTTTGATTTACAACACTGTAAGCCCTGTTCTACTCCCATGTGCAGCACCACACAACTGGATGCAGATCAGAAAGGTAAAGCTGTTGATGAAACACTTTACAGATGTATGATTGGGTCCTTGATGTACTTAACAGCTTCTAGACCAGATATTATGTTTGCAACTTGTGTTTGTGCTAGATTTCAGGCTGCTCCTAAAGAGTCCCATTTGATTGCAGTCAAGAGGATCTTTAGATATCTGCAAGGTACTCAATCTCTAGGTCTTTGGTATTCCACTGGGCACTCTTGCAAATTAGTTGCTTTTTCTGATAGTGACTATGCAGGGTGTAAATTAACTAGAAAATCAACTTCTGGTGGATGTCAATTCCTAGGCAACTGTTTGGTTTCTTGGCAGAGTAAGAAACAAACATCTGTTGCTACATCCACTGCTGAAGCCGAGTACATTGCTGCTGCAAGTTGTACATCTCAGGTACTCTGGCTTCAGAATCAATTACTGGATTATGGCATTACAGAGACTAAGACTCCATTACTAATGGATAGTGCTTCAGCTCTTTGTATCGTCAAGAATCCAGTCCAGCACTCTAGGACCAAACATATTGAGATCAGACACCATTTTATTAGGGATTGTTTTGAAAAAGGTCTGATTGATCCAAAGTTTGTTCCTAGTGCTGATGAGCTTGCAGATATATTTACTAAGCCTTTGGACAGTTCAACTTTCCAAAACCTAGTGTTAAGGCTTGGTATGCTGCAGCTAGAATAAGTGACAACTACTGATGATCTCAGTGAACAAGTACTGATGAGCATTCGTATACTACTGTCACAAATAAGTACTGCAGTTCTTTTATCCTCAGTAGTTTTCACAACTACTGAAGACTAAATTACTTAAAAGTACTGAAGTACTCATCTGTTGAAAGAACTATGTGGTTACAACTACTGATGTAGTTACAACTGCTGATGTCAGAATAACAGATAAGTACTGATGACCTATGAAACATCTGAAACTCAGTCTGATGAAGTGTTGAGGTCAGAATGAAACAGCTGATGAGCTAAGAATTGACGACAACAGCTGATGAGAAAATTTTCTCTTCAGTTGTTTCTACAACAGCTGCTTCACTTACAACTGAAGCCAAAACCATGTCTTCAGTAGTTTCACAACTACTGATGACTAACACCAAGTCTTCAGTTGTTACAACACCTGAAGCCAAAACCATGTCTTCAGTAGTTTCACAACTACTGATGACTAATACCAAGTCTTCAGTTGTTACAACTTCTGAAAGTTAAAACCTGGTCTTCAGTTGTTTTCAAACAACTGATGACAGCACCAACACTTTCAGTCGTTTTATATCAGCCTTTGTCTTACCCTATAAATACCTAACCTACTTTCAGACGTTTCATTAGCCGTTTTCCGTCCTTCACTCTCTCACCAATGGCGACCATGAAACTCAAACCCAGACACAACTGTGTTGCCTACCTCTCAAATCGGCCTTCTGGAACAAATTTGATAACGCCATCGATCTTATGGTAGATTCCCAGTACCGAACCGCGTTTCTTCTGAATCCTACCATATACCCCGATTCCCTAAGCCAGTTCTGGACCAACGTCTCCGTGCAAACTAGTGAGAATGATAGCCAAATCACTCTCCAGTCGTTGGTCAACCAGAAACAGGTGGTCATCACTACGGACATCATTCGACAAACCCTAGATCTACATGATGCCACCTGTGTCACAGAATACCCGAAAGGCACAACCGATATGTCTTTCATCAACAACGGGTATGAAGGAGACTTAAGTGCTACCACCATTATGAAGAAGCACTTCCATGATGCTGAACGTCTTATCTTCCACATGGTGAATGTCTGCCTTGCACCAAAAACCTCTTCATGGGATCAAATGTCTTCCCGATGGCAACAGGTATTATACTCTATCTTTGAACGACAAACTTTAAATTTTTCTGAGATAGTGTTTATGGAACTAAAGGATCTGGCCTTGAAACCTGTGGCAAACAGATGGATATTATATCCCAGGTTTCTCATGGCCATAATTTTAACACAGCTAAAATCAGACGGCCTTGTTGGCCTTGGAGTCCCTGCTCCGGCTGTATTGCCTGAAGTATACTCCAGGCACAACTCTGACCCTACAATGAAAGGGGCTGCCCGGCTGCTCAAACCCAAGCAGCGGGAACCCACAGCCTCCACTTCCAGATCCAAAGTCCCCACCAAACCCAAAACCAAAAAGCCCAAAAAGGCTACTCAGGGAGATGAGTCCCCTGAGGATGCCCCTGTAACACCAATACAGGAAACACTTACTGGTTCTAACCCCCCAGTAGTGTCCAAGACTCCACCAACCGTAGCCGCTCAGGCATCCTCTCAACAGGATCCTGATGCAACCAAAATTGGGGATACCACAATGCTGGAACCTATCTCAATTGAGAAGGTTACCATTGAAGAGCACCAGTCACCCCGGGTGCAATCTGCTTCAACCCTATCTCCAAATGCAACCGCCCCTCAAAGCCCAACATTTATTGTTGCACAAGTGTTGAGTCAGCTGCATTCCTCTCCTCCTCCCCAGACACCAATTACAATGGGGAGAACATCTGAGGAAGAGGACCAAAATGCTGCTGATAGCCCACAGCACAGGGGTTATAATGTTCAATCTCCCCGTGTAGAGGAGGAGGTTAGAACATCTGGTGAGGCTGCCACTTCTACTGATTCAGCAAATGAACAGGATGAAGTTGGTAACATCTCTAAGACCTCACCAGAGGCAACTGCCGATGAAGGACTCAGTCCTGAGGCAGGAAGTCCCCAGAACCAAGAACAAGGGGCACATGCTACAACTGATCTACACTCAGGGCATGTACATCCTGATTCAATCAGGAGGTCAGGTGATTCAGCAAAAACTGATGATGACCTGGGCTTTTTCTATGATGTCTTAGCCCATAACACAATCCTTGAGGCTGAGGTGAGTAGACTCAAAGAACTGCTTGCCAAAATGTCTCAGGATCAAAGTCCATCTGCCCCAATAAACCCACAGATGGCACCTTCATCTGAAGGTTTCCCAAACACTCCGCCACTTCACTCAACTGAGCCACCAGCCACTGTTGTTGGCACCACCTCTCAGGGACAGAACCCCTCTGAGCAGATGGTTGCTACATTTCAAAATTCCTTACCTCTCATCACTCCCATCATCAATGAGATTGTACATAAAGCCATTGATGAGAGGATCTCCTCGACTCTAAAAACACTTGTTGATGATGCTGTGCAAAAGAAGCTTTCTGCCATTCAAACCCCTGAACCCAATGCACCCAAAAAGGGGGAGTCTAAGGTAGTGAAAGAAAGAAAGAGAAAGAGAGTGGAAGAGGATAAACAACAAGAAAAAGAACAGGAAAAACAGCTGATCACATACAAGAGAAAGAAAAGTGCTGGAACTCAAAAGCCTGATGAAGAGAAATCATTGGAAGATCTGATTAAAGAAGCTGATGAAGCTCACAGCAGATCAATGGACAAAATAATAGATCAACTCTTCAGACAGGGCTTTGATACAGCCACATTAGACACTGAGATCAGAAGGCTGGAGATTAATGAGATACAAGAAAGATGGGCCAGTTATAGTGTATGGAAAGGGAGAGGTTGGAGATAATGATCCGGTTTATTGCAAAATACTTGGGAAGATCATTAATTGAGATTAAATCATGGACCAGAGACAGTATTCTGGCAATAACCACCAGAATCTGTGCTTCTGAAGAATTCAACAAGGGGTTGATTATAGAAGCCTTAGACGAAGCAGGTGCTGGGAAGAGAACTGATATGGCCAAGCTTTCCAAAGCCAAACTCACCATAAAAATGCTAGATCAGCCTTCCCAAACTCCCTCTCAAAAACAACCAACCCCACAACTCTCCAAATCAACTCAACCCTCAAAACCAACTCCCTTACCCCAAAAACCACCTCAAACCACATCCAGTGATGCACCCAGAAGGAGGAGAAGGGTGTTGAGGATGGTAGAAGAAGAAGAAGAAGATGATGAAGAAGATAGTCTGCCAATCTCTGCTGTTCTAAAATTACCTGAGCCCAGAAGTCAACAAATGATAACACCAGACTTTCAGAGGCAAATGGTGAAAGTTAAGATTGAAGAAGAAGAACAACAGAAACAGCACGATGAGCAACTTTTGAAGATGATTGACAAAGAGTTTCCTCAGTCATCATCTATACAAGCCATGAAGAAACATGCTCAAAGGCTGTATGCTCTCAGGTATACCTTTCAATATCAAAAGGAGAGAGTAAGGATTTGGCCAGACCCCAGGGTTAGTTCTAGAATTCATAAGAAATCCATACCAAGTAGATACAATGGCCAAGTGAGAAAGACCATAGATGCTGCTATTATGTTGGCCATTGTAGTCTCACCCTGGGAAATACTTGAAGACTTCAAGAGAGCCTACAAGTCAAAGATGACCCCTCAAACTCTAATGGAGAACAAAATGGTCAAGAAGGGGTTGTTATACAAGAGGCTTGAAGAGATCAAGAAAATGAACTCCAGTTGTTATTAGAAGGGACTCACCCAGATGAGTTTGCTTACAGAGAGATAACAACTGTTGAGTTGAAAAATGGAAAGACGATAAAGTACTTATCAGAGTACTATGGCCCAGAGTTCTTCTTCGAAGGAGAAGCAGAAGAACTCACTAAGGAGGAACAAGTTGTTCTCCTTGAGGCCTACGTCAGAGAGTCTTATAGACTCATCAATGGGAAGTAGGTTTCATGGTTGGGATAACGGCTCTGTGTCCAGTTCCCCAAGACAGAGTTCCCTTCCATCCTTTGACATTCACATCTACTGAAACCTGTTCCCTGGCCTGTGCTTATCCGATATCTCTAAAGCTGATCAAGAGAGTATTTCTGCCAAGAATAAGTGGGACCTCAATAAGCTTAAAGGTTTTGGCTGCATTGGTTCAGGGGGAGTTTGTTGGACCAAAAGAACCAATGAGCCTGATCAGAAAAACCTTTAAGTCCCACGGACATTACAACAACTGAAGTAGTCTGCAACAGCTGAAGACATCAGCTGATAACAAGGTCTGAAGACAAAGTCTAAAGTGAAAGAGCTGAAGACAAAGTCTGAAGTGAAAGAGCTGAAGACAAAGTCTGAAGTGAAAGAGCTGAAGACAAAGTCTGAAGTGAAAGAGCTGAAGACAAAGTCTGAAGATAAAAGCTGAAGACAAAGACTGAAGACCAAGTGTCAGATGATTGTCACAACAGCTGAAGAAGACCTCTTCAGTAGTTGTGATGGTTTCCTTTCAGTAGTTGTAGTTTCTTTTCTGTACTTATAGTTTCAGTAGTTTTATGTTTCTTCGTGTACTTAGAATAATCTGAGATGTTCTCAGTTGTTGTGAACATTCTCAGTAGTTTGCTTACTTTCAGTAGTTTGTAATAATTCTGTTAGATGTCACTATCAAGTGACATCAGCAGACGTCACATTCCTATATATAAGGAATGCTGACCTAATTGTAATCTGTGCAGCTTAGGAAAACCTAGCAGCCGCCACACCGAAGCATGTGTGCATGAATGTTATTATCTCTTTGCAGAAAACCCTATATCTATATAACCGTGTACTGTTCCATTGAATATTTATTGTGTTCTTGCTATATTTGCTTAATTCTTGCTCTAATTCCGCTGTGATTCAACTCTAATTGATCAAACTTAGATCACTGATCCTAACACTTTGACTAGCTTGATTAGATTTTTCTCATGAATATCTTGAATGAAATGATACCTGATGTCAATGTGTTTTGTCTTGGAGTGCTTGACTGGATTTTCTATGATAAAGTCTATGTGGATAGGAGTCTCCATGAAGTTAAAACCATAATCCAGCATCTGATTCTGAATCCAAAGCTGTTGAGCATAGCAGCTTGCAACAACAATATACTCAACTTCAACAGTTGATGTGGATACACGTGATTGCTTCTTACAATGCCAAGAGATAATCCTTCCACCAAGAAATTGACATCCTACTAATGTTGATTTCTTGTTGATATTGCAGCCACCATAATCACTGTCAGTGTAACCATAGAGGTTAAAATCACTATTCTTAGGATACCAAAGACCTAATTTAGGAGCTCCTTTGAGGTATCTAAGAATTCTTTTGGTAGCAATAAGGTGAGACACCTTTGGAGAAGCTTGATATCTTGCACAGATGCATGTTGCAAACATGATATCAGGTCTACTTGTAATGAGATACATCAAAGATTCAATAATTTCCCTGTACTGATGCTGATCAGTATCCTCCCCTTCAAAATCAAGACTAAGATTATGATTTCTGGGTATAGGTGTCTTGGCTGGCTTACAATCTATCATCTCAAATCTCTCTAAGATATCTTTTACATACTTAGATTGATTGACGAAGAACCCTTCTTCCATCTGCTTCACATGAACTCCTAGGAAGAAATCCAATTTTCCCATGGAACTCATTACGAACTTCTTCCTCATGACGCTTTCAAAGTCTTTGCACATTTGGTTGTTTGAGGAACCAAATATAATGCCATCAACATAGACTTGTACAAGCAACATATCCTTCCCAGACTTCCTTATGAACAAGGTTTTGTCTATTTTGCCTCTGGTATAGCCAAATTTGAGAAGGAACTGAGATAGTGTCTCAAACCATAGCCTAGGTGCCTGATGCAACCCATAGAGAGCTTTATCAAATTTACACACATAGTTGGGATGTTGTGGATCTTCAAATCTAGGTGGCTGGCACACATAGACTTCTTTGTCAATATCCCCATACTGAAATGCACATTTCACATCAAGTTGATAGATGTGAAGTTCTTGGAGGCAGCAAAAGCAAGAAAGATTCGCACAGCCTCAAGTCTTGCAACAGGTGCAAAGACATCTATGTAATCTATGCCTTCCTCCTATGTGTATCCTTGAACAACAAGTCTAGCTTTATTCTTGATGATCAAACCTTTATCATCTCTTTTGTTTCTATACACCCACTTAGTGCCAATAGGAACATGACCAGGTGGCAAAGGACATAAGTTCCATACTTTTTGCTTCTTGAATTGAAGTAACTCCTCTTGCATTGCTTCTATCCAATTGTTGTCTTTGAGGGCTTCTTCCACCTTTTTTGGTTCCATATGAGAGAGAAAGCATGAGTACAAGCAGACATTCCCATTATGGGTTTGACTTCTTGTTTTCACACCTTTTGAGACGTCCCTAATGATGTTCTTAGCTGGATGAGTGTTGTGTATCCTGAGCCTAGGAATCACATCTAGTTGCATAGATAAATCCAATTTTGAAAAGTTTTGCTCAGGATTTTGAAGACAATCACCAGCTGATGTCTCATATTCATTCAATGAGGACTGATTCAATTAATGTGTGATAGCATTAATAGCATTTTGCTGAGAAGCAGCATCAACAGTTGCCTGTTCCTCCTGATCACTGTCTTTATTAGCTTGGTGTTGAATACTTGAGTTGTCAACTGTTGAGTTATGAGGCTTAGTTGGCTGACAACATGTTGAATCTCCATTGTTTCCTAAGATATTCAAGCTTTTAGGATTTTCAGTTGAAGGAGCTTGATCTTCATTTCTTCTTAGAGAAGTTGAAATAGGTCTTGGTAACTCAAACATTTGATCTTTGTAGGAGTGACCTTGAATTCATGTTCCTGCTGAAACATTCTCACAAGATAGTTTAGAATAGTTTGGAAACAATTCTAAATTGAAGATATATTCAGGACCATTGCCTTTAACACAAGGTTTGTGCTCATTGACAATAATGTTGGATGATTCCTCAAATTGTTGATTTTTGATATTATACACTCTATATGCAATAGAGGTTGATGAATATCCAACAGAGATAGTATCATCAGACTTTTCAGCAAATTTTGCTAAATTGTCTTTTGTGTTAAGGATGGTACATCTACTGCCAAAGGACTTAAGAAAGCCAATGAACGGTGGCCTCTTGTTCCATAGCTCATAAGGGGTTTTTTCATGTGGCTTAACTATAAGAACCTTGTTCTGCACATAACATGTAGTGCTGACTGCTTCTGCCCAAAAGGTTAAGGGCAGTTTTGAGTCAGCTAATATAGTTCTAGCAGCCTCAATTAGTGTCATGTTCCTTCTTTCAGCAACACCATTTTGTTGAGGAGTTCTAGGATCACTATATTGTCTGGCAATCCCTTTTGAGTTACAGAATGAGTCAAGAACTTGATTCTTAAACTCGGTCCCTTGATCACTTCTAATTATCTTTACCTTATGATCTATTTGATTTTTAAAAAGAAAACCCATGTAAATCTTGTGAAATCATCAACAATCACAGGGCAATATGATTTCCTTCCAACGCTCATTATACTTGTAGGACCCAACAGATCTATGTGCAATAAGTGTAATGCAGTGGTGATAGAGTTAATCTCTTTGGATTTATGTGAGACTTTATGTTGCTTCCCTTTTAAGCAGGCAACACAGTTGTCCTTACAGAAAAAAAAAATTTAGGCACACCATGTACCAAATTATTTTTAACCAATTTATTCATGGTTTTGAAAATAACATGGCAAATTCTTTTATGCCAAAGAGTTGACTCATCACCATTTGCTTTGGAAAGAAAGCATGATACTACACCTAGTGAGGAAGCTTTATTCATAAACAGCTTGTACATATCCCCTCTCCTGGGAGATCTAAGAAGCACCAATTCCTGAGGAATTGTCATCCCGGGTTTGAGGATGATGCATTCATGTTTTATGAAAAGCATTTGGTGCTTTTGATCATAGAATTGAGAAACACTAACAAGATTGTGTTCAAGCTATTTGACAAAGTTTACTTTGTCAAATTTTAACTTACCATTGGTTACACTACCTCTACCAGATATATATCCTCCGGCTTCACCTCCAAACTGAACAGGACCTCCATCAAAGTGTTCAAATTGTTGTAGGAGAGATCCATTCCCTGTCATGTGCCTGGAGCATCCACTGTCTACAATCCAGATATTTTCATTTTTGTCATGTAGATGTCCATGCACTTAAGGTGAAATGGTTAGTTACTATTGGAGACCCAATCCTTTTTGACCTTGGGCTCTTCCAATTCTGATGATATAATTGAACTAAAATATATGCATGGGGGTTCAATTATGGTTTGTGAAGAAGGGGATTGGGCTGCAGCATCTTTTCTGATCTTCTATTCCATCCTATGGTTGATCAAGCTTGATGAGCCTAAAGAGGCTTGTGCAGCATAACTTGCTTTCGAGGCTTCTTTCTTCTCGGAAGAAGTTGTCACCACCTTTTCTTCCAAAGTAGTCTTCTTTTCTGAAGGTTTTGAAGGATTCATTTTGTTCCTTTGTCTTCCTTCCGAAGCTGGTTTGCTTTTGGAAGTACTTGCTTTCGAAGGCACTCTAGCTTCAAGGGAAAACTTAGGAAGCTTTTGTTTATTCTTATGTTTGTCTTCCGAAGTCAGTTTCCCTTCGGAAGAGTAAGCTTCTTTCGAAGGCAACTTGGCTTTAGAGATAAACTTTCCTTTTCTTAATAGTTGGGCCACATGGTAAGGTCCAAATATGAAACCCTCCTTGACTCCTTCTTTCTTAACATTAGATGCATAATGTATGCTTATTGGATTGTAGTAACAATCTTTAGCCATGTGATTATGCAGGCCACAGATTATGTATTCAATGTTAATTTTGATGGGGCAGGTTGATGGTTGCTTCTGGAGCTTCTTTTCCTCATTATCATCCTTCCCCTTCAACTTTTGATCCTTCTTCATAACAGAAATGCTGGTACTATATTCCTTTCCTGAATTAGGATTTCCAACCACTTAAATCCAACTAATACGAATACACCCTTTTGCTTTAGGTCTATCTTTAACTTTGACTCAACCACCTTCTTGGTAGTTTTTCTTGCTGCCCTGATTTTGTTTCTTTTAGCTTTGGTGGTTAAGGGTTGATCATTAGCTGTGGGGATGAGGTTTTCTACCTTATCCTTCCCTGTAGTGGTTTCCATTATTGCATCATTCTTCTACTCTTTAGGTAATGGGTCAGCAGTTGGAACCTCTTGCTCCTCTACACCACATCTAGGCTGTCTAATAGACACAAAGGAGTATGGTGGAGAAATTTCATTGGTTCCCAACCCACTTTTGTTTTGATAACACACTTTTGAGTGGGAGGATGATGCAATAATGGTATTGAAGTTATGCTCTTTAGTGGCATACTTCTTAACTTTAGCCTCAGCTATCACTAGTTGGGCTTGAGCCTCAGTCAACTTAGAGATTAAATCTTTTATTTGATCCCTGTAATTTGAATGTTTATGTTTTAAAGAGGACACATATTTCTCTAACTCTTCTATTTAGAGTTTGTAGTCAGCTTCTGCTCTCTTAAAATCAAATTTTAGTATATTTAAAAACTCAATATCAGATTTAATTTCCATGTTGTAGTACTGATACAATTTAACCTTAGCAATACAGGCTGGAGTATAGAGATGTTCATATACCCTTAGCATCTTTAGTTCCAGCCATAGAGCTTGAGCAAGAGTGACATCTTGCACCAGAAGCTCCAATCAACTTCTTGAGCAACAGCTACAGTTTGTTGCTCAGTGGATTTGGTTGCAGCTTTAGGGGTAGCATGATGTTGGGAGGCTTGAGTTACTCTAAGATTAGATCTAGGAGCTTTGCATTCCCTTCCAAAGTGACCAAGCTGGTTGCAGTTGTAGCACTTGGCCTTTGTTTTGTCAAACCCAAATTTGGTGTTGGTTGGGTTCTGAGGGAATTGCCTTCCAGTTCTTTTGTCGAACTTCTTTGCTCTATAGGTCAGGAGAGCCATCTGTTGGATAATGTCCATATATTCTACATCATCTGGGCTGAAACACTCCAGATCATCATAGCAGAATTAAAAATCTTCAGATTGCTCATTCCCTGAAACAAAGGCACAGCTATCCTGGAAAGGATTTTGATGAGCCTGTTGAGACTTGGGTGTCTTAGGGAATGTGATGTAAGTCCCAGAAGAAAAGGATGACTGTTAGGGGTAGTTCAGGTATAACTGGAGTTGGGGAGTTCTTGAACCTTCAGCAACATCTAAAGCATTGCTGACTGTAGAACTGGAGATGCTGTTCATCTGATGGCTTTTCTGATATTCCATCTCCATACGGTATCCATAAAGGATTCTATATAGTTCAGTCATGGTGAGAGTGTTGAGATTCTCAGTTCTCTTGAATGAGACATAATAGAAAGTCCACTCATAAGGCAGTGCACTCATGAATTTTCTTACTATGTCTCTTCTCTCAAGAGTCACTCCTATAGACTGAAGAGAGGTGATCAAGTCCATGTATCTGAAGTATTATTGGCTCAAGGTCTCACCAATAATATATGTGAAGTTCTCAAACTTCTGCTTTAGTGCATCTTTTTATGACTCCTTGGATTCAGCAAAACCAGAGTACATCAGTTTCAAAGCCTCAAAGAGTTCGTTGGCAGACTCGCATTGCTTAAAGCCTACCATTATAGAGTTTGGTATAGAAGTAAGCAGAACAGTCATGGCTTTGGAATCAATGTCCATTCTCTTATAGTCTTCATCTGAGTAGTCTTCAATGGCCTTCTCAATCATGGCACCATTTCCTTTTGGAGATGCTACTTTTGGCTTGTATGGACCATAGGTAATAGACGTCCACATTCAGCTATCCTGATACTTGATGAAGCCTTTAATACGAATGCACCAGGTCTCAAAATCATCAGGAGTTATGGTAGGAGCTTTGGTCATACTTGAGCTTTGGAAGATCTTTGACTTAGCTTCGGAAGAGCAGCTTGTTCCTTCGGAAGACCATTTGTTTAGCACATCAAAATATATCTAAGTGTGGTTTTGGTTGCACTAGCCTCATTAGATCCAACAGTTGCTATAAAAGAGTGAAAAGATTTGCTTGAGATTAGAGATGTAAGAATATATGCTACATTTTGTTAAAAAATGTTAGATTTTATTTTTGACATAATTGACCTTAAGCTTTAAATTTGAATTATGCCACATGTCAAGTTAGTAGTAATTCTTAGATTTCTTAGGAAAAAATTATTTTTTATTTGAACCTCTACCTATATATATATATATATATATATATATATATATATATATATATATATATATGTGTGTGGTGTGTGTGTGTGTGTGTGTGTGTGTGTGTGTGTGTGGGAGTGAGTGTGTGTGTGTGTGTATGTGTTTGTGTGTGTATAGGGGTTGGTTAAAATAAAGGAAAGGATTTCCCTAAAAAGTCTAAGAAAAGATCCTAGCATTTAATTTATTAGATCAATGGCCAAGATTAGAATTTTATTAAACATAAGCAGCTATAGAACACGGAGGGGCAAGTAGGTAATTTGACACACTATATTCAAAACAACAAAAGAAAATCTTAGAGAAGGAGAAGAGGACGATTCGTGTACATCTCGATCAATCGGAGTAACGATTTTGAAAGAAGAAGCTATGATTTCATGAAAAAAATGAAGAAATTAACACCGAATTCTGATAGTAAATTCATGATTGTGTTAATGTGATTACATTGTACTGATTTCATATATCATCGGTACTGGTTTGATTTTTTTATTCTAGGGAAAAATCAAGTTCAGACAAGGAGTAATTCAGGGAAACCTAATCAAATAGCAGCGAAATCGGTTACGAACATCAAAGGTATGTCATGTAATTTGTTTAATTTGATGATGACGAAGGTACTGATTTCAAGTACCAAACATGGAAAACCTAGAAATGTATTTGTATGATTTATGCATACGATCATTGTACTACTTTTTTGAATTACTATTTTCATGACATCGTAGTTTCTTCTTTAAAATTGTACTTGTTTTATTTGTTTCAATGAGTACATTGTACTGGTATTCGAGTGGTATTAATATTGAATATTACCTTTAAAGTGTGCTGTTTTGATTCATAAATCTTATATATATAGAGTAAGTATATAATAATTAATTCAATCATTGAATGATTTGTATATTGGAATGAGAAATGAACTGCAATTGTCTATTATGTGACTGGTTAGCAAAATTGAAACGCATCAACTGCTATGCTCTATTATGTGATGCTTAAAAGAGTGCTGTTTTGATTCATAAATCTTATATTTATAGAGAAACTATATATAAAATGTGTTAATTATCTCAATCATTAAATGATTTGTATGTTGGAATGACCAGTGTTAGTGTATATATTTTGTAATGTCATCAAACTTTAGTATCTTTTAATTACCATTGTAACTATATGGAACTTGGTCATGTCAGGAAGGTAGAGACAAGCTATTTAAACACATATCATCATTTCGTAATCTTGGTCGTGTCGGGAAGGTAACAAGCTATTTAAATTACCATTGTAACTATGTGGAACTTTGGAATAATCTAGAGGAAGAAGTTATGATTGGAGAACTCAACAACATGCTTACTGTAGAATGTCGTTACATAAAATGATTCAAACGGCATACTATTCGATATTTGAAAGACCCGAAGTACATTTAGGATGTTAGGCCTACTAGAATTTTAGTCACAAAGGAAGATCCTAACTCCTAGTCTCTACAACTACTCCAAAAAATTATAAAATACATTATATAGTTTCTAAAAATATACCAAACCTATACTTGTTTGGTTTTGTAGGTGAATGGCTTAAGCCATATTACTCAAAAAATGAGTAGATTTATGGGTATGGGCGTTGAAACTATTCCTGAAATTTAAAGTCGGTATGAAACATGGCCCTTCATATCATGAGAATGGTTATTGTAAATGAAGCCTTAAATCATCCATCATATCTGCAAACTAGTGTGGTCAACTTTGAAACGGATAACACAGTACCACAACATACACCGCTAAAGGAAAGTAGACGTGGTCGAAGGGGATCTTGGGTTAACAATCCATATGAAGAGAGTGGTCACAATAAGCATCAAGGGTTCCTTCAATTTTCAGGGGGTGTCTATGATCTTAAGAAAGGGACCTTAGTTTTCCAGAATGGTAGATCAAATTTTAGAGGTACCTCAAACTTTAGGCAGATTACCTCAAATTGTGGAGAGGGTCCATCTCAATGTTACAGACCTAACATTCATAATTTAGGTAAAGCTTTTCCAATTTTAACGACTCACCCATGAATTCCTTTATGGATTTAACCTTAGTTTTTTACTGTATGCCCTTAGGCAATATATGATTCATGGGATATCCCCAAACCAGTCTTAACCATTCAATAATTTCCAATATACCAGAGTTCCCGATCAAGTACGACCACAGTTCCAAATTTTTCACCAATTGAGTTAGACTTAGGGCTCCAAATGAGCCAAAACATCACCCAAAGCCCATAGAGTTCTCAACCCAAAAAACTTGAACCAGATACTACTGTCACCGACCAAGCCATACAAGGACGCACAAAACCAACAAGAAATCATAGAAGACCCGATTGTGGAAACATCATTATTAGTTTTTTTCTATTATATGTGTGAAAAGTTAAAATTGTTTTCCTTTTAGTTTTTATATCGTTAGTATGTTTTTTATATATTAAATTAATTTTTTATACATAATTTGACAATCGATTTGAGACTATGTCACAAAAAAGTAACAACTGTCACAAAAATATAATATAGAAAGCATATAAAATAAATACAACACAATCGCATAGAATATATTAGAACATAAAAATATAAAAATGTATTATATAAATAGTATATTATATGTATAATATATGTTTTAATTTTACAACAGTACGTATATAATATATTTAATTTTATATTATTATATGTAATATATGTAAAATATATTTATAATATATGTATTGCACTAATAATATATTATATTTATAATATATGTTTTGATACAAAATAATACGTCTTATATGTATATTATATATAATATATGTTATATGTAGTATACATATTAACTTTTAGTTTAATGATTTGTGAATTATATGTATAATATATGTTATATATAAATGCGGTAGATTTTTTTGTCATTAATGAAATAGCTCTTCACAAGAGTGGTTGCATGTATAGTCACATCATGTGATGAAAATTAAAGTCATGCATGTAGTTTTACTTTTTTTGTTATTTTTGTTTAATTGGTGTAAGAAAAAAAGGCAGCTTTTAATATTTAATCATTTAATAGATGTATAACAGAGTCATAAAGCAACAAGTAAAAAAGTACTTGAACTGCTTCTTACACGAGTTGTTTCATTAACGTTAACGGAGGTGGAAACAGAGCAAATGCAGTGGAAACGAAACAAAAGGAATGGAAACTAATGCCGCTCCGACCAAGAGCTACTTTTGACAGCCAATGATTGGGATTTTGGGATTGTACCGAAAGCCCATAGGATGGGCGGTGTTATCGTTGACTAGCGTTTTCTAGTCAAATGATCATTCCCTGCTTTTTTATTTAAAAATATACCAATTTAAAAACCTATATATTCAATCATATAAACATTAACCTTATATTCGTGTTGCCAAGCATACCAACACGAGGTTGTGCCCACCTAGCACACCATCATGCCCGACTACTGGAATTTCCAAAAAAAAAATCCAATTTCATGTTCTTTGGTCTAACTTGTCCAATCATGATTCCAGGAGCATGGATCACCCTAACCTAGAGTTTAGAAAGAGAAATGAGAGGTGTGTCATGATTGTTTCCATGTTCTTATCAATCATGACAAAAGACCTCATCACCGAGCAAATTCTGAAACATTGAGAGTTAGTGGGCCAATTAGGTCGTTATAATGATATAGTAAACACTTAATAGCAAAGAGTGTTCTCATAAACCGCCAGTCTGTCCAAGAACTCACCCTCGAGTTGTTATCTACCTTTGAATTTGACATGAACAAAACAACTCCTTGTGACAATATGGTGTATCTTTTAGATTGGGTGGAGAATAACTCTAGACCTCCGTATCTTTTTTTAGGGTTTATTAGGGGATATAACACAGAAGAGGACATGGAAGCAGAAGCATAACAGGATTGAAAGCATACCATATATTCCCTAACAACGAGTACCGCTCAGCACAAGGCGGTGTTATACGCAAGGTGTTTTGAAATCAAATAGGAGAGGGTGGCTATAATGTAAGCAGTTTAAAAGGTAGGAAACTCAAAAACCCATTCCATTTCTATATTCACTACTTTCTTAGTCATATAGTTATAGCATGTGGCAAAAGTGAGGGGGTGGTGAACTTGCAAGATCTTTTCATTTTGTATACCATGGTGAACCCTAGAGTGAGGAAGGAGGCTGAGGATGCTGCTTTGTTTCTTAAAAACAAATAAGAAAGAAAAATAAAAGAAAATTATATCAATCTCTTGTCCTCTCCCTAGTTTAAGAGGTGCCTGAGGTGGAAACTGTAGCTATAGAGGAAGAAACTCAAGTAGACAAAGAACAAGATAGACAAAACATGATCACCTACTTGAGTGACACAGGTTTCTACAAGGCAGAAGCTTTACTCCCTCTATCTTATGATTATATAGAGTTCAAGTACCTTAAGCATCTAGAACAAAAAGTTCTTAAAGGAAGCAAAGCTGCTAAGAGAAAGATGAGGGAGGAAGCTAAAAAATCAAGGTCCACCATCAAAACCAACAAGAAGAAGTCAGATGATAGACAAAAGATGGTGAGCTTCTTGAAGTTGTATGGGTTCTCCGGTAGGAGGCTTGGTCCCATGTCGATCCATAATGGATGAGCACATCATAGTGATCAAGCAGAAGATCAAAAGGGGTAAGCTTCAAGACTTGCATTCTCTTCCAAGTCAAGTCGTACCTAAAGCTAAGGTCAAGGTTCAACCCAAACAGACAACAGAACCAAGATCTACTGCTGATCCACAGCCAACTTTATCTTCTAACCTATAGCAAGGTCCTGAACCTTCTTCTAAACATGTGAAGGGAAAGGACCAATCTGAGAAGGAAAAAAGAAAGAAAGGTGATCAAGACCAACCTTCTCAGTTAAAATATAGAAAGAGGAAAAGGATGGCCATCAGAAGAGACTTGAAGTCAAGAAAGAAAAAGAAGTCTAAGGCATCCACCTCTATACTTCAGGATGAGTCTGAACATCCTGAGGGTCAACCAAAAAAGACTGCTCAACCAACTCCCTTATATGTAGAGCCTCTAGCTGCTAAGAGACCCATCATGTCTTGGGTGTATTCTCCAAACCCAAACATATACTTTGTCATAAAAGATCAAGGAGGTCAACAAATATTCTTCTGGCAAAACATACTTGACCTGCCTGAGCATGATCTCTTAGACATGAAAAGATACTATGAAAGCCTGAAGATTCCTGACTAGCAAATGAAGAGAGGAATGGGTCTAATTCTGATAGCTTTAATCAAGTAGAAGATCCAAATTCAAGTTTGGTAGCAGCAACCTAGGGAGAGTTTGTAAGATCAAGATGATTATCTTAAAGGCTGATGCTAACCAAAGATCTCTCAGCATGTAATGAAGTACAAGGACGGAAGTCCTTCGAAAGATTTGACTATGTACAAAGAAAATAACTAAGTGTCAAATATTTCGAAGCCAAAGACAGAAATGTTTCGAATCCAAAGTGAAGTCTTCCGAAGCTCAAAGACAAAATCTTCCGAAGCTTGAAGACTAAACTCTTCCGAAGACTAAGAAGACTTGTGTTTCTTCCAATGTCTGAAATCTCGGAAGAAACACACTCTGACATACTTTTGACAAAAGCAGAAGACCTTTCTATTGTCAGCTCTGAAGACTCACCAACTTATACAAGTTGATGATTACCTTTTTACTTTTGTCAATTGTATAATAAGGTCTATTTTATATAATTTCCTACTTTAGTACTTTTATCATTATTATATTACAATAGGATGTGAGCTATGGCCTGTCATAGTCACAAGTCAAAAGGCAATCTGTATTTTGACTATACATTGATCTGGTTGTCTAGATAGTGTCCAACTCGCCTTCAAAGTATGGCCGGCTGTAGGTTGTAGTATAAAGTATCTCATGTATCAGTCTAAGGACTAAGCTTTGCAATACTTGTAAAACACTTGAGAGCAATATACATCATTTTTGAAAACCTATCTTTCTGTTCTTGAGTGTTCTTACTTGTTGTTCATTCTTGATCTAGTAAGTGTTGATAGGATCAAAATGGATCGATCTGTGATGATATTTTGATGCAATTGAATCAAAACACACAAGTAATCAAATCAATGCAAACATATTAGAAAAATTCATAGTTTTTCATTGATAGAAAGCATAGAAATACAAGTGTAGAGAAAATAGTTACAATTCGTTCAACTGTTTCTAATGTGCACTAGTCTAGTCCTTGTACTTTGTGCTTACCTGCACAATACATAGCTATTTATGCTATCAAAGAAAACAAAAAGGAACATATATTTACAAATAAGTCCCTAAACTATGACAAAACTATTAATAAAGATAATAAAGACTAAATGTTAATCTTTAAGAGGCTTCTACAATACTCCCCCTAAGATTAACATTGTCTTCAGTCTTCAAAATCTTCAATCTTTGCTCTTCGGTCTTCAAAATTCTTCAATCTTTATCTTCATTCTTCAGTCTTCATTCTTCATACATCAAAGAAATCTTCTGGTTCTTCTTTTACTTTGAACATAGGCTTTTTCTTGTACAACTCTTGTTCTCTCAATGCTTTTGTAATTGCTGACTTAAATTTTTCTGCCAAAATAGCTTGCTCAGGCTTTGATTCATTTGTCTTTATTTCCATCTTTTCCATTCTTTCCAATGTCTCCTTGGATAAACCTGCAATGTCAATGTTAGCATAAAATTCCATTGGTTTTGGATAATCTTGAGAATAAACTTCTAGCACTCCTTTACTTGATATCCTCATAAACTCAATTGACTTAATATCTTTCTTAACATTGTTTGCATACGCCAACACTTTACGTAATGCAATCCTTTCCATTACAACATTCATGACTTTAATGATCGTCAAGAAGTATTTCTTGTCATTTTCAGTAACTTCAGAAGACACCCGTTCAAACTTTTGAATTGATAGGAAAGAAATATAACTTGGATGAAGCAATTTTAGCTCAAATACTCCAAATAAAGAAATCATATCTTTATCCCAATCATCCAGATTTCTAACAAGCTTCAACTCAAATGTATCAACATTATAAAACCATCGTAGAATTGGTTTCGTCTTTTGCGAGCCATCAATCACTTTCAGACCAGGATTTGTTACTATATCAAAGTATTTATCACTAAAAGCATCCAAAAATACATCTTCTTCTACACCTTTTTCTCCAATTTTTCTTTTACTTTTTAATGATTGAAAGTATACTTTATCTTCCTGATCGCATCTCGTTTTCAGAAATGAACTCATCCTTAATATTCCCCAGTTTAGCAATTGGAGAAAATTTTCTCCGCGACT
This sequence comes from Flaveria sonorensis, assembly GCA_025506505.1. Classification (NCBI taxonomy): domain Eukaryota; kingdom Viridiplantae; phylum Streptophyta; class Magnoliopsida; order Asterales; family Asteraceae; genus Flaveria; species Flaveria sonorensis. Next base: position 1,213,317 of record CM046437.1, on the reverse strand, counting down.
AGCTTTGTTGGGTTAATCAATGGAAGTTTGTTCAGCTCTTTTAAATCTTGCACAGGAAGTTCAATGATGCTTGAGTAAAAGTGATAAACATCACATATAGCATTTAATCTTTTGATCAAAAAGGCATCAAATACTTCATCATATTTCCAAGCTACTATTTTAACTTCTTTTGTTTTATCAAGAACAATAATTGCATTAAGCAGTTCTGAAATTGATTGTCCTTTTTGCAAAACATTTCGCACCAAGTCTCCTGCTATTCTAGCTTTATTCCACAATTGCTTTTGTTCAATCGAGACTTGATAAGCTTGTGTTTCAGACTCAAGTAACATCTTCATTAGCTCTTTCCTTCTCTCGTGCCCACTTCTTATCAACTCCATGTCTTTGATCTCTTAAGGCTTTAGAATTCTTGTTCTCCTTGTAATCTCAAGATACTGTGGGTTGTCCATGTCAAGGACTATCATTCTGTTTGCTTGTTTCTCAGTTTCTTGGAAACTTCTCACCAAGTTTCTCAAAGATTCTGCTTGAAGTCTATTTAATTTCTTCCTAGGATAGTTACATGATTGTAACCATATCCTTAAAGCAGTTACATTCATATCATCTGGATCAGGATGGTGTAACTCAGAAGTTGAAAGTTCTTCCACATTTATTCTTTCTTGAAGAGGGTTCCATTCTCTATGCTCCACTATGATCTCATCTGGATCAACAGGTGCAACAGACTCAATAGTTATACACTTTTCATGTTCTTCATTTATTTGAGAAACGGTTAATCCATCCAAGAATACTCTGTTGTACTTCATTTTGATCAAGTAATTATACTTATCTTCAATATCAACAGAAATGTCTTCAGATATTTCCTGGATTGGAGAATGAGTAACTTCAATCATGTCTTCATCTTCCAATACTTCATCGTACCATGCATCTTCAAACTCAGATTCTAAATCAACAAGTGCCTCAATCTTTTCTTAATCTATAGGATCTTGACTTTCTTGAGTTTCAACTTCAGATGCAGTCTTTTGAACTTTTGATGATTTAGCTAGAACTAAAATGTCTACATCATCAATTTTTCTTTTTCCTTTATCTCTCTCAGATATCTTCTCAACATCAATTGGGATAACTTCAGAAACTATCATAACTTCAGGGGATGAAGATTTTTGACTATCTTTCATTCTTTCTAATTCTTCTTTTAAAACTTCATTGTTTTCTTTCAACTTTTTGAATTTTTCTTCCATCAGGTCATAATCTTTCATCATGACATCAAAATTTTGCAAATTTGTTTCTTTATCTTTTTCCAAATCAGCAATCACTTTATCTTTCTTTTGTAATTCCTCCTTCAATTTCTCATTTTCTTCTCTTAACTTTTCAATGAGATTCTCTTGCTTAGAATTTTCTTCTTTTAATTCATTTATAATCAACTGAAAGTTTGTTTCTTCCACCATATGTGTATCTTGTTGATTCAAACTTACAGGATCATCATGTATCACATCTTTAAATACTTCAAAGTTTTGAACATCATCATTGACTTCAGCTTGTTCTTCTGTTTCAATTGTTTCTTTAATCAAATTAACTATCTCCTTAATAGTTTGATTTTCTTCATTTCTTTCTTCAACTTGATCAACTTCTTGAACATCTTCAACTTGTTCAGTATCAACAACATCTTCATTTAATTGTTCCATGACATTTCCATCATCACCACCATCATTATCATCATCATCATCAGAACTTGAACTTTCATCATTGTCATCTTCATTTTCAACATCATCATCAGAACTTGAGCTTTCATCATTATCATCTTGATTTTCAGGAGCTTCTTCAATAATATCATTTGGGTCAACCGGCTCATCTTTAATGAGATGAAAATGCTCTTCATTAATATTCACATCATCTTGAGCCACATCCCTCATATAATCAAATATTGGTACATTAGGAGCACCAGTAATCATTGATAGTCTTTTGTATGAAGTTTCTGTCATATGCTCAAGAATCAATCTTTCACCACCAACTCCATAAGCATGATAATCAGGGTTGGCTTCATTTATGATCATCTGCAGGAATTTGGGATACATCAAATACTTATTTCTGATTCCTTTCTCCAAGTTAAAGATAAATCCATTCATAATCCAACGAGCCATATTGAATCTTCTGTTTGTTGCAAGAGCCACAATGGGTGAGGCTATATCAACTGGAAAGGTGTTCCAACCCGCACTTTGTTTGGACATACAATGTTGGAGTATATAGCATCATAATTTCCAGTGATTGTACACTCAGGCTCTGAAAAATTGTTTCTTTGGAAAATTATCTGGATGACCCATAGCAATAAAGGTTTCTCTACATTCATTAAATGAGAGTTCAGCTAAATCTTCAGGGTCATTGTTTCCAAGCCTTAATGCTTCTCTAATAGATTCTTCTGACACTTCAATCATTCTTTCATTTGTTATGAATCCTCTCAAAACTTTTCTTCCTTCTTTATTGATTTCAACATTTGTAGTAGTCCAAAACTTCTTGATCAGTCTGGAATAAATGACTGGTTGATAACATGTAGCATAAACATACTTCATCCTTAACAAAAATCTTATCATTCTTCATAGCCAATGGCATCTCGAACATCTTCGTTAAGAAATGTTGCTACATTGTGTTTAGGCTCAAACTTTAATTCAGCTATCTGAAAGGATAAGACAAAAAGAATTAGACACTTAAGAATTTGCAAAATTGAATCAAATTGATATTTAAAGAAATTTAAATGAATTATTATGTTTTAATTCTATTATTCTAACTTGCACTGTGAAAATTTTCTAAGTGTTCAAGTATTCTATGAAGAAAACAAAATACATTCAAGTTAGAGTGTAGATGATTTTAAACATATCAATTCATTAAATTTTCTTAAAAACAGATTAAAGAATGAATTTGTGATTAATTTTCCTTTTTTATTAAAATTTCATGATGTGACTGTTCATATTCAAGAACTTCGACTGATGAACATGAACATCATCATCAAGAACAAATTTAATGAAAATCAGATTTGTTTATCACAATATGTTTGAAATCAAGTGTACATCATCAATCAATGTTCAATTTCAGTTAAACATTTTCATTAAAGTCACAGATTTCAAAATTTCAGTCGAACTAGGGTTCATACGCCCGTATAGTCATGAAACACCCAATCAAATTCAAACTGAAAACTTGAAATTGTATGAATTTGTTCATGAACTTACGTTTAGAATCTGAAAAACAAACAATCAATCACAAGTATTAAACAAGTAACACTCAGAAAGATGAACTAATGAATTAAGGGTGTTCGATAGTCAGGTGCAAGAACAGGGGATTTGAGAGTGAATGAAAAATCAAAAATCATAAGTGTTGTATTTATACTAAGTGTAAATGTTTAGGCGCATGAGCACTGTTTGTGGGTATGAGACTCAATTTTACACAAAAAATTTAGGCGCATGAGCACTATTTGTGCGCATGGGTTGATTTTTACACTAAGTATTTAGGCGCATGAGCACTGTTTGTGCGCATGAGGTATAGACACATGGACACTGTTCAGACACATAAGCATTGTTTAGGTGCTTTTGTACTATTCAGGCGCATGGGACTAACTGAAACACCCAAAACTTGGTAATTTTTCACTTGAAACGCCCAACTCTTGAAAGCTTGGTACTGTGTAGGCGCATGAGTATGGATGAAACGCCCAACACTTAACCAAAAATTTTAGACATATGACAACTGTTTAGGCGCATGAGGTTGTCTGAAACGCCCAACACTTGTACAAATTTCTGATAAAAATATCATGCTCCTAATTTGGACTTTTGAACACTGTTTAGGCGCATGAGATTACTTCCATGAGTCTTAACACTTGTAATTTTCAAATCTTCTACCTGAACACTGTTTTAATGCATTAGTACTGTTCATATACTAATTTTTAAAACAATTTGTCAAATTTTGACTTTCACCCAAAATTTATATAATTTACCCTCTATTTTGTACTTTTGACATTTAAATTTTGACCTTTTTATTTTTGTTTCAAAATTTTTTTTTTAAAAAAATTTCCCATCATTTTAGTCTCTAAATTTTAACAAAAAGTCTCATATTGAAATGTTATAAGAAGCTTTTCCACTTTAAAATGTTTTATTCAGGTTCATTTTTACATTATATCAAACACACACATGCTTGAACTTTTTAGCTTCATCCTATCCATCCAAAACATTTAATTTTTGATTTTTCATATCTTGAAATTTGAAAATTTTCTCTTTAACACGTTTACTTTTTACTTCCCCTAAACTTTTAAGTTTAATAAAACTTAGAAGTTTCTTGAAAGTCACAGGAAGAGCACACTAATCATTATTAATATGTCTGCATACAGAAAAACATGCAAAAATCAAAATTAAAGCAGAATAAAAATCTATTATGTACAATTGAATCATATGTCTGCAGTGAGATCATATCAGTTAAGATCAACACATTGAAATCAAAGAAATTGGTGGATAGTCATAGACAGTGAATAAATCCTAATCAAGTGTGTTTCAGGTCAGTATTTCTACAGTAAAGGAGACACGAGATCTAAGGACAGAAAATGAGTGCTTTTGGCAAAGTACTCAGCACACTTACTTTTTCAACTCTTGGATTGCTTAAGGTATGATTAGATATGACATTATGTAAGTCACACTTAGACTTAGAGAGCTCAACCCTCGTCAAGATATGCAAGAAATCACTTTTCTCATCTTGAAAACCTGACATATACTTATAACCAGATCTCATGTTTAGTTTGTGCATATTGGCATCTTTTTGCATCAGATGAGAATATCCAGGTCTGTAATTACTTACAACAAAGGATATCTCATCACTTCAGGTCTTTGATGACTCATAACAAAGAAGTGATTAGATGCTTTAAATTAATTAGAGCTCAATGGTTATTCATATCGGCACCAGGTGTGAGATTATGACTTAACAAGCAATCAATTTGAGAAGTCAACACTACTCATTGGTACTAAAATGGACAAACATGAATGCATGAGTGATTTAGTTTGATCACATGAGTTTACTTTTTCAGTATAATTACATGAGCGAAGTATGCAACTGATCAAACTAATGTATCTATCATTTCTCACATATTGCAAAGACAGATTCATTCCTAAAATAATGAATTAAGAAAGAAAAACTTTATTTTTATAGTTTTTGTTTTATATTTTTATCTTCTGATTTTTCAATTTTCTATTTTTGTATTTTGGTTTGTTTTTCTATGAAATATGCACACACAATATACAATCAGACAATTAACTTTGACAGTTTCTCTTGTTGTTTCCTATTCAGTTAAGGGAGGGTTCTGATCATTTTAAGACTCAAGTAACAGAAATGCTCAAAAACCAGTTTTTACACATGGTTAATAAGACCAATTGACTATACCAAATACTCAAACCTACCTGGTAAAAAGGCTTTTGTAAATAGGTCCGCCAACTATTTTTCAGTTGCAATTTGGATTAAAATGATTAAACCATTTTCAGAGTTATCTCTGAGAAAATGATATCGAATCTCGATATGTTTTGTTTTTGAATGTTGGACAGGATTAGCTGTAATGAACATAACAGCAATGTTATCAATGTAAATTAGAGTTTTAAGAAAACTAAACCCGCAATCCAGCAGTTGGTTTTGTAACCAAAGGATTTGAGAACATCATGCTGAAGCAGCAATGTACTCAGCTTCTACGGTTGAAACTGTAAGGCCCCGTTCCCGGAGACCTCACAGTTGGTCAATCATAGCATAATATATAAAAACATTACATAGTTCATAAATCAATGCAGCGTAACTAATATCAAAAGCCACCCATTTATTAATAAATATTGTTGCTAAGCAATACATCGTTGGTTGTTATCAGTTACAAAAGCCTACATTAATTGCATTACAAACAACAATGTTATTAAAGGTGAACGAATGCCAGTCTAGCCCTAACGGGTAGCCTCCCCCATGTGTCATCCTCAGCAAAATTACCTGCCAACTGAAAATGCATAAAAGTCAGCATTGCTGAGTGAGCTCTAGTTTTAAAACATCAAAATACCTTGAAAGATTTGTATATGAGAATACCCTTTTAAAATAATATACATTTCTTTCATACGCGGTCACACATCATACGTACAATTAGATAACTTCCATTATCTTCTTTTACCATTTCCAACATCATTCATTTCGAACTTCCATTTTTATCTTTCACTTTATTCCAGACCAATGTGCTATGCCCCCAAATAATACGCATGAAACTGGTACTAGGCCGAGGTCTATAAATAGACCCCAAACTGGTGCACGAAGCTGACTCCAGTACGGGGCAGCAACAAAGGTCCCCTTAATCTCAATGATTGACCCCGTGTGCATCCCTCGGGTCAGCTAAACCGCACAAAGTTGAGCTAACAACCTAATGGTTGTGAACCTCGAGTGAATTTGCTTGCAAGACTTTCTTACGTTCTTTATGTTCCACTTTTCATTATCATTAATCTTTCCACTTTCTTTAATGATAATACTTTACGTATACGGATAAAATCACACCACGTAAAGTCACATAATAATATAATAATATGGAACACAAGAACAGCCTAAAACATGAATAAAATAATCAAATAACAACACCAAGTCAAACCAGGGTCAAACCCTAAAATTCTGATTTCTCAAAATTCCAGAAAATTTTCTAAGTGTTTAGGCGCATGGACACTATGCAGGTGGATGAGCCCTGCTTAGGCGCATGAACATTATACAGGAGCATGATCTTATACTTAGGCATTTTAATCTAAACTTCTGGCGCATGAACTATTCAGGCGCATGGATTTACACTTAGGCATCATAGAAAAATGTTGGGCGCATGGTACTGCTTAGGCGCATGAGTCTACACAGTTTTTTTAGGTAGAAATCTAGGGCGCATGGGTAAGATTGGGGTGCACGACCCCTTCTTAAAGTTTTTCTAAGGCAAATTCCAGGCGCATGGGCCCTGTTTGGGCGCATGGCCTGTACTTGGGTATTTCTAAGTCAAAATCTCAGGAGCATGGGCCCTGTTTGGGCGCATGACCACCTGTTGTGCATTTTTCAGAATCAAAACTATCCCAGACTTACATTAGTACCTGTTCTAAGCATAAACTTAACATTCTAAGTAACCACAACACAAAAACAAGCATAGAACAATAGCATATACATACGGTGACAAGGAAATAATTGTGAAAAACCCTTTAAATGCATTTTCAGCCCCAAACTTGTTTAAAACACATATAAAACGGGGTCTAGAACTCACCTATTGCAGCAAACAAGTAATACTCCTCCAAACTTGTGTGCACAAGAGTTCAAACACCTAGAACAAGCAAAAACAAACACCCAAACACAAAGAGCACTTAAAAATCAGTTATAAGGATGGAAACCTTATCAAAACCGAACCAATTAACACAAAAACCCTCACCTTCGAGAAAACACAGCCTCTTCTTCTTCACAAACCAAGAGAAACAAGGTCTCAGCTCTTTTTTTCTTCTTGTTTCGGTCGAACAGCAACAGCAGGAACAATATGGGCGGCCATGCCCCTTTAATATAATAAAATTTGACTTTTTTGTACTATTTACGCATAGCACCCTTCAACTTTGGTTCCTTTTTGCTTTCTTCTTGATACTTTCTTTTTTTTCTTTTTATTTTGACCGAAGTTTCGGGTGTTACAAGTCTACCCCTCTTAAAGAGGTTTCATCCCCGAAACCTATCACTCTTCGAATAACTGTGGGTAATGCTGTCTCATCTCTTCTTCAGTCTCCCACGTAGACTCTGAACCCCTTTGGTGTTTCCACTAGACACACACAAGTGGAACCACTTTATTCCTCAATCTCTTCTCCTTCCGATCGATGATTGCCACCAGTTGCTCTACGTAATTAGGGCGTTCATCCACTTCGATATCATCCAGTGGTACAATCATGTCCTCGTCGGCTAAGTACTTTCTCAGATGAGATACATGGAATGTCTGATGAATTCCACTTAACTCATCAGGCAATTCTAATCGATAGGCCACCTCTCCTACTCATGCAATGATTCGAAAAGGTCCTATGTATCTCGGGCTCAACTTACCCCTCTTCCTGACTCGAATGATCCCTTTCCAAGGTTTGACCTTCAACATGACTCTATCACCCACGTTGAACTCAATCGGTCTACGCCTTTTGTCGACATACGACTTTTGTCTATCTTTTTCCGCCTTAATAAAGGCTTTGATCTTTTCCAATTTCTCTGTCGTAGCTTCGAACACCTCAATGCTTCCCAACTCTTTCTGCCCAATGTCTCCCCAACATACGGGCATCCTACACCTTCTACCGTACAGCATCTCATATGGTGGCATGCCAGCTGTCATGATAACTATTGTTGTATGAGAACTCCGCTAACGGTAGGTGATCATCCCAACTTCCTCCAAAGTCAATTACACATGCCCGGAGCATATCCTTGAGTGTCTGAATCATTCTCTTAGACTGACCATTTGTCTGAGGATGATAAGCCGTGCTGATGTGTAGCCTCATCCCCATCGCATCATGGAATCTCTTCCAAAACTTCGATGTGAACCGGGTGTCATGGTCCGACATAATAGACACCGGTACACCATATGGTATCGTACCCCCTCGCCATACGAGGTAGCTTTGTAATGAAGTCCATGGTGATGTACTCCCACTTCCACTCGGGTATATCCAACAGTTGGATCTTCCCGTATGGCTTCTGATGCTCTGCCTTCACTTGCAAGCAAGTAAGGCACTTACTCACATACTCTACTACATCACGCTTCATTCCCGGCCACCAGTAATCTTTCTTCATGTCTTGATACATCATGGTAGCACCGGGATGAATGGAGTATCGAGTCTTATGAGCCTCATCCATAATCCGTCCCCGTAGGTCTCCGTAACGAGGGATCCACGTCCGCCCATAGCGGGTTCTAACTCCCTTAGTATTCTCTCCCAGCTCTGCAACTAAACCCCTCATCCGTTTAGTGTTAAGGCGATCTTCTTTTAATGCCTCATTCTGAAATTCCTTGACCTGTGTCAACACGTCAGAGGTCATCACCAATTGATAAGCTTTCACCCGGATTGGCTCGGGTCTTTCCTTCCGGCTGAGGGCATCAGCCACTACATTGGCCTTACCCGGATGGTAGTGGATCTCACAATCGTAATCCTTGATCAATTCCAACCACCTCCTCTGCCTCATGTTGAGGTCCTTCTGTTCAAAGAAATACTTTAAGCTTTTGTGGTCCGTGTAGATTGTGCACTTCATCCTGTACAAGTAATGCCTCCAAATCTTCAACGCAAAAACCACCACTGCTAGCTCTAAGTCATGAGTGGGGTAATTGGTCTCATGGGTCTTCAACTGTCGGGATGCGTAAGCTATCACTCTCCCACGTTGCATTAGCACACAACCTAGTCCCAAATAAGAAGCATCTGAATAGACCACTAAATCCTCACTCCCCTAGGGTAACGTCAAGACAGGAGTTTGGGTCAACCTCGCCTTTAATTCCTCGAAAGCATCCTCCTGATCTCGACCCCACACAAACTTTAATTCCTTGCGAGTCAATTTAGTCAAAAGTGAGGCTATCTTGGAAAAGTCTTGGATAAACCTTCTGTAGTAGCTCGCCAAACCCAAGAAACTGCGAATCTCAAATGGCGTCTTTGGAGACTTCCATTGCATTACCGCCTCAACCTTTGCCGGGTCCACCATAATTCCTTTAGAATTCACCACGTGACCCAAAAATTGAACTTCGCACAACCAAAAAGCACACTTAGAGAATTTAGCATATAGCTTCTTCCTTCTAAGTGTCTCCAACACTTCGCGTATATGGCCGGCATGTTCTTCTTTGCTCTTTGAATAGATCAGGATATCATCAATAAACACGATCACTGATTTATCCAACATTGGCCGACACACTCGGTTCATCAGATCCATAAAGGCGGCTGGCACGTTAGTTAGTTCAAAAGACATAACGATAAATTCGTAGTGTCCATAACGCGTGCGAAAAGCTGTCTAGGAATATCTTGCTCCTTCACCTTAACTGATAGTAGCTAGATCGGAGATCTATCCTCGAGAACAAACTGGCACCTTGGAGCTGGTCGAACAAGTCATCTATTCTGGGCAGGGGATATCGGTTCTTCACCGTTAACTTGTTCAACTCTCGATAGTCGATACACATTCTCATGCTACCATCTTTCTTCTTGACAAACAAGACTGGAGCACCCCAGGGAGAGATGCTCGGTCGGATGAATCCTTTATCCATCAACTCCTGCAGTTGAACCATTAGTTCCTTCATCTCCGTCGTAGCCAATCGATACGGTGCTTTGGCAATGAGCTGATCACCGGGTATCAGATCAATCTGAAACTCGATCTCGTGGTCCGGTGGCACACGTGGTAAATCTTTTGGGAACAGGTCAGGAAGTCACACCATGGGTACATCAGACAATTGTGGTACTGACGCGTCCACATCCTTCACATAAGCCAGGTACGCACTACATCCCCGTCTCATGCACTTCTCTGCCACCGCCATCGAAATCACCTTCGGAATCGTAGTGACGCGATCACCGTAGACCGTCACCAAGCTTCCATCGGGCACAATTAATCAAATCATCTTCTTCCGACACACGATATTCGCCTCATAGGCTGCTAACCAATCCATCCCTAGTACTATATCAAATCCGCCTAGGGGCATCACAAATAGTTTAGTAGAGAACCTATGGCCTTCTAGTTCTATGCCACAATCCTCTATCATCTCAGAAATTCTGGTAGACTTACCAATAGCAGTTTCTACTTCGAAAGGCTCATCAATACCCCTACTACTAACAGGCAACTTAGCACATAAAGCAGCAAAAATAAAACTCCTACTTGCACCAGAATCAAATAATACAGAGGCACAAGTTTGGTTTACTAGAAACATACCTAACACGACGTCGGGGTCTACCCGGGCCTCTTCTCAGGTCATCGTGAAGGCTCTAGCACTTGCCCTCTGTTCTCCTTCTTCAGTCCCCTTCTTGGCCCCAGAGCTCTCAGCTCTCAGCTTCCTACACTCGTGGCTCCTGTGGCCAGTCCCGCCACAGTTGTAGCAATTCATCATTCCATAATATTTCGCTATATGATCGGGCTTCCCACACTTGAAGCACACAATCACTCCCTACTTGCACTCGCTGGTATGCTCTCTACCACATCTGTCACACTTCTTCAACCCTGAGCCTGATGACACCACCCGTCGGTCATCCAATCTCATCCTCTTGTTATTTGGGGTGAAACCACCACACCCAAATCGTTTCCCTTTCCAGTTCATATCGCTGCCACCCGTCTTCTTCATCTCAACCATCGTTACCTCTCTCTCATCATACAATCGCCTGCTAGGTCTACCACCTACCGAAAGGTACCCGGCCGAGCAGTAATCAAATGCCTGCGAATGTCAGCCGGTAATCCTTGGATGTACCTCTTGATTTTCCGTGACACAGGTGTCACTTGGTCTGGCGCTAACCTAGCCATTTCGTTGAATTTGGTGGTGTATTACTGATGGGTCATGGTGCCTGCTTCAAGTTGCAAGAACTCCCTCTAAATCTTATCGAGTTCTCGGTGAGGGCAGAATTCCTCGATCACCATTTTCTTCAATTCACCCCACTTCATCCTCCCGATGGCCCTGCTTACCTCGGCTTGGACAACATTGTCCCACCAACATAGAGCCGAGTCAACGAATAAGTGAGTGGCAAACTTCACCTTCTAGTCCTCCCTGCACTCACTAATCTCTAACACTGCCTCCATCTCTCTTACCCAGCGGTGAGCAGCGGCAGCATTACCGTTGCCATCAAAAGTAGGGGGTTTGCATCGTTGGAATGCCCCGTAGCTGCATCCTCTCACGGTTTCCCGCACCTCTACATCTTCCTCATCATTTGAGGCTCCCCTTTCAGCATTCAACTCCTCCTCATTATCATGATCTCTCTCATTCTCCCTACTCCCGGTCGTCTTCCTTCTCTCCTCCTCCTTCTCCTTCCTCTCATCCTTCCTTACAGCCCGGATAACTTCAGTCACTACAGACGGTAGGATCGTCTGCATGACTTGGTGAACCTCCTCTACCACTGCCTCTTTCACTAAGGCCCTCAGATTGGCACTCTCATCACCGCCCTCCGGGTGATGAAGCTCGAGCTCAGCTGGAGCGGCCTCTGCAGTCTTAGTCTTGTTCCTTGCGGCCCGTGGCCTACCACCATGACCACCCCTTGCTCCACCTCTAGAAGCCTTAGATTATTTTCCAGCCATCCTTTAACACTATAAGATTCAAACACCAACATGGTCATTCAAGGTAATGGCTCAGTTGATGTCAAGTATAGTAAGTCCCTAATTACAGTGGCCAGTTATGATTAGCCACTTACTTTACTCTTCATCCCCCGAGCATTTCCTAATACATCAATAGCACACAAATCAATAGCAACCATAATACCTGATGGCACGTGGCTACTTGGGCTGGAATCCCTCCATTCGGTCCCATTCTAAGTTTAAGTTTAGGTTTTGAAAAATATTTACCCATTTCTCTTAAACTTTGGCTCTGATAACAACTTGTAAGTCCCCGTTCCTGAAGACCTCACAGTTGGTCAATCATAGCATAATATATAAAAACATTACATAGTTCATAAATTAATGCAGCAGAATTAATATCAAAAGCCACCCAATCATTAATAAATATTGTTGCTAAGCATACATCGTTGGTTGTTATCGTTACAAAAGCCTACATTATTGCATTACAAAAACAACAATGTTATTAAGGTGAACGATGCTAGTCTAGCCCTGACGGTAGCCTCCCCCATGTGCCATCCTCAGCAAAATTACCTGCCAACTGAAAATGCATAAAAGTCAGTGTTGCTGAGTGAGCTCTAGTTTTAAAACATCAAAATACCTTAAAAGATTTGTATATGAAAATACCCTTTTAAAATAATATACATTTCTTTCATACGCGGTCACACATCATACATACAATTAGATAACTTCCATTATCTTCTTTTACCATTTCCAACATCATTCATTTCGAACTTCCCTTTTTATCTTTCACTTTATTCCAGACCAATGTGTTATGCCCCCAAATAATATGCATGAAACTGGTACTGGGCCGAGGTCTATAAATAGACCCCAAACTGGTGCACGAAGCTGACTCCAGTACCGGGGCAGCAACAAAGGTCTCCTCAATCTCAATGACTGACCCCGTGTGCATCCCTCGGGTTAGCTAAACCGCACACAGTTGAGCTAACAACCTAATGGTTGTGAACCTCGAGTGAATTTGCTTGCAAGAATTTCTTACGTTCTTTATGTCCCACTTTTCATTATCATTAATCTTTCCACTTTCTTTAATGATAATACTTTACGTATACGGATAAAATCACACCATGTAAAGTAACATAATAATATAATAATACGAAACATAAGAACAGCCCAAAACATGAATAAAATAATCAAATAACAATACCAAGTCAAACCAGGGTCAAACCCTAAAATTCTGATTTCCCAAAATTACAGAAAATTTTCTAAGTGTTTAGGCGCATGGACACTATGCAGGCGCATGAGCCCTGTTTAGGTGCATGAACACTATGCAGGAGCATGATCTTATACTTAGGCATTTTAATCTAAACTTCTGGGCGCATGAACTATTTAGGCGCATGGATTTACACTTAGGCATCAGAGAAAAATGTTGGGTGCATGGTACTGCTTAGGAACATGAGTCTACACAATGTTTTCAGGCAGACATCTAGGGCGCATGGGCACTATTGGGGTGCACGACCCCTTCTTAAAAGTTTTCTAAGGCAAATTCTAGGCGCATGGGCCCTGTTTGGGCGCATGGCCTGTACTTGGGTATTTCTAAGTCAAAATCTCAGGCGCATGGGGCCTGTTTGGGCGCATGACCACCTGTTGTGCATTTTTCAGAATCAAAACTATCCTAGACCTGCATTAGTACCTGTTCTAAGCATAAACTTAACATTTTAAGCAACCACAACATATAAACAAGCATAGAACAAAAGCATATGCATACATAAACATACTGTTACAAGGAAATAATTGTGAAAAACCCTTTAAATACATTTTCAGCCCCAAACTTGTTTAAACACATATAAAACGGGGTCTAGAACTCACCTATTGCAGCAAACAAGTAATACTCCTCCAAACTTGCATGCACAAGAGTTCAAACACCTAGAACAAGCAAAAACAAAAACCCAAATACAAAGAGCACTTAAAAATCGATTATAAGGATGGAAACCTTATCAAAACCGAACCAATTAACATAAAAACACTCACCTTCGAGAAAACGCAGCCTCTTCTTCTTCACAAACCAAGAGAAACAAATTTTCAGCTCTTCTTTTCTTCTTGTTTTGGTCGAACAGCAACAGCAGGAACAATATGGGCGGCCATGCCCTTTTAATATAATAAAATTTGACTTTTTTGTACTATTACACATAGCACCCTTCAACTTTGGTTCCTTTTTGCTTTCTTCTTGATACTTTCTTTTTTTTCTTTTTATTTTGACCGAAGTTTCAGGTGTTACAAGTCTACCCCCTTAAAGAGGTTTCGTCCCCGAAACCTGTCACTCTTCGAATAACTGTGGGTAATGTTGTCTCATCTCTTCTTCAGTCTCCCACGTAGACTCCGAAGCCTTTCGGTGTTTCCACTGCACGCGCACAAGTGGAACCACTTTATTCCTCAATCTCTTCTCCTTCCGATCGATGATTGCCACTGGTTGCTCTACGTAATTGAGTCGTTCATCCACTTCGATATCATCCAGTGGTACAATCATGTCCTCGTCGGCTAAGCACTTTCTCAAATGAGATACATGGAATGTCGGATGAATTCCACTTAACTCATCAGGCAATTCTAATCGATAGGCCACCTCTCCTACTCGTGCAATGATTCGGAAAGGCCCTATGTATCTCGGGCTCAGCTTACCCCTCTTCCTGAACCAGATGATCCCTTTCCAAGGTGAGACCTTCAACATGACTCTATCCCCCACGTTGAACTCAATCGGTCTACGCCTTTTGTTGGCATATGACTTTTGTCTATCTTTTGCCGCCTTCATAAAGGCTTTGATCTTTTCCAATTTCTCTGTCGTAGCCTCGATCACCTCAATGCTTCCCAACTCTTTCTGCCCAATGTCTCCCCAACATACGGGCGTCCTACACCTTCTACCATATAGCATCTCATATGATGGCATTCCAATACTGCCATGATAACTATTGTTGTATGAGAACTCCGCTAACGGTAGGTGATCATCCCAACTTCCTCCAAAGTCAATTACACATGCCCGGAGCATATCCTCGAGTGTCTGAATCATTTTCTTTTTGCTTTCATCTTGATACTTTCTTTTTTTTCTTTTTATTTTGATCGAAGTTTTGGGTGTTACAAGTCTACCCCCCTTAAAGAGGAGATTGAAGAAGAAAAGAAAGAGAGGAAGAGGAAGCTTAAGGGAGAGAGTTCAAGTGCTTCCCCAGGATTCATGGAAGCTGCAATAAGGGCTGCCCCCAGGCTGAATACTCAGGAAGATGAGTTAAGGGCAGCCAGGCTAAACTACCTTGGAACTAGAAATTACAATGTAGATGAACTCATCTCTCTCCCCTTAGATGAATTGAATGAACTGGCTGACATAAAATTGTCAAAGTTAAGGAAGGAGGCAGAGGATGCAGAATTGCTCCTCAAAATCAAAGAACAAAGGAGGCTGAAAAGACTCTACAAAGATGCTCCTATCCTCTCACCAGTTCAAGAAAATCCTGAGCAAGAGACTGTGGTTGCTGAATAACCTCAGGTAGTTGATGAAGAAGAAAGATTAAAGATGATCAACTACCTGAGTGTCACAGGTCTCTATCAGGCATCTGCACTTCTTTCCCTGTGCCATGAGTATATATTGTTTGAATACAACAAGCATCTATAAGAGCAAGCCAAAAAGGATAGGCAAGCTGCAAGGAAAACGTAGAGGGAAGAAGCTACAAAAGCAAGAGCCATCATCCAAAGAAATCAGAAAAAGTCTACTGATAGGCAGAGGATGATGAGCTTCTTGAAGCTGTATGGGTTCAATGGAAAGAGGCTTGGTCCCATGTCTCTATCCAGAATGGATGAGCACATAAGGGTGATCAAGCAGAAGATAAAGAAAGGAGGACTAGTGGACTTGCATTCTCCAAGTCAAGCTCAACCTGAAGTTGAGGTGAATGTTGAACCTACAGAGACAACACAACCTGCACCTGGAGCTACATATCAGCCAACTTCATCTTCTGACCTATAGCAGGGTTCTCCTCCCTCTCCTTCTGAAACTGGGAGAGAGGAGATCCCAACTGAGAGGGATTCCACTGAACAACCTGACACTGAAGACCAGCCCTCTCAGTTAAAATCATCAGGGAGGAGAAAGAGGATGGCCAAAAGAAGATACTCTTCTAAGAAGAAAAGAAGAAAGGCATCCTCCTCCCAACCTCAGGATGAGTCAGAACATCCTAAGGAAGTGCATGAAGAGGCATCTCAACCAACTCCAATCATAGTAGAGCTTCTTGCCATTAGAAGACAAATTTTGTCCTGGACATTTGCTGAATATCCAGACAGATGGTATGTCACTAGAGATCAGGGAGAACAACATGTCTACTTCACAAATGACATGCTTGAACTCCCTCTGCATGATCTCTATGATATGAGAAGGTACTTCACGAGTCTGAAGAATCCAGATCTGCTGATCAAGAAAGGAGTTCTGATGATCCTCATATGGACTATCCAAGTTTGAAGAACCTCTCTGTTTTGGTAGCATCAGCCTAGGGGGAGTTTATAGGAGCCTCTGAAGTTAAAAGGCTGATGCAACCAAAGGATACCAAAACAACCAAGTCTTCCAACATGCACTTCGGAACAAAGGTGAACTAGCTTTGGAAGCTTTTACACACTCAGAAATATGCTAAGTGTAAAATCTTTCGAAGCCAAAGTTCAGAAGAAACTGCTATGGAAGCTTTACACTTAACTTGGAAAATATTCTAAGTGTAAAGTCTTCCGAAGCCAAGGACTCAACTCTTCCAAAGTTAAAGATGAAGTCTTCCAAAGTTTCAAAGGCAAAGTCTTCCGAAGCTGTTTACATGACAAGACTGATTTCTTCTGAAGAGAGAGAAAAGATTCCTTTTCCATCAACTTTATCATTAAGCAACCTACTTTCTGCTGCATGTTCTGGTGGTTTACCTGCTATCACTAGTTGGTGAAACTTCCATGCTTTATAATAAAGTAGATAAGGTCTTCGCCTGCAAGTTTCTCTTTTTGTTCCTTTTGGCTTTTTGTAATAGGAAAAGTCAGTGAGCTATGGCATGTCATAGTCACTAGTCAAAAAGGCAATCTGCCTTTTTGACTTTAGATTGATCTTGTTGTCTAGATTAGTCACTTCCAACTGTCTTTTTGCATATTGATGATTGTAGGATGTAGTATAAATAGTCTCTGGTTCTTGCACTTAGAATATACTTGTACAACACTTGTAATAGAACTAGAGAGCAATATACAACTTTCTTGAAAACTTAATCTGGTGTTCTTGTTCTTGTTCTAAAATAGCTTTACTTGTGTTTGTCTTGTATCCTCAGTAAAAGTTTACCGTTCCTTATTTGAATTGTTAAGTGATCTTTAGATCCTTCTAAGTGTGTTAACTAAGTGCAAGCTTAAGTACACCTTAATGGTCATGCATTTGGTATCAAAGCATTCCAGGCTCTTGATTGTAAGATCTCACCATCTTCAAATCCTCTTAGTTACACACATCACTTAACTCTTCAAATGGCAGCTATCTCCAAAGCTGATATGGAAACTGGAACTATGACAAAGTCCCCACTGATCACTCCTGAGGATTTTGACACTTGGTATCAAAGAATGGAAGGCTTTATCAAGTCTCAAGATTCTAGGATGCGGGAGTCTGTTGTCAATGGACCTCATGTACCATGGACCTCTTCAGTTGCTGCTGGTGGTTGCATGATACTAAAGGAGAAGGCTGACTTTTCTGATAAGACTGGAAAAGAATTAACATTGATCAGAAAGCCATGACAACCCTCCAAACTGCTCTTCCAAACTCCATCTACAGAGGTTTCATGAAGTGCAAGACCGTTAAACAACTATGGGATGCACTGAAACTGATGTATGAGGGTTCAAATGAAGCCAAGGAGAACAAGAAGGATCTCCTGAAGCAGCAGTTTGAAAATTTCACCTTCAAAACAGGTGAAACCATGACTCAACAATACTTCAGGTATGTTGAGATTGTGGATACTCTGGCTGATGTTGGGGTAACTATTGAGAACAGGGATATTATAAGGAAGTTCATGTCCCCTCTTCCAAGACAATGGACACACTATTGTGTGGTCATTAAGAGGACTGAAAACCTTAAGACCCTTACTCTTACTGAGTTGTTTGGGATACTCAGTGGATACCAGAATGAGATGAACATGCAAAATTCATCTGGTAACTCCAACACTCACCAGAGTTCAGCCCTTCATGTGGTTGAAAGGGATAGCAAAGAACCACAGTATCATCTTATCTGCTACCCTGAAACATCATAAAAGGGTCCTTTCATCACCTTCCCAGAGACACCCAGAGAGAGCTACATCCAAAGAAGTCCCTTCTAAGAGACAAGTTCTTCTCAAGCTTTTGTCTCTACTGATGAAAGTTCAGGCAACTTTATTTTCACTCTTGAAGACCTAGACTGTATCCATACGTATAATCTGGAGTATATGGAGATAGTCCAGCAAATGGCTCTTCTCACTCGCAGAGCCCAGAAGTTCTACATGAGGACTGGGAGAAGGTTTCCTAGCAATGCTGCCAGTGGCAAGTTTGGGCTGGACAAGAGCAAAGTCAAGTGTTACAACTATAACCAGATGAGACACTTTGCTAGAGAATGCAAGGCACCTAAGTTAAATGGTGGTCAAGTTTCATCCAAGCTAAACTACACTGAAGGAGGGCACCAGAATAAGAAGCCAAGACAGCAAGCTGTAGTTGCTATTGAAGAAGGAGGCTTTGACTGGAGCT
Source organism: Flaveria sonorensis (assembly GCA_025506505.1). Classification (NCBI taxonomy): domain Eukaryota; kingdom Viridiplantae; phylum Streptophyta; class Magnoliopsida; order Asterales; family Asteraceae; genus Flaveria; species Flaveria sonorensis. The sequence continues at coordinate 1,194,333 of CM046437.1, read as the reverse complement.
TTCAAGCTGAAGATGCATCTCCAAACCAAGCACTCATGGCTGACCATGATGAAGCTAAGGTACGTGAAAATCTTAGCTCTCCTGAATGTATTGCTAAAGTGAATAGATACAGGTCCTACAAATTGGAAATGAGATCTGATATTGAGTCTTTAAATATTTTAAAAGCTGTTTTAAAAGAGCTGAAAATGTCTATAAACTTAAGATAGAAGATCTAGAGAAAACAGTTTCAACTCTTAAACATGAGCAAACAAACTACAGGACTCAAATTAAGGATCTCATTACCAAGTTGACTGAATGCCAGGCTAAGCTTATGATTAGCAAAGCCCGGGCAGAAAAATGTGTTCTTGAAGAAGAGACCTTCAAGAACATAATATCCTCATCTCTGCATGCAAAAGTGTGTTATCAGAATAAGCAGGGATTGGGATCTAGTGAGATAGCTCCTCCACACACTCTACTATCAGTTAGATCTCCAAGGTGTGGAACTGGTCAAGATGAGCTGCCATCCACAGACCCCAGTGATGAAGAGGATAAAGAGGAGAAGGTGAGGGATGACTCTGAGGTGAGTGAAGAGAGTCAATCCAAAAAAGGTCACCATGCTCCTAAGGAGGAAAAAGAAGTTGGTTTGAGCAAGACCAAGAGAAAGAACTTGATCAGAAGAGCAAAAAGAAGATCCAGAAAAGCTCAAGAGATCAAGACCACCTTTGACCCCAAACAGACACAAGTATTCATCTCTGCAGGGTTCAAGGTGATGAAAGCTGAAGACCTTGTCAAGAACTCTAGTACCAAGAGTTCTACTTCAGCTTCAACTCACTCTAGCAACAACAAGAAGACCGATCAGCTATGTGTCACTGCTACACAGCCTGAACCATCCATTTCAAAGAGCAAGCTTCACCCTAAGAAGCCTGCTACATCATCTGAAAAGATGAAGAAAGAAAAGGAAAGTGTTCAAGCTCAGTTTTCTTTGGGAAAGAAGGCTCTCAGAAGGAAAGATTTGGATTATGTTATGCGTGGTAGTACTTCACATCTGGCTAAGGATTGTCAATACAATCCCAAGAGTACTATCCACATGATCAAGAAGAAAACTTCTGAGAAGAAGAAGAAACAAACAGCTTCAGAAGGAAAATCTGTTTCCTTCGGAAGCTCCAAAATGAAGAAAAAGGCAAATGAAAAATTGCCTTCGGAAGGAAAGTTGGTCTTGGAAGAAAGGAATGCTTCCGAAGCACTGAAGCTTGCTGCAGTGAAAGCAAGATCTTCCGAAGGTGCAGTCGCCAAATCTTCTGAAGTTATCAAAACTTCTGAAGATATGAAGGTCAAGCCCAATATTCCAAAGGTGGTGTGGAAGATGAAGGAAGACCATATGGCTGAAAGTTCATCATCAGAAATAGTAAATGATCCCCAAAGCCTGAGCATTTGATCCATTACTGTTTCATTGCCTTCAACTCATTTTAACAAGCCCAAGACCAATGAGGCTTGGGTTTCCAAATGTAACTAAATCATCTCTTTTTGTGCAGGGATAGCTAAAGACCAACAGAAATGTCTGGATCATTGATAGTGGCTGCTCCAGGCACATGACTGGAAATGAGTCCTTACTTCAAAACTTTGAAAGATTTGATGGAGGACCAGTTGCTTTTGGAGGAGATGCAAGAGGTTACATTACTGGTAGGGGCAAGGTTACAAATGGTAAGCTTAGCATTAAGAAGGTAAACTTTGTCAAGGAGCTTGGATACAATCTTTTGAGTGTGTCCCAATTTTGTGACTAAAAACATCACATGCTCTTTACTGAGCATGAGTGCATTGTTTTCAAGCCCGGGGTTGACGTTCCTCAAGAGCATATTTTGCTCAGAGCCCCCAGGAAAGGGAACATGTACAAGATGGACTTGCAAGAAACATCTCCCTCTGGAGAAGTTTCTTGCTTTCTATCTAAAGCAAATAGTAATGAGTCTTTCCTTTGGCATAAAAGAATGTGCCATGTAAACTTTAAGAACATGAATAAACTGATTAAGAATGATTTGGTAATTGGAATGCCAAAGAAAGAGTTTACTAGTGATGACCACTGTGTTGCATGCCTGAAAGGGAAGCAACATAAAGTGTCTCACAAGCCAAAGGAGATGACTCCATCACTACTCCCCTACACTTGTTACATATGGATCTGTTTGGCCCCACTAGTGTAATGAGTTTAAGAAGGACCTCATACTGTTTGGTTTGGTGATCACAGATGATTTCACAAGATTCACTTGGGTGTTTTTCCTTAGAACTAAGGATGAAACCCCTAAAATCTTAAAGAATTTCATTCTGAAAATTGAGAATCAATCTGATCACAAGGTCAAAATCATAAGATGTGATCAAGGAACCAAATTCAAAAATCAAATCCTTGATACATTTTGTGATGAAAAGGGTATTTCAAGACGATACAGTGCTCCCAGGACTCCTTAGCAAAATGGTGTTGCTGAGAGGAGACACAGGACACTTATTGAAGCTGCAAGAACCATGTTGTCTGACTCTAAACTGCCCATCACCTTCTGGGCAGAGGCTGTCAACACAGCCTACTATGTGCAGAACAAAGTTTTGGTAGTTAAGACACATGGTAAGACTCCTTATGAACTATGGCACAAAAGGAGACCATTCATTGGTTTTCTTAGAACATTTGGATGTCCTTGCACCATCTTGAATACCAAAGATCAAATAGCTAAGTTTGCTGAGAAATCAGATGATGGACACTTTGTTGGATACTCTTCTCAAGCTAAGGCTTATAGAGTATACAATCTCAGAACTAGAATTATTGAGGAGTCAGCCAATATGACTTTCAATGAACACACACCCTGTGTAAAAGGTTCTGGTCTGGATTGGATATTTGATCTTGACTTAGTTACCAACTGTTTTAACAAATCTTGTGAGAATGTTTCAAGATCTACAGATAACAGGTCAACAGAAGATCCTGATCCAAGATTTGAGCTGAGAAGACCATACAAGAAGACTACTTCAGCTCCAGTGGTGACTAACCCTGTTACTGAGGTTCCTATCAGCACTAGCATGACAAATAATGCTGATTCAACTGAATTACCCTCAAATTCTAGCTCAGAGGCTCAGAATTCAGGAGAAGGAACCTCCAATGCAGGAGGAACTAGAGGTGGTGATAGTGATCAAGAATTTCTTGATGCTGACAACCACTCCATTAAAGACAACATGAATGATGTCACACACTCATTGGATCAAGTTTCTCTTGATAAGTGTGCTGATGTGGTGGGGAACTCTTCTTTGTCAGATCAAAATTTCTCTAATTTAGATCTGTCCAACCAACTTGCTGTGATTCCTCAACTAAGGATCCACAAGTCACATCCCACCACAAACATCATTGGAAATGTTGACTCAGGGGTGAGGACAAGACAACAAACTCATGACAGCCATGTTTGTCTGCATTCTTGTTTCTTATCCTAAATTGAGCCTAAGAAAGTTAATGAGGCTTTGAAGGATGGAAGTTGGATTGAAGCAATGCAAGAAGAGTTACTTCAAATCAGAAGACAGGAGGTTTGGAACTTGTGCCCTCATCCTCAAGGGAAGACTGTCATAGGTACCAAGTGGGTATTCAGGAACAAAAAAGATGATAGAGGGATCATCATCAAGAACAAGGCTTGACTAGTTGTCCAAGGATACACATAAGAAGAAGGGATTGATTATACTGATGTCTTTGCTCCTGTAGCAAGACTTGAAGCTGTAAGGATATTCCTAGCTTATACTGCATCCAAGGATTTCAAGGTCTACCAGCTTGATGTGAAGTGTGCCTTTCTCAATGGGGTGATTGATGAAGAAGTTTATATTAAACAACCACCTGGCTTTACAGACCGAGATCATCCTGATTATGTCTGCAAGCTTGATAAAGCCCTTTATGGACTGCATCAAGCTCCAAGAAAGTGGTATGAGACACTATCAACATACCTCTATCAACATGAATACAAAAGAGGTACTATTAATGGGACTCTCTTCATCAAATAGACAGGGAATGACATATTGCTAGTTTAGATATATGTAGATGACATCATCTTTGGTTCAACTAATCCAAAGCTCTGCAAAGACTTTGAGATGCTGATGAAGAATAGATTTGAAATGAGTGCTATAAGGGAACTCAATTTCTTTCTAGGAATTCAAGTGAAGCAGGTTGAAGAAGGCATCTTCATCAGTCAGTCAAAGTATGTACAGGACATACTTACAAGATTCAAGATGACTGACTGTGAGGTTGCAAAGACACCCATAGCCAGAAACCACTCCCTTGGTCCTGATCTTGAGGGGGAGTGTGTTGATGAACATCTCTACAGGGCTATAATTGGGTCACTTATGTATCTTACTGCTAGCAGGCCTGATATTATGTTTGCCACATGCATATGTACAAGATATCAAGCCAACCCCAAGATGTCACACCTAATCACTGTCAAAAGGATTCTTAGATATCTCAAAGGTGCTTCAAATCTAGGCGTTTGGTATCCAAAGAATTCAGACTTTAATCTGTATGCTTATACAAATAGTGACTATGGTGGTTGCAACATGACTGGAAAGTCCACATCTGGGGGGTGTCAGTTCCTTGGTGGAAGGATAGTCTCTTGGCAATGCAAGAAGCAATCTTATGTGTCTGCATTAACTGCTGAAGCTGAATACATTGCTGCTGCCAGGTGCTGTGCTCTAGTGCTTTGGATTCAAAATCAGATGCTAGACTATGGGTTCAATTTCAAAAAGACTCACATCCACATAGACAACAACAGTGCTATCTCTATTACAGAGAATCCTGTGCAGCACTCAAGGACCAAATACATCAAGATCAGGTATCATCTGATTAGAGATAATTTTGAAAAGGGTTTGATAAAACTAATCAAAGTTAACACAAATGAACAATATGCTGATCTGTTCATAAAAGCTTTTGATGAACAGAGATTTAAATATCTTGTATCAGCTATTGGGATGATTAACTTTGAATAGATTTTTCTTAATAACTTGCTCAACTTTATTTCTTAAAACTAAGTGTCCTAAGTTGTCTATTAGATCACCTCATAAGCCCAGTTCTCTTTGGAAGAAAACAAACTTTTAAAATGATATCTCTTAGAATGATGAAATTTACTTTCGAAAGAAGCAAAAGTTGCCTTCGAAAGAAGTTTATGTCTTTAAATCATTTAAACAGCTTATCTGAAATTTACCTTCTGAAGAAATTCTTGAAGTATCTTCCGAAGCTTAAATTTTGGTATAAGTACTTAAATGCATTTTAAGAACAAATCTCTTCCGAAAGCAATTTAGTCTCGGAAGACTCATTTATTTCTTCCGAAGCCAAAATTTTCAAAACTCTTTGAAATATCTTCCGAAGCAAAATTGCCTTCGGAAGCTTTGATTGCAAAGCTTTCGAAACCAAAATTGCCTTTGAAAGCTTTTACTACTTCCAAGAAAACTAACTTTTTGGGCGCTTTTTTCAGAAGTAGGACCCACTTGCGGATTTCAAAGTTTATCTTTTGTCTTAACTTTGTCTAAAATCCAGAGTATATCTTTCCAAACGGTTCTATTTTATCTCTGTACTTTCATTGTTCCTTACCCTAAAATTACCCCCAAATTTCCTTTTCTTCTTCCTTTCTTCACTATAAAGCTTCTTCAAATGGCCAATCCTGATCGTCGTAATGACCCTGATTTCACCATGCACCTACACAGGCAACACAATCAAGTTGCCCTATTAAACTTTGAGAAGGATCCAAGCTTCTCATACGTGTGTAGGTATATTTCTTTGTCTCACTACTTCACCTCCCTTACAATCGATCCTCTTCTCTATGAGGATTAGTTACTTGAGTTCTAGCGGACCTGTCAAGAGGTCACCATGGACGGGGAGAAGGCACTGTCTGCCACAGTGTAGGGGAGGACGGTTTTCATCACTCCAGCCATTATAAACACCCATTTGCAGGTGGATGATGAAGCAGGTGAGCTGTCCTTTCCAAAAGCTGTCGTCAACCAATCCTTTGCTCAGATGGGCTATGAAGGTGACTTTTAAGTCAAAACCTTCAGGAAGGGGAAGGTCTCACTCCAATGGAAATACCTCCTCCATGTAGTCATACATAGCTTATCCAATAAGCATGGGGGATGGGACCAGATTCCAGAAGACCTTTCTTTCATTGTCCATGGGATGGTACAAGGGGTCAAATTCATGTACCCTCAATTTGTATTTACAAACTTACTTGCCAATTTGGACTCCTTAGAGTATTACATATTTCCCCGGTATGTTCAACACATTCTCAACTATGAATTAGGACCACAGTTGAGGGGAACAGGTAATATTCTTAAACTTGCACACATGAGGCCCGACATTTTCAAGATTTTGAGAAAGCCAACTGTTGGCTTCTTAGGGGTAGAAACAGCCCTTGTCCCAAATGTTTGAGCTCGTTGCTCAGGGTGACATCCTAGCAGCACCAGCTAGTGATGAACCAACACCCTCCACCTCTTACACACCTCAAACATAGCCTACCATCACCATAACCTACCAAAGAAAATCCAAACGAACCCCTACACTTGCTATTGAGCATGTGCAGGCCCCCATATCAGAACCCATACAGGAGGAAGTGGAATCTAGAGCTCCCACTTCCCCTGAGGAGAAGACCACTCCTATTTTTCAAACAATCAGTGCTGAGGTTCCTCATGCTCAGCCTGAGGAGCTCACAACTCCACAAACAGCCTTAAGCCATCACTCTGAGTCTCAAAACTCTAGTGATCAACCTTCAGGGGAAAGTTACCATCCCCAGCCTCTTGATCTTAACCGACCCATTCCCAGCCTTGACTTCTATTCTGATGAAGATTTGGGTTTCAGTGAGTACCATGAGTCTCTCCTTTCTTTCCACACTCAAGGAGAGATACGTACTCCTGCTTCATCCATTTCTAGCCCACATTAGCAACCCCCAACTGAGGTGGAACCCTCTAACTCTATTCAGGAGATCCATATGGTAGAGGCTATCACTCTTTCAAGTGATAACATCACTAGGACCTCTACCATGGCAACCCAGCCTCTTAACACTTCTCTGGAAGCTATCACTGGGCATGGGAAATCCAGCAGCCAAGAAACCCATGCTGGTGATGAAGAAGAAGACTTAGGTCCAATTCTCTCATCCCCCAATGATTCTTCATCTGAAGATGAGGGGAGTCCGCAACACAAGGTGCACAAACTTTCAAATCTTTGCACCTACTTTATGTCTAAGATAGCTCACCTGGAATCTCAGGTGACTATCATGCAGAAGAGGGTCAATGACCAGCAACTTGAGATCACTGATCTCAAGGGCAAGCTAGCTAAGAGACCCATGAGAACAACTCATCCAGGTCCACAAGAACCAGTGGATGTCTTGGATCACTCTCCCAGCTCCCCTGTGCAAGAGGGTGATGCTACCAAAAAAGGGGAGAAAATTTTGACAGTCACAGAACCTGGGAGTTCTTCTCAGAGTATAGACATAGAGGAATCACCATCCTCTCTTGTAGATGTTCATACTTAGCAACCTCTTCTAGACAGTGATCTACAATTGCTCATACAACAACTGTTTGAGGAGGGAATACCAAGAGCAATGTCTGCCCCCTCTGAGAACCCAATCTGGGGTTGGAGGTATGACAGCAACTGGAAGGCTCTTGTGATCTCAAGAGCTCAGGGTCACAAAGAAATTCTCAACATCTCCACCCTGAGTTTCTATGAGAGTATAAACTTGGTGGATCTGCCCCTTGTCAACCCAAGCAACAACAGACAAGCAGCAAGATTGGCAGAAAGGATCCAAGACAGGGTGTTAGAGGAGTTCAGACTGAGATCAAAACTATATAGACAGAGGCTAGCAGGTGAGGCTTTTGGCCAACTGGATGTTGAGGTAGACCCCAAGATTAACTTCGAAGGCAAAGCGTTGACTGAAGGCCCAGAGGCTAAGCTTGTGAACCTTGAGACAAGATCTCCCTCTACACCTATTTCCCTCAATGAAACACCAGCTAGTGATGGTGTTTCACAGCCTCTCTCTAGCCAGAGCATGATAGCTGAATCAAGCAATGAAGGCCAAAGCTCTCTCCAGCCTGAGTCACCAAGGCCTGTGGTTGACAAAGGTAAAAGGAAACTAACTGCTGAGGAGATTGAAGAAGAAAAGAGAGAGAGGAAGAGGAAGCTAAGGGGAGAGAGTTCAAGTGGTTCCCCAGGATTCATGGAAGCTGCAATAAGGGCTGCCCCCAGGCTGAACACTTAGGAAGATAAGTTAAGGGCAGCCAGGCTAAACTACCTGAGAACTAGAAATTACAATGTAGATGAACTCATCTGTCTCCCCTTAGATGAATTGAATGAACTGGCTGACATGGAATTGTCAAAGGAAAGGAAGGAGGCAGAGGATGCAGAATTGCTCCTCAAAATCAAAGAACAAAAGAGGCTGAAAAGACTCTACAAAGATGCTCCTGTCCTCTCACCAGTTCAAGAAAGTCCTGAGTAAGAGATTGTGGTTGTTGAACAACCTCAGGTAGTTGATGAAGAAGAAAGATTAAAGATGATCAACTACCTTAGTGCCACAGGTCTCTATCAGGCATCTGCACTTCTTTCCCTACCTCATGAGTATATATTGTTTGAATACAACAAGCAGCTAGAAGAGCAAGCCAAAAAGGATAGGCAAGCTGCTAGGAAAAGGCAGAAGGAAAAAGCTACAAAAGCAAGAGCCATCATCCAAAGAAATCAGAAAAAGTCTGCTGATAGGCAGAGGATGATGAGCTTCTTGAACCTATATGGGCTCTCTGGATGGAGGCTTGGTCCCATGTCTCTATCCACAATGGATAAGCACATAAGGGTGATCAAGCAGACGATAAAGAAGGGAGAACTGGTGGACTTGCATTCTCCAAGTCAAGCCCAACCTGAAGTTGAGGTGAAGGTTGAACCTACAGAGACAACACAACCTGCACCTGGAGCTGCATATCAGCCAACTTCATCTTCTGACCCACAGCAGGGTTCTCCTCCCTCTCCTTCTGAAACTGGGATAGAGGAGATCCCAACTGAGAGGGATTCCACTGAACAACCTGACACTGAAGACCAGCCCTCTCAGTTAAAATCATCAGGGTGGAGAAAGAGGATGGCCAAAAGAAGATCCTCTTCTAAGAAGAAAAGAAGAAAGGCATCCTCCTCCCAACCTCAGGATGAGTTAGAACATCCTGAGGAAGTGCATGAAGAGGCATCTTAACCAACTCTAATCATAGTAGAGCCTCTTGCCATTAGAAGACAAATTCTATCCTAGACATTTGCTAAAGATCCAGACAGATGGTATGTCACTTGAGATCAGGGAGAACAACATGTCTACTTCACAAATCACATGCTTGAACTCCCTCTGCATGATCTCTATGATATGAGAAGGTACTTCACGAGTCTGAAGAATCCAGATCTGCTGATCAAGAAAGGAGTTCTGATGATCCTCATATGGACTATCCAAGTTTGAAGAACCTCTCTGTTTTGGTAGCATCAGCCTAGGGGGAGTTTATAGGAGCCTCTGAAGTTAAAAGGCTAATGAAACCAAAGGATACCGAAACAACCAAGTCTTCCAACATGCACTTCGGAACAAAGGTGAACTAGCTTTGGAAGCTTTTACACACTCAGAAATATGCTAAGTGTAAAATCTTTCGAAGCCAAAGTTCAGAAGAAACTGCTATGGAAGCTTTACACTTAACTTGGAAAATATTCTAAGTGTAAAGTCTTCCAAAGCCAAGGACTCAACTCTTCTAAAGTTAAAGATGAAGTCTTCCAAAGTTTCAAAGACAAAGTCTTCCAAAGCTATTTACAAGACAAGACTGATGTCTTCTGAAGAGAGAGAAAAGATTCCTTTTCCATCAACTTTATCATAAAGCAACCTACTTTCCGCTGCATGTTCTGGTGGTTCACCTGCTACCACTAGTTGGTGAAACTTCCATGCTTTATAATAAAGTAGATAAGGTTTTTGCTTGCAAGTTTCACTAGTTGGTGAAACTTCCAACTGTCTTTTTGCATATTGACGGTTGTAGGATGTAGTATAAATAGTCTCCGGTTCTTGCACTTAGAATATACTTGTACAACACTTGTAATAGAACTAGAGAGCAGTATACAACTTCCTTGAAAACTTAATCTGGTGTTTTTGTTCTTGTTCTAAAATAGCTTTACTTGTGTTTGTCTTGTATCCTCAGTAAAAGTTTACAGTTCCCTATTTGAATTGTTAAGTGATCTTTAGATCCTCCTAAGTGTGTTAACTTAGTGCAGGATTAAGTACCCCTTAACGGTCCTGCACTTTCTTCTTGATACTTTCTTTTTTTTCTTTTTATTTTGACCGAAGTTTCGGGTGTTACAGAAACGGAGACATTTTTTTGTTTCTTACATTGCCATGAGACTAATCTGGGTCCTAAAAACTGACAACCACCCGTAGTAAATTTACGATCTTGACAACATCCTCCATAAGGATACGATAGCCCTAAAGTCGGTTTTCCTTTGAGATACCTGAATATTCATTTAATAGCAATTAAGTGAGATTCCTTCAGGTCTGATTAATACCTGACACAGACACAAACAGCATACATTATGTCAGGTCTAGATGTAGTAAGATACATCAATGAACCAATCATAGATCTGTATAAAATTTGGTCAACAGATTTTCCTTTAGAATCTGGTTCAATCTTGGAATTTACGTCAGCTGGAGTTCTTATGGATTGACAATCTTGCAGTTTTCTTCAAGAGTTTATCAACAAATTTCTCTTGAATAATGAAGATTCCATCTACAGATTGCTTGACTTGAAGTCCAAGAAAGAAATTTATTTCTCCCGTAGAACTCATTTGAAACCGAGACTTCATGATTTCTTCGAATTCATTGCACAATTTTGGACTTGTAGAACCAATTATGATATCATCGACATACACTTGTACACATAGGAGATCATCATCATCCTTCTTTATGAACAAAGTTGGATCGATTTTCCCTCTCGTGTATCCATGTTAGATTAAGTGTTATGACAATGTTTCATACCAGATTCTAGGGGCTTGATGTAGTCCATACAAGGCTTTGCTAAGCTTGTACACACAATGTGGAAATTCCGAATCTTCAAAACCCGGAGGTTGCTTTACATACACATCATCAGCGATCGGTCCACACAAGAAAGCACCTTTAACATCCATTTGATACGCCTTGAATTTCATGAATGATGCATAAGCCAGGAAGACACGAATTGATTCAAGTCTTGCAGAGCAAATACTTCATCATAATCTATTCCTTCCTCTTAGGTGTATCATTATGCAATGAGTCTTGCTTTATTTCTACTAACAATTCCTCGATCATCTGTTTTGTTTCTGAACAACCATCTTGTGCTTATGGCATTTTCTCCTTCAGGTAAAGAAAACACGAGTATAAGCAAAGATTTGCTTGTTTTGATTTACTTCTCGTTGTTCTCTCATTCAATGGATCAATAATCTGAGACGTTGGATGCTTCTTGTGAATACGAGATGTTGGAATCTCATTTCCTTGAACATGAACATCCAAATTGGTTTGGTTCAAGTTGGAAAGCTTATGCAATAGGTTCAAAGAATATGGATTGAAATTGGGAACTTGAGTCGGTGAGTTAATGAAGTAATCAAGATAGCCGGTATCAACTACATCACCAGAAATAGATGACATTCCAGACTCAGGTTGTACAATTTCTATACCATCATTAGGAATAGGTTGTGAAGCATCTTGATCTTCTGAAACTGAATGATCTTCATCTTGATGAGATTGATCATTATTATTAAACCGAATTATTGAATCTTTGACAAAAGAAAAAAATGGATAGTCTGGGCTTGAGTCATCCATATCATCAGAATCTGAATCATCACCGAAAGAACCAAGCTATCCTTGAGGTTCCTTTTCACCTGTAGAATCAAGCAAGTTAGATTGATTAAACAAGTTAGATTGAAAAGAGTTTGACAATAAATCTAAATCAAATAACCAAGTTGGACCATTTGAAATTAGTGGAAAAGAATTTTCAAGGAATTTAACGTTGAATGTTTCAAGAATAACATTTTTCCTAGAGTTATAAACTCGATAGGCTTTTGAAACAGATGAATATCTAACGAAAAATCCTTCATCAGATTTTGAATCAAAATTTCCTAGATGATCACTTGAATTTAAAATCAAAACTAGACAACCAAAAGATTTAAGAAACTCTATGCTTGGTTTCCTGCCAAACATCAACTCATAAGGAGTTTTGAGTTTGTCTTTCATAATTAAAGTACGATTCTATACGAAACACGCAGTAGATATGGCTTCATCCCAGAAAGTGATAGGAATTTTCGCATCTGCTAACATGAATCGTGCAGCCTCAATCAAAGTTTTGTTTTTCCTTTCAGCAACTCTATTTTGTTAAGGAGTTCTGGTGTAACACCATGAATTTTTATTTAAAAGAAAACAAAAAGAAAGTATCTAGAAAGAAAAGATAATGGCCACAAGTGGAGGGGCTAAAGTTGTAAAAGGACAAAACTTTAGTATTATAGTGTTTAAAAGAGGGCATGGCCGCCCATGCCCCCACTGCTTTCCCTGCTCTCGGTCGAGGAAGGAAGAAAAGAAGAAGAACAGAACTCTTCATCGGTTCAAGTGAGAGAATTCGCATCAAAGGTGATTTTTTCTTGAATTTATGCTCGGTTTCAGCTGGGTTTCGGGTTTTAGACCGAGATTTTGAGTATAGTGCCTATTTTCGTGGGTTTTAGTAGTTGGATTTGCTGGTTGAAGTGTTCTGCTCGAAAGTTGCTTCAAGGTGAGTTTCTAGACCCCTCTTTTACTGTTTTTTCAAAGTTTTGGGGCTGTTATGCATACTAAGCAAACATTTTAAAAGGGACCGTATGTGTATGCTTGTTGTTGTTCGAATGATGTTCTGTGGTTTTAGCTTTGATGATGTTTTAGAGGTTGTTTGGGGGTTAGAATTGTTGTTAGCATGTTTTAAGGGCCTTAGAATGTTAGATCTATGCTTGGGTAGTGCTAGAATGCTTTTCGGATGTTTTTGGCAATTTAGATATTTTCAGAATGTTCTCATGCGCCTAACTAAATTGTGGTTAAGTGTTGATGCGCCTGAGTTCATGCGCCCAAACAGGGGACATGCGCCTGAACAGTGGTTCATGCGCCCAGAATATTGGTCATGAGCCTAAGTGTTGCTCATGCACCCAAGTGACCCCATGCGCCCAAGGCCATGCGCCTAGAAAACTGTCCAGGTGACTAAGTGTTGGTCATGTGCCTACATAGTGCCCATGCGCCCAGAGTTGCCCATGCGCCTAAGTGTTGAAGTGCCCGCATAGTTGTAAAGCACCTAAGCAGTGCTCATGTGCCTGCATAGTTGTAATGCACCCAGACTGTTTACACTTAGAATTTTATGCTGATGCGCCTAGAATGTTCTGTTGTGCCTCGTTCTAGACTTAGGGTTTTCTAAGGGCTTTAAGAGGAGGTTGTTTGAGATAGGTTCCTTGGTGTGTGTTGGCTTATGCTTGATGCATGCATGATGTTGTGATGTGGCTTTGTGTGTGTGTGATGTGTTATCTTTCTTCGTTAAACGGTTTTCAAAACGTATGTATTATGTTATATTATACGTTATGTATGATGTATGACTCTACATGGTTTGATGTATGGCTATGAATGAACGTAAAGTATTATGTAACGAAGTGAAAGATTAACGATAATGAAAAGTGGAACGAAGGGAGTGTTTATGACTCAAAGGGAGTCTTTGTGACTCAAAGGGAGTTCTTATGGCTCGAAGGGAGTCCTTATGGCTCGAAGGGAGTCTTTGTGTGGCTCGAAGGGAGTCTTTATGACTCGAAGGGAGTCCTTGTGACTCGAATGGAGTATTTGTGGCTCGAAGGGAGTCTTTGTGGCTCGAAGGGAGTCCTTGTAGCTCGAAGGGAGTCTTTGTGACTCGAAGGTAGTCTTTGTGACTCGAAGGGAGTCCTTGTGACTCGAAGGGAGTCCTTGTGGCTCGAAGGGAGTCCTTGTGACTCGAAGGGAGTCCTTGTGACTCGAAGGGAGTCTTTGTGACTCGAAGGGAGTCCTTGTGGCTCGAAGGGAGTCTTATGACTCGAAGGGAGATCGATCCTTAGGATCGACTCGAAGGGGATCCTTGTCTCGTACCCCGGTACTGTCGGTCTTCGGACATGAGTCGGGTATTGCATGAGACAGGATCCAGATTAAAGTGAAAGATAATGATGAAAGTACGAAACGTACCAAATGAATGATGATGAAGATAATAATAAATATTATCAATGTGTACGTATGATGTGTGATCGCATATGATTACGAAGGTTATGTTTTAACGAAAGTAAAGTATTTTATTTATAAAACTAGAACTCACTCAGCGTCGCTGACTTTTTTGTATGCATGATAGTTGGCAGGTATTTTGTTGATGCTGAGGAGTTGCAGGCATGGATGCATACGCTACTGGGGACGTTTTGAGTCTGGCATCCACATTTTGATATGATGATGTAATCTGATATGTAAACGATTTATGTAATGTAATGATATGTTTTTAATTATTAATGAAAGTTTTTAAATTCCGCTACAAAAGTAATGTTTGTTTTAAATATTTTATGCGATGACGGTCCAGTTGTAAGCGTCCCGGGAACGGGGCCTTACATCTGGGAGCACTGAACTGATGAACAATTCCTTTTCCTACACAAAACATATCAATAGTAACATTTTTAAATTCCGTTCCATTATCACTTCTTATTATTTTTACTTTTTGTTCTAATTGATTTTCAACTTTTGTGATGAATTCTTATAATAATTCAGCCGTTTTAGATTTAGCATTCAAAAAAAACCATGAAAATCTTGTAAAGTCATCAATGATAACTAAACAATAAGATTTTCTTCCAATACTCTTCACATTTGTTGGTCCGAAAAGGTCCATATGCAACATCTGGAGAGGTTTGGAATTTGAGTTTATTTGCTTGGGCTTATAAGACGCTCTGTGTGCTTCCCCTTTAAACATGCTGAGCAGAGATCAGTAGTAGCAAACTTCCTTGATGGAAGGCCGATAACATGATTTCCCGCTACAAGCTTGTTCATATTCTTGAAGTTGGAATACCCAAGAAGTCTATGCCAAAGCTGACTTTCATCATTTGATGCTTGAGCAATAAGGCAAGTTGTTTCTGTAGATGGATCAACTTGAGACATATCCAGCTTGTATACATCTCGATCCCTAACAGCTTTAACAACCACCCAGTCTTTGCTAATCTGAAAACCTGGTTTCAAAATGTAGCAAAAAGAATCATCAAAAAGAACAGAATACGATTTATCAGAAATTTACGAAACGCTTAACAAATTAAAGTTCAACTATGAGCAGTACTTGACTTTATCAAAGCTTATTATCCCGTTGGATATTGTTCCCTCGCCAATGATTTTTCCTCCTGCATCACCACCGAAGGCTATGTGTGTACCATCTTTTAACTTAAATTCTTGAAGTAAGGCATGATTGCCTGTCATGTGCCGGCTACACCCACTATCCACATACCATGTGTTGATAGGTCTTCTTGGGTGTACCTGCAAGATAAAGAAAATTAAGTTGAGTTGTCGACCCAAGCCGAGATGGTCTTGGGCTTGCTAAACTTATCAACGATGGTAAATTGTTTAAAATGGAGTTTATTCACATCAGGCTTGTTTTTAATGAATTTACCAATTCTATTATTCACAAATTTTTTATCCTTATTAAGAAAATTCATACCATTTGAATGACCAATTTTTGAAAAAAAATTATTTCCAAAATTTTTATCATTCATTCTCACAGACCTTGGAATGAATTGATCTTGAATGTATTGTTTTGGTCTCACAGAGTCATTTCTTTTGAAAGATCTCAAGCCTAAGGAAGGTTGGTTAGTTAATCTTTGAAAACCAACGGTTTTATTTCTTTTAAACTGAGGATTAACATAGCCTTTGCTCAATTGTGTATTTGCAAATCCTTTCCTTGGCAAACTCTTTCTAAAGTAACAATTTTCTGTATTGTGAGTCCTTTTATCACAGAAGGTACAATACTTATTAAAGTAACAATCTGCTGTTGAGTGATTTCTCATATCACATATGTGACAGTACTTGTTAAAAAAACATTCACCAGTCTTATAATTATACATGTCACAAATTTCACAGTACCTTTGTGGTGTTCTAAACAGCTCTTTATTAACTTTTAATGTTGACGCAACGTTTGATCCTTGTTTAGATTTAGGCATTGAAAAGTTAATCTTTTGTTTTTGATTTGAAAAATTTTGTTTTTGATTTGACAATTTGTACTTTTGTATGTTTGTTTTTTACTTCTGTACATGAACTGCATTCTTAGAATCCTTAGAAACAAATTGTTTAACGATAGCGGAAGACTTCGAATCTGAACCTGTTTTCAGATTAGAGTTTAATTTGTTCTTAGGAGTTTGTTTAACTTCTTGAATTAAGTTCATGTTCAAAGTACCAGCAGACACAAATTTTATTGGTTTAAATTGAGTTGCTTGATTTGTTGTTTTTGTCTGATTTTCTTGACTTTTATTTTGTTTAGTTTTAGCTTTAGTCAATTTTCTTCTTCTTCTTTGGTTCCTTGATTTTATAGAACTTAATTTTATTTGAGATTGAACATCTTCAGGTGAAGATTCCTTTTCAGTTTCTTTCTCTTTCTGATCCTTTTTCCATTTAATAAACTCTGGATTATTTAGACCATAAGAGTTTGAATCTTCTGATGTTCCTTCTTCTTGTTTTGCTTTATCTTTGTTTTTGGAGTTTTGTTTATTATTTTTAATGATTACTTCTTCCAAAATAGATTCTTACTTCAGCTGGTATTTTAGGATATTTTGGTGAAGTAGTTTCAGAGTTAGAAGATAAATTTTCAACCTTTGGTTGATCTGACTGTGCCATTAATGCAACTTCTTCTGAATCCTCTTTAGGATCAGATTTATCACTCCAGTCATACTCTTCTTCTTCATTTTCAGAGTCATCTTCAGCCTTTGGATCACTGTCTTCTGACTAGTCTTCACCTTGAACCTCTGCAATAAGAGATAAACTAGAGGTTAAGTCAGCTGTAAACTGCTCTGCATACGCACTCCAGTCATATCCATCCTTAATGCTCACGAAAAGAGATTTCTTAGGCTCTTCTGAAGACTTAGATTCATCTTTAAGTTTAGGCATTGGTAGACTTTGATATGGCTTTTGGAATGTCTTCTGAGATTGTTGTGGATATCTTTGATTGCTTGAACTAGCTTGACCATTCCCTCCTTTGTTTCTGGGAGCTTTGCATTCTCGTGAGAAGTGGCCATAGCTATTGCAGTTGAAACACCTTGATTTAGATTTGTCAAATCCAACAGTCTTGTTAGCACTTGGCTTGTAGTTCCTGTTGACATAAGAATGTTTCTGGGTTCTATATGCAATCATCACCATTTGCCAGTTTAAGTCCATCTCTTCTACATCATCTGGATCCATCTTAAATAAGTCCTGTAAAACAAGATCTAATTGTGTTAAATGGCTACCTTGATAAGCTTGAAAACTAGCCATAAAAGCAGTGAAAGCAGTTTTGGACTCCTCATCCTATAATAGGATGTTAATAACATCTTTAACTTTGCTAGTTTTAGCAGATTTAGAAAATGGAGTCTCAGTTTGAGGTTTAGAGTTTTGAGGTTTAGGAGGAGACTGAGGTTGTGATTGAGTTGCATAAGCAAGAGCACTTGTATATGAAGAATCTGTAAAGAACCCTGCTCCAACAAACAAATCACCCTCTTCTTCTGGTGAATTCTCATTCTTTGCCATAAAGGCATTCTCCACTGTGCTAGCTGGAGATGCAACATATTTGTACTGAGACATTGATGCTGCTTTATCATTGTTTCTTGAGCTTTCATCAATCTCAACTGACTCAATCTTTGCAATCAATAGATCAAGATCCATAGGGAATTTTTCAGTGTGCTTTAACGATGTCACTATTTGTTTCCATGAGGATGGAAGAGCATTGAAAAGTCTGAAATTTAGATCTTTGAGATCATTTTTGATGCCCGCAGTTGACATCTCAGTTGTAAGTTGCACAAATCTATTCATCATTTAGTTTATAGTTTCACCAGATAAATGCTCAAACAGCTCTAACTGCCTCTTCAGTTTCTGCTTCTTGAGATCTTGAATCTCCTTACCACCTTCACATATTATCTTCAAAGCTTTATACATAGTATATCCAATTTGATATCCTTCAAGTCTAGTTAAGACTTCTAGTGGTAATTCGTTACACATCAATGAATATCCTTTGATGTCATTCTTTACTTTTCTTAAATCATCACCTTGTAACTCATCTTCAGGATAAGGTTCTAGAGAGTCTTTTGTGTAGACAAAACCTCTATCAGGACCATCTGATGTAATCGGGATATGAGGTCCTTTTTCTATTGACTTCCACAAGTCAGTGTCAATAGAATTAAGATGATGTTTCAATCTAAGAGACCAGTTCTTAAAATCAGCTCTGTTCTTCAACTTAGGAACTCTGTTCTTAGAATCTTCAGATTTGACCATTTTGAATTTTTATTTTTAAGAAAAATATTTGTTTTTGTTGTTTTTAAGTTTTGAATTAAAAACTATGAATTGAAAATATTTTTTGGATTTTTAAATATTTAAAAAAAAAATTCTAAGTGTTGAGTTGATGCGCCTAAACAGAGATGAAGCGCCCACACAGTTGTCAAACACCCAACTTTGATGTAGAAAGGCCTAAGGGACTGCCTTAGTAGAATTCTGAAACGCCTAACTGATAATGCGCCTAAACAGTTGTAATGCGCCTGAACAGTTGTCAAGCGCCTGGGTTGTAGAACGTCAACACAGTTCTAATATGCCTAAACGGTGGTTATGCGCCTAGAATTACTTGGTTTTTGAAAAGTTTCAAAGTGTCCAAACAGTTGTAATGCGCCTCAACAGTGGTCAAACGCCTAGACCAAAAACGCCTGAATAGTGTTCAAACGCCTAAACAGTTTTCAAGCGCCTATACACTTAGGCAATTTTCAGCAGTGTTTTAACCTAATGCGCCTAATTCAATAGATTCAAACGAACTCAAATCTTCTGAAATCTTCAAAACTTGTTGAATTGATCTAAAAACTTCCAATTAGGTAGTTTATAGATCGATAATCAATCCTTAACCTTTAATTTCACCAAACAACAACAACAATTCAATCTTCTGATTGAAATACAGTCCGAATATGAAGAACAGGTTCAAACAGAATTTAAGTCAAATTTTCAGATTTGAACAAATTGAACATGAAATTGTGATTCAAATCATGTTTCTATTGATGAAACACAACTGAATTCAACAATTGTTTGATCAAATTGCTTATCAATAACAGATTCAAGTGATTCAGAGAGCTCAAAATGTCGATAAGCTCAAATCACTAAACCAAATTAAGCTCTGATACCATTTGATAGGATCAAAATGGATCGATCTGTGATGATATTGTGATGCAATTAAATCAAAACACACAAGTAATCAAATCAATGCAAACATATCAGAAAAATTCATAGTTTTTCATTGATAGAAAGCATAGAAATACAAGTGTAGAGAAAACAGTTACAATGCGGTCAACTGATTCTAATGTGCACTAGTCTAGTCCTTATGCTTTGTGCTTACCTGCATAATACATAATTTATGCTATTTATACTATCAAAGAAAACAAAAAGGAACATATATTTACAAATAAGTCCCTAAACTATGGCAAAACTATTAATAAAGACAATAAAGACTAAATGTTAATCGTCAGGAGGCTTCTACAGGTGTGTTTAGTTGATAATCTCCAACTGTAAAACCGTTGTTTGAACCACAACCGGTCCTGCAACAAGTCTCTAGTTTTGAGAACTGTTGTTTCGTGCCGTTTTATCAAGATATTTTAGTTTTTATGGTTCTTGTTACGTTTATAATTTTTGTTTTTATTTTTCATTTGTGCTTAGGATTTTTTAATTTTTATCTTTCGAATAAATTTGGAGATGTTTTTAATTTTCCCGATGTTTTACTTTGTTTAAAACCATTTCAAACAGCTATGGGCACCGACCACACGTGTTGAGCACACCAACTTTCAGGGAAATTTTCATATACCTCATCTTACTATAATTTTTATTTATTGTTTATCACATTGAGGACAATGTGAACTCTTAAGTGTGAGGAGGGGTACATGTACACTAACACTTTACTTTATCTTGTCCAAATAATTTTTTGCAAAATTCTTTTCAATTTTATAGTGCCAACAAAAAACTTTAATAATTTATGATAAAACAAAATATTAAATATAAGTTTTTTATAAATAAACAAGCAAATCAAACAAGCCCAAATAAGTTCCAAAATGTTTTTCTTGTGATATCCTGAAAGCAAGGCAGTTTGTAGAAACGTTCAAACATGTAAATTAAAACACTTGTACTCAATTCCATATGTTTTGTGATCATATTTTTGACCCATCAACGTCTTTGTATCACTTTAAATTCATGCATTTTGCTTTCACCACTATGTATATTTGAGGATGCTTGATGTTGCGATATGACTTAAAACTTATTTTGGGCATACATTTCAAGATCATAAATTGATTGCTTGCATAAAAATGATTTCGGCATTAGGAAACTCTCATTTTAGTAAGATTATAGTAACCTTTTCATATCCCTTACCCAAACATTACACTAGCTAGCCCCGCCAAGACTAACCTTTTCATTTTTATCACCCACATCACTAAGTCACTTAAACAAAAATCTTTCAAAAAAACCCTTTTATGTTTAAGACACATTTTTGGCTTCAAAATTTGGTCTATTAAAATTTATACCGTAAAAAGTGAGATGCATTCTTTTGATTTTATTTTACTTTCATGCCTTCATCATGCCGAGCAGGGACTTCCCTAAAAAATCACAAAAATATCCTTTTACTCATTTCGAGACACGAAGAAATAGTGCCAAAAAAAAGCAAGTTCCATCGTATTGTGGAACTTCAAAAGGTGCAATCAAGAAAAGGGAAAAGACATACGAAAGATGTCAAAATTATGGGAATTGATCCCACAAAAGAAAATGCAGCAAAACCCAAACCAAATCCCAACACGAGTATACGCTATTGATCCGATTGGTTGCTATTAGGCTTCAAGCTTAACAATCCTTAAGAAATGATAGCTAGGTGTATTTTAGGGTCAAAGAGGAAGTGAAGTTTTTAAATATGAATTTTGATCTTGACAATCTAACCATAAACGAGTCCTCAAGTTAGTATATCTCTTCTAACATAGAGTATTGTATACGGATCCTTTTAGTGCTTTCCTTTACATTTATGTCAATTAAAAAAGCCAAGGACGTTGTCTTTAGAATTTAGTCAATTTTTTTAAAATAATCCATAACCTAAACCCAAGCTAAGTTACAAACCATCAAAGACCTAATGATTTGTGCAAAAAAATTCCCCAAATAGGTGGAGATTTGATTCCTTACCAAGACTATGATTTCAAATGTATTCATACTAGGCAATTGAGTGTTTTAAACATACTTCACTTCATTTCCATATATATAGCCGAGTGTGTGTGCATCTTGTGAGAAGTCTGAACTTTTAGATATTAGAGGTTTTTATAGACCGATCCTTTGCTTGAGCGGGTATCACTTCACATGTATTTAATTGTTTATATATTTGGATAGATTTATTTAGTTTGTATAATTCAAGAAAGACAAATTTATCTTTTATTTTATTTATTTTTGTATTGCTATTTTGTGTGTTTTGCTTGAGGGTAAGCAAAGTTCAAGTGTGGCGAGGTTTGAAGTGCTACAAACTAGTCATATAAATAATGACATTTGCATATCAATTATCTTCAAAACCACTACAAAAAGTTAAGATTTTGTACTTAATTCTCTTAATTTATATTTATAGGTGTGAAAAGAACCAAGATGGGTTAAAGAAGCAAAAACAAAAAGAAATTTAAAGAATACCATGACTCCAAAAGCCAAGCATGAGGCCGTGCCCATCTAGCACACTCTAGTGCCCAAATCTAGAAGCCAGGCAGGGGTCATGCCAATCTAGCACACCCCTGTGCCTAACTCCAACAGAAGAGATTTAAGTATTGTCCCTTAAATAGGAGGAACACGGGCCCGAGCTGTAACACCCGAAATTTTAAAAGGAAAAGAAAAGAAGAGTAAAAAGTAGAAAAAGTGAAACATTTCAAAGTAAAGGGGGTTAAAGTGTGCAAGTGGCAAACTTGCCTAGTATGGGTTCAAAAAGCAGGGGATGGCCGCCTACACCCCCATTTCCCCCACATCTGCTTTCGGTTGCAAGAAGAAAAAAGAAGCTGTTCAACCGGATTTTTGTGTGAGAAGCTGAAATTCTCTTAGAGGTGAGGTTTCCTTGCATTTATGTTCAGTTTCAGTTGGATTCGAGTTGTTGGACTAATTTTTATGTGTTCTTTTGTGTTTGGCTGCTTGTTTTGGTGTGTATAGGTGCTAGAACTCCCAATTGCTCTCTGTCCGAAGAAGTCTTACTCGAAAGCTGCTAGAGGTGAGTTCTAGATTCCCCTATTTTACTTGTTTTAAACTTGTTTGGGGCTGAAATGCATATTAACTGAATTTTTAAAACCGAAGCATGAGTTTTCTACGTTTTTGCATCTGATGTGTATGCGATGTGTGTGCTTTAAATGCCTTCTTTGATGTTGCGTAGTTGTAAGCTCTATTCAAAGTGTTTAGCATGTTAGATCTGTGCTAAGGATATGTTAGAACGAGGATTTGGAAATGGTGGAATAGCCTAAGTAATGTGTTCATCCGCATTTGCATTTTATTCTTCCGCATTTGTAAGTGTTCATCCGTATTTGCTGGTCTTCATCCGCATTTGCGGAGCATTCAACCGTATTGGTTTTATGTTCCATAGTTAAGTATTTTGATCATCCGCATTTAGTATTGTTCATCCGCATTTGGACGTGTTCATCCGCATTTGGACTTGTTCATCCGCATTTGGTTCACCCGCATATCTTTAGACACTTAGAATATTTTTCTAAGACTTTCATCCGTATTTGCTTGTCCACATTTACTGAACATCCTGCCGCATTGGTCTATGTTCATCCGTATTTCTTTGGGGACTTAGATTTTTCTGAAATCTTAGGAAGTAGAATGTAATGTTAAGTTCTGAAATGTTTTGATGGTTTATGCCTGTTGATGTTATGTATGATGGTGGTGGGCTGTGGTTGATGTTCTATATTACGTATTAGTATGTGACTTTACATGGTGTGTTAATACTCTTGTACGTAAAGTATTGTTGTAATGAAATTGGAAGATAAAGATAATGAGAAGTGGAACGTAATGAATGAATTAAAAGTCTTGCAAGCATAAAAAGGGGGTCATAACTCTTTATGGGTTGCCACCTCGATAGTGTGCCTGATGGAAACGTGCGAAAACAGGGTCCTTGCCACTTGCTCCCAAGACTTTACTCGCTTTGTGCACCGAAGATGGGGCATGGCAGGATCTGGATAGAATTGAAAGATAATAAAGTACGAAACGAACGATTATGTATGATGATAAAGGATAATAAATGATTACTATCAAGATGTACGTATGATGTGTGATCACAAACGAAAGTAAAGAAAAGGTTTTTATTAAAAGTAAAGTATTTTATTATATAACTAGAACTCACTTAGCAACGCTGACTTTTTATATGTATTTTCAGTTGGCAGGTAATGTTGTTGCTGAGGGTGGCACGAAGTTGAAGCTACTTGGCAAGTAAAGATTGGCATCCATCTCATGCAAAAATAATGTTGTTGTTTTATAATACAACTAAGTATTCTTTGGTGATTTTAATCAACGATGTATTACTTGGAAAAAGTAATTATTAGCGCATGAAACGGTTTTTGATAATTCTTCCGCTGTAATATTTTCTTATGTTTATATATTTTAAATGAGTTTTAATAATGAATTATGCTATGAATGACCAACTGTGGGGTCTTCGGGATTGGGGCCTTACAAGTTGGTATCAGAGCCAAAGTTTAAGAGAATTGGGTAAATTTTCAAAACCTAAACTTAAACTGAGAATGGGACCGAATAGAAGGATGCTAGCCCAAGTAGCTACATGCCATCAGGTAATTTATTTTCTTAAAGTGAATCGGTATTAAGCGTGTGTGCTATCTGACTTATGTACTCTTAGTAGATTTGGATACTGATGTAGTCAGGATAGAAAATGCTTGGGGGATGAAGAGTAAAGTAAGTGGCTAATCACAACTGGCCACTGTAATTAAGGACTTACTATACTTGAAATAATCTTAGCTATTACCTTGAATGACCGTGTTGGTGTTTGAATCTTATAGTGTTTAGAGGATGGCTGGTGGTAGATCTTCGAAGGCTTCCCGAGGTGGAGTACGTGGTGGAGGTGGTGTTGGAACACATGCCACGAGGAACAGGGCTAGAACCACTGAAACGGCTCCTAAAGAGCCCGAGCTTCATCACCATGAAGGCGGTGACGAGAATGCTAACCTGAGGGCCTCAATGAAAGAGGCCGTTGTGAAGGAAGTTCATCAAGTCATGCAGACAATTTTGCCATCTGTAGTGACCGAGGTTATTCATGCTGTGAGGGAGGATGAAAAGAAGGAGAAAGAGAAGTAGGGGAAAACTGCTAGGCGAGGGGGCGAAGAAGGAGGTTCAGGGGCAAGGGAGCAACTGGATACTGAGATGGTCATCTCCAGTGATGATGAGGAGGGGGAGGCGGTGCAGGAAACTACAAAGGGATGCAACTATGGGGCATTCCAAAGATGCAAGCCCCCGACTTTTGACGGGAATAGGAACGTTGCTGCTGCTCACCGATGGGTGAGAGAAATGGAGGTTGTGTTGGATATTAGTGAATGCAGGGAGGATCAAAAGGTGAAGTTTGCTACCCACTCATTCGTGGACTCGGCCTTATGTTGGTGGGACAATATTGTCCAGGCCGAGGGTAGCAGGGCGATTGGGAAGATGAGATGGAGTGAACTGAAGAACATGGTGATCAAGGAGTTTTGTCCTCACAGGGAACTCGATAAGATTGAAAGGGAGTTCCTATAATTGGAAGCGGGAACCATGACACACGAGCAGTATACAACCAAGTTCAATGAGATGGCAAGGCTGGTGCCGGAGCAGGTGACGCTTGTGTCACGGAAGATTAAGAGGTACATTCAGGGTCTGCCGGCGGATATCCGAAGGCACATGATCGCCGCTCGGCCGAGTACATTTAGGCCGGCAGTTGATCTGGCAGGGAGATTGTATGACGAAAGGGAGGAGGTGGCAGTAATGGAGGCGAGTAAGAAGGGTGGCGGTGATAGAAACTGGAACGGGAAACGATTTGGTCGTGGTGGTTTCACCCCGAACAACCAAAAGGCAAGGGTGGATGATCGGAGGGTAGTGTCGGCGGGTACAGGGATGAAGAGGTGTAGTAAGTGCGGGAAGGAACATATGGGAGAGTGTAAGTGGGGACTGAACGTCTGCTTCAAATGCGAGAGGCCTGGTCATATAGCAAGGAAATGTGGGTGATAAGATGCTACAACTGTGGTCAAGAGGGCCATCTGAGCATGGATTGCAAGAAGCCGAGGGCTGAGAATTCCGGGGCAAGAAAGGGGATCAAGAAGGAGAAGGAAGGGCAGAGGGCAAAGGCCAGAGCAATTACTATGACCCGGGAGGAGGCTAGAGTGGATTCTGATGTTGTGTCAGGTACCTTCCTAGTAAACCAAATTTGTGCCTCTGTGCTTTTCGATTCTGGTGCTAGTAAGAGTTTTATTTCTACTGCCTTCTGTGCTAAGTTGCTTGTTAGAAGTAGAAGTATTGATGAGCCCTTTGATGTAGAAACTATCATTGGTAAGTCTACCAGGATTTCTGATCTGATTGAGGATTGTGACATAGAGTTGGAAGGCCATAGGTTCTCTGCTAAATTATTTGTGATGCCCCTAGGTGGATTCGATGTGGTTCTAGGGATGGATTGGCTAGCAGCCTATGAGGCAAATATTGTGTGTCTCAAGAAGATGATTCGATTAACCGCGCCTGACAGGAGTTCGGTGATGATTTATGGCGATAGCGTCAATACGGTTTCGAAGGTAATTTCAATGGTGGTGGCAGAGAAGTGCATGAAACATGGGTGTAGTGCCTACCTGGCTTATGTGAAAGATGCGGATGCGTCAGTACCATGATTGTCCGACGTACCGATCGTGTGTGACTTCCTAGACGTATTCCCGGAGGATCTACCGGGTGTGCCACTGGACCGCGAGATCGAGTTCCAGATTGATTTGATACCTGGTGCCCAACCTGTTGCCAAGGCACCGTATCGATTAGCTCCCTCCGAGATGAAGGAACTGTTGGTCCAGTTGCAAGAGTTGCTGGATAAGGGGTTCATCCGACCGAGTAACTCTCCCTGGGGTGCTCCGGTCTTGTTTGTGAAGAAGAAGGACGGTAGCATGAGGATGTGCATCGACTACCGTGAGTTGAACAAGTTGACGGTGAAGAACCGGTACCCACTACCAAGGATTGATGACTTGTTTGATCAGCTCCAAGGCGCCAGCTGGTTCTCAAGGATAGATCTCCGATCTAGTTATCATCAGCTAAAGGTTAAAGAAAAGGATATCCAGAAGACCGCATTTCGAACGCGATACGGGCATTACGAATTCCTCGTTATGTCTTTCGGTTTAACCAACACGCCAGCAGCTTTTATGGATTTGATGAATCGGGTGTGTCGGCCGATGTTGGATAAATCAGTGATTGTGTTTATCGATGATATCCTGATTTATTCGAAGAGCGAAGAAGAGCATGCCGGTCATATTCGCGAGGTATTGGAGACGCTTAGAAGAGAGAAGCTGTATGCTAAGTTCTCCAAATGCGCGTTCTGGCTGCGGGAAGTTCAGTTTTTGGGTCATGTGGTTAATTTTGAAGGGATTATGGTGGACCCGGCAAAGGTGGAGGCGGTGATGCAATGGAAAACTCCAAAGATGCCATCCGAGATCCGCAGTTTCTTGGGTTTAGCTGGCTATTACAGAAGATTCATCCAAGACTTTTCCAAGATAGCTTCACCGTTGACCAAGTTGACCCGCAAGGATGTCAAGTTCGTATGGGGTCGAGAGCATGAGAATGCTTTCAAAGAGTTAAAGACAAGATTGACCCAAGCTCTTGTCTTAATGTTACCCGAAGGGAGCGAAGACTTGGTGGTCTATTCTGATGCTTCTTATTCGGGATTGGGTTGTGTGCTGATGCAACGGGGGAAAGTTATAGCCTATGCATCCTGACAATTGAAAATCCATGAGGCGAACTACCCTACTCATGATCTGGAGTTGGCGGTTGTGGTCTTTGCATTGAAGATTTGGAGGCACTACTTGTACGGGACGAAGTGTACTATCTTCACTGACCACAAGAGCTTGAAGTACTTCTTTGAGCAAAAGGATCTCAACATGAGGCAAAGGAGATGGTTGGAGCTTATTAAGGACTATGATTGTGAGATCCACTACCATCCGGGCAAGGCCAATGTGGTGGCCGATGCCCTTAGCCGAAAAGAGAGACCCGAGCCAATTCGGGTAAAGGCTTATCAGTTAGTAATGACCTCTGACGTGATGAAGCAGGTCAACGAATTTCAGGATGAGGTGTTGAAAGAGGATCGAATCAACTCCGAAAGGATGAAATGCCTAGTCGCGGAGTTGGGTGAGAACACTCTCGGTGTTAGAACCCGCTTCGGGTGGATGTGGATCCCTCGTTATGGAGACCTATGGGGGCAAATCATGGATGAAGCCCATAAAAATCGATAGTCAATTCATCCCAGTGCTACAAAGATATATCATGATATGAAGAAAGACTACCGGTGGCCGGGTATGAAGCGCGATGTAGCGGAGTGTGTGAGTAAGTGCCTTATTTGATTGCAAGTGAAGGCGGAACATCAAAAGCCATATGGGAAGATCTAACCCTTGGATATACCTGAGTGGAAATGGGAGCACATCACCATGGACTTCATTACGAAGTTACCACGTACGGCAAGGGGGTACGATGCCATATGGGTGATAGTTGACCGTTTGATGAAGAGTGTTCACTTTCTACCGATCCGCAAGACGTATTCATTTGAGAGGTTGGGGTGATATTGGGCAAAAGGAGTTAGGGAGCATCAAGGTAATCGAGGCTATGATCGAAAAGTTAGAGAAGATCAAGGCCTTTATGAAGGCTGCAAAAGATAGACAAAAGTCCTATGCTGACAAGAGGCGTAGACCGATTGAATTTAAGGTGGGTGATAAAGTTATGTTGAAGGTTTCACCTTGGAAGGGGATCATCTGGTTTAGAAATCGGGTAAGCTGAGCCCGAGGTATATAGGGCCTTTCCGAATCATTGCTCGAGTAGGAAAGGTGGCCTACAGGTTGGAGCTACCCGATGAGTTAAGTGGAATTCATCCGATATTTCATGTATCTCATCTGAGAAAGTGCTTAGCCGACGAGGATATGATTGTGCCACTGGAGGATATTGAGGTAGATGAACGGTTTAATTATGTGGAGCAGCCAGTCGCCATCATTGATAGAAAAGAGAAGAGGCTGCGGAATAAAGTGGTTCCACTGGTGCAAGTACAGTAGAGACACATGAAGGGATACGAGTCTACATGGGAAACAGAGGAAGAGATGAGGCAGCATTACCCACAGCTGTTCGAGGAGTGACAAGTTTCGGGGACGAAACCTATATAAGGGGGGTGGACTCGTAACACCCGGAAATTTAAAAGGAAAAGAAAAGAAGAGTAAAAAGAAGGAAAAGTGAAACATTTCAAAGTAAAGGGGGTTAAAGTGCGCAAGTGGCAAACTTGTCTAGTATGGGTTCAAAAAGCAGGGGATGGCCGCCCACACCCCTATTTCCCCCACATCTGCTTTTGGCTGCAAGAAGAAAGAAGAAGCTGTTCAATTGGATTTTTGTGTGAGAAGCTGAAATTCTCCTAGAGGTGAGGTTTCCTTGCATTTCTATTCGGTTTTAGTTGGATTCGAGCTGCTGGACCGATTTTTATGTGTTCTTTTGTGTTTGGCTGCTTGTTTCGGTGTGTTTAGGTGCTAGAACTCCCAATTGCTCTCGGTCTGAAGATTTCTTACTCGAAAGCTGCTAGAGGTGAGTTCTAGATTCCCCTATTTTACTTGTTTTAAACTTGTTTAGGGCTGAAATGCATATTCACTGAATTTTTACAACCGAAGCATGAGTTTTCTACATTTTTGCATCTGATGTGTATGTGATGTTTGTGTTTTAAATGCCTTCTTTGATGTTGCGTAATTGTAAGCTCTGTTCTAAGTATTTAGCCTATTAGATCTGTGCTAAGGATATCTTAGAACGAGGATTTGGAAATGGTGGAATAGCCTAATTAATGTGTTCATGCGCATTTGCATTTTATTCTTCCGTATTTGTAAGTGTTCATCCGCATTTGCTGGTCTTCATCCGCATTTGCTAAGCATTCAACCGCATTGGTTTTATGTTCCATAGTTAAGTATTTTGATCATCCGCATTTAGTATTGCTCATACGCATTTGGACTTGTTCATCCGCATTTGGTTCACCTGCACATCTTTAGACACTTAGAATATTTTTCTAAGACTTTCATTCGCATTTGCTTGTCCGCATTTACTGAACATCCAGTCGCATTGGCCTATGTTCATCCGCATTTCTTTGGGGACTTAGAATTTTCGGAACTCTTGAGAAGTAGAATGTAATGTTAAGTTCTGAAATATTTTGATGGTTTATGCCTGTTGATGTTATGTATGATGGTGGGCTGTAGTTGATGTTCTATATTACGTATTAGTATGTGACTTTATGTGGTGTGTTAATACTCTTGTATGTAAAGTATTATTGTAATGAAAGTGGAAGATAAAGATAATGAGAAGTGAAACGTAATGAATGAATTAAAAGTCTTGCAAGCATAAAAAGGGGGTCACAACTCTTTATGGGTTGCCACCTTGATAGCGTGCCAAGTGCACACCTAACGGTCAGTCTTTGTGACTGATGGAAACGTGCGAAAACGGGGTCCTTGCCACTTGCTCCCAAGACTTTAGTCGCTTTGTGCACCGAAGATGGGGCATGGCAGGATTTGGATAGAAGTGAAAGATAATAAAGTACGAAACGAACGATTATGTACGATGATAAAGGATAATAAATGATTATTATCAAGATGTACGTATGATGCGTGATCACGAACGAAAGCAAATGAAATATTTTTATTAAAAGTAAAGTATTTTATTATATAAACTAGAACTCACTCAGCAACGCTGACTTTTTATATGCATTTTCAGTTGGCAGGTAATGTTGTTGCTGAAGGTGGCACGGAGTTGAAGCTACTTGGCAAGCAAAGACCGACATCCATCTCATGCAAAAATAATATTGTTGTTTTATAATACAACTAATTATTCTTTTGTGATTTTAATCAACGATGTATTACTTGGTAAAAGTAATCATTAATGCATGAAATGGTTTGTGATAATTCTTTCGCTGCAATATTTTCTTATGTTTATATATTTTATATATGTATAAGATAAAAAAGTGAAATGAAATGAATAAACGAAAAGCATCAACATAATGGGAAAAAGTTAAAAGGAATAAAAGGAAAAGCATCATAAGGGGTCATAGTAATGTTACGAGGAATACCACCAACCATTTGGTTGAGTGGCAGCCTTATGACTTCTTCTAGGGGAGGTTGTGAGTTGAAGTCCTACTAGCAACAAAATGTTGTTGGTGGGCCGGGTTTTACCGTAGTGGGCCTTCGGGTGGTGGGTTTTCCCTGAAATTGGTGGTTGGTGGGCTTGGGCTACCCAGCGCTGTTTGTGATCGCGGGCGTATGAGATGCTTTTTCGCCATTGGGTACCCCAGGTAGCCGGACTTTAATTAGTTGGTCGTTCAAAAAAAAAGTAATGTTACGAGAAAAACATGATACTTTACCGTTCCATTTCTCTACTTGAAAGAGACTCGACTCGAGAACACACCGGCAGTAGGGATTAATTAAGGTAAATGAATGGTGGTGTATAGTTAATAAAAAAAAAAAAAAGAGAAAAAAAAAACAACTCACGGGGTAATTGTAATTGTATTAGAAGACCAGAGGGAGGTGCCATGGTGTTGTATCAAAATGGAGAAGATGAGCCAGGCGATGGAGAAGGTGAGGATGCTCGTGGGAATAGAGGTTGAAGATGATCAGCGACACGTGGACGAAGAATCATCATTGGCATTCATCGATGATTTCAATCGCAACTGTACTTTATCCACCAAGCAGGTAGCCTTTCATTCTATCTAATCTAAATCACTCTTTCTTTCTTTCTTGTGCTTCTGCATCGCCAATTTCATGACTTCCTTACGAATCCACTTCGGACATCTGAGATCCTACTTCATGAGTATGCAGATCAGATCAGATCTCTTGTGTTTGTTACATACTTGACTCTCCATTCTCTGATTTTGGTAAACCGTTATGTGAACATGTACTCTCTAGGTTCCATCTTTCAATAGGGTTAGTAAGTATTTTTATACAAGTACAACTATGAATGAATGAATGAATGAATATTTATAGATCTAATCTAGGTTAAAAACGGAATAATGGTACAACCCGGCTAATTGGAGACAGGATATATTTTACCAAATATGCCAGAGGCTTGTTGCTTTGGTGGAAGTGAAACACAAAAGCTCCTTATGCTGTTAATTTGTTCTACATGAAGAGTGTTAATTTCTTCTACACGCCTGGTATGATATGTTGTTTGACTTGTTGATATTAAGACCGAGCAATCACCATTTAAGGGCCTGTTTGCTAGAAGAGGTCTGGGTTACTACTAAGATATTCATACGTGTCAGCTATTTATATGATTTTGAACGTTGTTTCTTTCATTATGGTTGGATGTAAAAATAATGGAGAAACCCACAATTAAATTCCACCATATGCCGGGTTTCGAAATATGGTCCAATTTTTTGTGGTTTTCTTGCTCTCTGAATTGAAAAAATTAATAGTACGACTGATATGCTTTTACCGTAAAAGTTCAGTCCAAAGTATGTACTGCACTTTTGTTTTCAGTGTGATATTCATTTGTTGTCATTAATATTATTTACTATCCATTGTAGTGATGCCTTGATAATGTTTACTAAAATTGTTAACCTCTTGAACTGCACCAGCCATGTCTTCGTAATACTGAATTCCTTTCTCTCTCTCTTTCTTTGAACAGAGACTATATGGCTTTGCTATATGTTTGGTTGCTGGTTTGACTTGTACACTTATGGTAACTTCGTATCCAATATTACATTTTTTTGCATCTACAAGCTTATAATTCCTTCAAGTTCTATATAACAAACAAACTGATTTCTTCCTTTTCTTTCATTTTATTTTATTCCACTTTGTAACACACTTGGTATGATATATATGTTATTATCAACTTGACGCCATCGAAATTGCAAGCACTAGTTTGATAATTCGGTGTCATTGAAACGAATAACACGAATAACAGGAGTAACTGGAAGAGATGATTGTGGATAGATCACATGATTGAACATTAGTTTTCCGACTAATTCGGGCATACTTGAATTCAACGCTTCAACTATTTTGGAGATATATGTTTACCATTGTCTGTTAGGGTTTTTCAGGGTCTAATGGAGAAATGCTAGGCTTACAACAATTTACAACATTTTAGTTATAAACTTTGTGTACCAACCAAATGAAGAGAGAAAGAGAGAAAGAGAGAGAGGAGAGAGACAAAAGCAGTTGTGTGATTGTTCAACACAGAGTTTGAACTATATTGTTGTAAATTGTTTGTAAGCCTAGCATTTCTCCATTCAACCCTGAAAAACCCTAACAAACGATGGTAAACATATATCCGATATATAAATATTTGCGTGTCTCGTAATGAGACATTTACACTTGTAGAGTTGTATCCCACCCACTACAATTGAAGTAACAACAATTGTTACCCAATATCTTAAACAATTGTTTTATGTTTGAAGTGTCATATTAGTCTGTTAAATTGACGACGACCACCACCATTAATGGTAACTATGATGTTATGTCAGTTAAGCTAGAATTCTATTTTCAATGACATATGAACACAATGAAAAACGCGATTGATGTAGTATAGCTGTTACCATATGTGTTGCTTCCTGGATGGTATTCATATCTTTCTATTATTAAGCTTTGCACTTGTAAAATTGAATTGCCTAATCTATAAGAAAATTGAAATTCGACTTGTGGACTAGAGATGTCTTTCTTGGAGTTGTATGTTAAAAATCAATCTATATCATCAAAAAAAAAAACTAAGCAAGCTAAATTTTATGCTTTGCAGTCTATGCTAGTTTTCTTCAATCCAATCAAATTTGGCGTAGCATTCACCTTTGGAAATTTGCTTTCACTTGGGAGGTTTGTATTAAACTCATTTGCATAGTATTTTAAATGACTTTCATTTCATATCCTTTCAGTTATTCTTTCCATTTATTTTTTATTCATATTATGCTGCTGCTTTTCTTCACCATTCGTATTGATCACCATTTCTTTTCTTCTAAGTGGTTGCTGATTTATAGAAAATAGTTGATCTCTCACTAACTTTCAACAGTACAGTTTTGGTAATAGAAGATGACCAAGGTGCCCTGACCTTCCTTACACGGATGCTTGTAGTATAAATGAAAACCTTTTAGTTTGTCTATGTTTTGTACTTAGAGAGAATACCCAGGAAATTCATACATACAAGAAGCATATTATGTTTTGTTTCAAGATAAAGAAATAAAGCGTCAATTACTCTAGTTGCATACTGCCTAGCAGAATCTGAGAAATCCACATGTTTTTCAAGTCACAAGATATCTGCATTTTAGTTAGCAGTATGCCTTCAAAGAGGATGGATATTCTTGGTTGGAATTTTTTTTCGGGGAGAGAGTTTAGTTGCGAAGCTATACAACCATCATGAGGTTTTGGGTTTACCAGGATACAAATTTTGAAGGTCCAAATAAAGAAATAGAATGAGTGCTTATTGACTTAGATGCTTATTGCTGTCTCCCCGTCTTATTTTCTTTATTTACTTTGTTTCATTTCACTTTATGGTTTCTTTATTATAATGATCCTCTTCTACTTAAAACTTTTTTTAATGCCTTTGGGTCAACAGTTATACAAAATATAGACATAGCAGAGTATTGTTTGTTTAGTATTGTAACATGTATATTTATTTAGTTGTGTACAGTAGGTTAAATTCATTGTACTAAATACATATTTTTACTCCGCTCCTCATCCCAAAATTATTTCCCACCTTACTAGATTTTTTTTAAAATAAATGTCCGCTTCTAAAAAAGAATAGGTATAATTGATTAAGTGCCCCAAATTAACCCTAACTAGGATTATAATCACAAATTTAAAAAATAAAAAAACAGCTAATAGTGGGTCAAAGGGTAAAATTGTCAATTTGCTAGATAAAAGCTATAATGGTTATAATTCTTCCTGAACTGTTGTACTTTGTCCAGTGGACATTTGTTTCGGGACAAAGTGAACACATTATACGAAAAGGTTTTAAAGGTTACAGTTTGAACATTGTAATATGATTTTTAATTGTGAGCTGATGTCTAGTTTATCAAACTAGGCTGATGTGCTATCTTCTTAATCATTATAAATAATAATGCATGATAAGCAAGTCATGATAATCAATGCCTTCCTTTACATCTTAAAATGTCTTTCTCATCATGCAGCTATTTTATATGTATTATGTTGACTTGCTAAAACTTTTCTATTGTATGGGCAGCACAGGATTCCTAATAGGCCCCAAGAGGCAAGTGAATATGATGCTTGATCCTGTTCGAATTTATGCGACTGCTTTGTATCTTGCGAGCATTTTACTTGCCTTGTTATGTGCTCTCTATGTAAGTCAACCTTGTTATCTTTTATGTGCATGTTTGTGCATACATATTAGTTTTTTCTTTTACCTTCCACTGATGACACGAAGCAGGTTCATAATAAGCTATTAACGCTGGTGGCAATCATCTTGGAGTTTGGTGCTCTTATATGGTATGCTAGTCATACCGATTAGATTGTTAATAGGTGTTTTTTTTTCTGTAATCTAATTAGCTTTTTTTTTTCTTTTCTATGTGATATGATGAACAGGTATAGCATGAGTTATATTCCTTTTGCCCGGGCTATGATCTCAAAAATCATGGTGGCTTGCTTTGACACTGAATTTTGAATCCAAGTCTAGCGAGTCTTGTTTGTTGGTTGTTACATGTACATGAGGGTGGGTATGGCTAAGAGATTATTATGGTTGTGGCATATACATACTATTAATCAGGCATCATAATAAACATTTTCTTTCTTTGTTTTTTTTGTTTTTTTTTCTGTTGAGGAACATCCGCTTGATGTATGGATGACGGTTGACTTGGAATATATGTTTTGAGGGTCGTTCTTTGTCATGCTACAACAAAATTATCAATAGGCAGATGGAAGTGAAAACAAATTGAAACTAGCGACCATTATGTATGTGCCAACAAACCGACCCCTATTAAGAAGACCCATGTTATGGTTGTCTTTTGAAATGAAGGCTCAACGTAAATGAAAGCAAATTGACATGGTCATTATTATATTGTTAGCATCCACCAATTTCAACATTAGGTGATTTGCCCATCACTAAAATTAACCTTGAAGAGAAATTGAGAGCAAAGAGAAAAGTCAATTACTTGCTGTAGATTTTTCAAAAAAATTTATATAACACCAAACTCAACAAAGTACATCGTCCAAGTTAAAATAACCAAAAAGATACCCAAAATATCAACAATGCTTTGTATCAAGACCCAACAGTTTTTTTTATTTATATACCTGTTACAATTGGGTTCATTGAGAAGTCTGTGTAGCACGGTTTTCCTGGTGTGGGGAATCTGCAGCATAAGCTTGGCCTTGGTCTCTAAACATGGAAAGAAACGAGTTACGACCTTCAGAAGAGGCGCCTCCCAAGATCCATAGCAACATGGAACTGAATGAATTCATTGGCCCCCCGCTCCCACCATCTGATTGGTGATGGTTACCCACTACGCCTACCCTATTCATATTCATGTTCATGTTGTCATTCTCAGGTGCTTGACTTTGGGTTTCTGACATCGCAGTCATTTGACTTGCTGGTTGACCACCACTCAGTCCAGGACTTGGAGTGGTTGTATTGATAAGAGGATTTGTCACGTTCCTCAATCTGGTGATATGCAGGGTCGAAGCGAGAATGGTTGAGGAGGTGATATGAAAGTCTGGTTGCTGCTGAAATTGTGACCTTCTGTTTTGCATAAATCTTTGCAAAGCAGGAACCTACCAAATATAACTGAATAATTACATAACAATCATTATTGTAATAATACAAGCCTCACACATAAACCACAAATCATCAAAGCATTTCTGGTTGAGCCTAAGGTCATCCTGCCCTAGTTATCAAACGTCATATAAACTATGAATACCCATTTAAATAAAGAAGGAGATTTAAACATTAATAAACAAGAGTATAATTGGATTACATTTTGAGGATGAATAATTTGTTTATCTCCCATGTTACAAAAATCAGGAAAGAAAGAATACTAGGAAGAAGAGTTGTTTTAATCTGAAAAAGACAATCACGTCCTTAAAGCATACTTTGATCTTTGTATGTGGTAACCCCCCCCCCCCCCCCCCCCCCCCCCCCCCACCAAACAAACAAACAAAAAAAAAAAAAAAAAAAAAAAAAAAAAAAAAAAATCCCACTCACACAAAAACCCCACCTGCCGCCCTAAATGGATTACTCCATAGCAATGATTGTTTTCAGGTTAGATGCATTAACTTGACATAGAAACCACTTATTATTTGACAAAGCATGATTAAATATCATCACCTCAAATCGATTCCAGAAGTAGAGTATGAGGTGTTGCATAAATGCAGCAGTGGTCGAGAGTGCCAAATATGAAAATCCTGTAAATTCATAGAATGATGCTACAGATTGTACAACTGTCAAAGCTTAATCAGGGAGTGTAAGTGAGGAACAAACCATGGGTGTATGAGAAAAAATAGATATGGAACACCAGAAAATATAGCAAAAAGAAGCGCGGAAAGAACTTCATTGATATTGGTGTACGGACACTGCAACCAAATACAAATCAAACCAATGATTATGATACATATGAGTAGCTGTACAGTCTGCAAATAGTGTTGTATATAGGGATGATTGAGCACTGTATTACAAGCAGTCTATTAAGCACCGTATTACGAGCCGTCTATTCATATAAACTCTGAAACAACTAATTTGACTGTCTTATGATCAATTTTAAACAGCAAGGTAGAGGGGGTCTTTATGTGAGATACATGCATGCTCCGTAGTGTTCTTTAAGCATGCTCCACAAATTTCTGTGTGAATGTGTGTGTACGTGTGTGAGAGAGAGAGAGAGAGAGAGAGAGAGAGAGAGAGAGAGAGAGGGAGGGAGGGAGGGAGGGAGGGAGGAACCTGATAAGGGTGAAGAGTTCACAAAGCCAGACCAGAATCAACACCATGAAAGCTAAAAGCTGGTCGTCATAAAACTCAAAAAGAAAAAAAAGAATACCAATCATAATCTGCAGACACAATGTGAAATGATCCAGGTTAAATATATTGAAGATAGTATGAACTAAGTCACTAAAGTTAAAAGACAAGTAATAAGATGGTATACACTTACTGGTACAAACACAAGAGATTCAATTACATGTACGAAAATCAACTGAAAAGTTGGGAGACGATGTCGAGCGTGGTGTTGGAGCTGCACTATAAATAAAGAAAAAAATAAATGAGTTACATTAAGTGGAAAAATCATAACAAGAACCACCTAATATTCAAAAATGAGTTGGAAGCCTCATACCTAGGTTCTTTGAATAGTACTAACCTGTCCTACTAGAACATGTAATACATAACATTAATTTTGAAATATCAAAATTTCCCAATAAACCAAGAGTTTATAAAATCAATCAGTTTGAAGGTAGAACACTATTATTTCTGACTACAATTTCAATTCTCTTCCTTTTGTTTTGTTAAAATATCTATAATAGAAGACAACAAAACAAACCTGTAAATTTGAGCATGCGAGTCTGTGTTTCTCTCAGTGTAAATGAAACTGACATTGTCGTGGTGAAGAAGACAAAGAGAGACATCATAAGCACACCACACTTGGTAGCAAAATAGTCTGCACAGGGTATAGAGCCAAATCATCAGTACCTTTCAGATATACAGTTTGGAGATTAATAAAACAGTATACCAAGCTACTCTCTTATTACAAATTCCTGCATGTTTTCTACTACTACCTCCATTTGTCTAGTGGGATATTTGGTTCTAGGCTATGTGATTCATATACTGGTACTTACAATGTAGTTCTGTTCTAAGACATCATGTTCATGTCATCTAAAAGTGCAAATTCATTCATGTAAAGTATGCTTGAGTGAGATTGTTCCAAGACAGACTACAGTCATGGCACAATACTATTCTGGACATCATTCTTAAATGAAATTAATTTTCAAAATCCTGCAGAAGTAATGTTTGTCTACAAATGGAGAACATGCCGGACCTCCAAGAGGTATTTGTGGAGTATACAGAGTAAAGATTCTACACATTACAGAACTTGAACACTATTTACTTCACAACTGGCACAAAATGATTAGTCGAAGTAGATAAATGGCAAAAGTATGCACACCTCCAAAATTTGCTGACCCTTCTGGTTTCTCATGGGCATATGTAAGGTTGTAGAATTCTTTTGTTTGGTAATTAAACAGGTAGCCTGCATCAGATCTCAAACAAATTAAATAAAGATGAAGATAACGACTACACCTAATCCACGTAACATAACTCATCATCCAATTCCAATCCAAAAACTGTATTATACCTTGACCCGGAGAATTCAGTAAGCTGTTCATCAATATAGTATCATATCCTACAAGCCTATTGATAAGAAGCTGCTGCCACCTGGAGATCACAGGAATTACAAATAAAAAATCATAAATGTATAGTTAAAAAAATAAATGAAACTTTTGATAACTATTCAGGGTACTATCAGTGTAATCAACCAGATTTTTATGAATCCTAAGCTAGCATCTAGATTTGTTTAAACTGTAAACCAATTTATCAATATGGTTTCTACAGTCTACACGACAATAAATTGATCAAAAATGATAAACTTAGAGATGCCTAGTACCTGTTCCCAAAGCAAGAGTCACGCGCTGATATGCTAATGTTGACAGTTCGGATATTATGTCGAGATTTAGCTTTTTCAGGCAACAGAAAGTAACCCTACAACAAAAAGCTCGAATATTTATATTGAACAATATATTTTATGGAAAACAAATATTAAGTATTGTTATATGAATGAGAACAAAACACTAAAGTAATTAATCAACAAGGCCCCTCTTACCTTTTCCATTGTATATAAATAAGTTGGTTCAAATGTGTTGCTTCTCGTTTCAAGCCACTGCACTAAATCACAAAAATTGGACTTATAAAGAAGAAAAAATTGGACTGTTACAGCAGGCCTATCCTCAGACAATCTTGATTCATATTATAGGATACTTGCAAATTCTACCAATCATGAAAAAAAGGGACGGTAATAACATAGCAGAGCAAGAACTTAATTTCTAACCAACTACCAGTGTTGGTAGACTGGCAACATGCATTCTTATCTGCAACACCTACTAGAAAGATAAACAATCATTTTCCTTAAAACACAGTCACGTGTTAATAATACAAATGATTCGAATAGCTGTCACAAAGCCATCCTTTCACTATAAGATCCTACAATCTAACATCAAAAGTCACATGAGATATGACAACTTGAAATTGGCACCTAGATAGATAACTTACCTGCCAGTGAATTAATCTTGTCAAGGTGAAGTACACGAAGACATTTATTGACATCAATATTTAAATGTATACCTGCAATATCCTGCATTTTTGAAGTTCAAATTCAGCAAACAGATACTTAGGTTTCAAGTTGGAAAATTCAGTAACCAATGAGAAGTAGATCAAGTAAAACAGATCCCTATTTTCCACAGGACTGTGTTGTACAATGCATGCATGTAGTGTCTTGGTTTGGGGTGTGGGGGGGGGGGGGGGGGGGGGGGGGGGGGGGGGGGGGGGGGGGGGGGAGAGAGAGAAGGAAAACCTTACATTACATGCACCCACCTCCAAAACTACAAGCTTATTAAGCTAGACTTGTAATGGTAACCTATGTTGGTTTGTGGAGTCTTGATTTGGGCTCGGGTTAGAAAACAACTCAGTGGCAGATTAATTAGATTAAAGACCTAGCCCGTTTTTATTTAATTGTAGCCCATTAAGGTTTTCTTGGGGATTAAGTTGTAAACCCTAATTTTCCATATTTATATTGTGTATTTCAAGCAATAAAAGAATACCCTGGTTGCAGCCCGTGGACGTAGGTTACATCGACCGAAACTCGTTAAATCTCGCGTGTTCATCTTTGTTATTATTTTCTCTCGCAGTTTTGATTGTGTTTGTGTGTTGATATACACCCAGCTCCCTAACAAGTGGTATCAGAGCTACGACTCGTTACACACGAGAGAAACAAATCGCGAGATAGTTGCGATCTAGGGTTAGTCATCGGCAATCTCGCCGCTGTCCCCAGCCGATCGTTGTTTTCAATTTGCCGCAACCCCTATTCGACCAAGCAAAAGAAAAAAACTTGATTGAGGTTTTTTTTATCGCACCAATAGAAAGAAGTCGTGTTCCGTTCTACCCGTTTCGGCCGTGATCCATTCCGTTCTATCAGAAAGAAACTAAGAAACAGGTTTGCGTTTCTAGTTCGTTTCAGTTTCTAATTACCGATTAGGGTTTGGGTTGGTTCAAATAATATTGGTTTGTTTTTGGTTTTGTTGTCGGGCAGTGTAGCCGAGGATTTTTTTTTTTGTGTGTGGTTATCGTGGGGTTATTTTGTTTATCCAAGTATTGTTAATATAATTACCAAGATCCAAAGTCGGTAATTCTCAGGTGCATTGTTGAACTCGTTTGTTTACTTTTTTTAGACCGAGGAAAAAGGGCAGTATTCAATAGAACAACACTCAAATTCAAGCAGCCAACCACAGTTGTGTTTGGCCTACTTTCAGTCTTGACTCAATTAGTAAACAAATTGTAGTTTGAGATAATGGCTGAGAGCGGAAAACTTCAGATTGAGAAGTTTAATGGAAAAGACTTTGGTTGGTGGAAAATGCAAATGGAGGATTTGCTTGTTCAAAAAGACGTGGATGTTGTTTTGGGTGAGAAACCAGAAAAGATGGAACCAACTGAGCGGGAAACTTTAGATAAAAAGGGCAAGGGGATGATTAGGTTGTCGCTGACTGTTAGACAATAATTGTGTTTATATATGTCAAGGATTGTGATTAGGCTATAATTGTGTGATTATAGTTTACTATATTTAGCTAATTGTACTCTATATAGATGCCATCTTGTACACTTTGAAAATACACAATACAATTTCCAATACCAAGTTTAACTTGGTATCAGAGCTACCGTCGATCAACCCTAATCCCACCTCTATTTCTTCTCTTTTTTCATCAGCCGCCTTCAACCCTAATCCCATTCGATCTGGTCCATAATGGCTATCACAGCTTTCACCACCGAACACAAAACCAATCACAACTCTCACAAGTTCGGGTTTAAATTAAGCCCTACCAACTATGGTTTTTGGAAAACGATGATCCAACCTTTTCTAATCACCAATAATCTCTTTGACTATGTCGATGGATCTCTTAAATGCCTACCTAAAATTATCGCCGGTGACAGTCCAGCAACAACCATTGACCCCAATCCTAAATATGCAGCATGGATCTCCAATGATGCTCATATCCGCATGCTACTTCTTTCAACAATCTCCAAAGCTTCATTAAAACATGTACAGGGAGATACTTCTTCTGAACTGTGGCTTGCCTTGGAACGTGCTTATGCACCTCACACATCTTCAAGCGAATATACCCTCAAAACCCAACTGCTGAATGTCGAGATGAAGCCGGAAGAAACGTCCGCTGATTACCTCACACGTGTTCAACATTACTCTGATGCTCTCAACATTGGGGAGCCTATGAAAGAAAAAGATGTCATTATGTTAGCCATTTCTGGTCTTCGGGAAGAATACAACTCCTTCAAGCCTACCCTCATCTCAAGACAACCATCTATTACTCTATTGGAACTTCCCAACCTACTTGCTGATCATGAATACATGGTAAAAAAGGCTGATCCCATTGCACCTACTACCCATGCCTTCATGGCTACCAGCAACCGCGATTCCCCAACTCTCCAACTTCCACCGGAAACAGTTCACTCCCTTCAACAGTTGCTGACCCAATTAGGTCTCACTGTTCAATCTGCACAACAGCAAAGTCAGGCCCTTTATGCTAACCGCTGAGCACCGACCCGTGGTTCGTACAATCGACGTGGTCGTACATGCTACAACAACAATCAGAACACCCGTCAAGCCGTCCCTACCTCAGGTACAAACTCTAGATTTCCATGGGCATCTAATCAAAATACAGTTTATGGTTCTTGTAACAGGTGTGGCATTGGACATATTCCTTCACAATGTCCTAACCGTGAACCAACAATCCGTCAACCAAGGCAGCCTCCTCAAGCCAACTTTGTTGACCAACACTCACAAGCATCCTCATCATGGTTGCCGGATACAGGTGCAAGACGTGTCGCTGGATCTCTATGGTTTTGACGAATCCGAGCCGTATCATGGTAAGGATACACTCATTGTTGGTAATGCCAAAAGTTTACCCATTCTTCATACTACATCCACCAAATTTACTTCCCAAGACAAACCTTTCACTTAACAAAATTCTACATGTTCCACAAATCAAACGTAACCTTCTTTCTGTACAACATTTCTGTCAAGACAATAATGTGTTTTTTGAATTTCACTCTACTTTCTTTTGTGTGAAGGATACGGTTACCAGCAATATCCTCCTCACGGGTCCAAGTAAAGACGGCCCCTACTCCTTTCAACTACCAAAGTTCCATCCTGTTTCCAATGTTGCCTTTTCAACCGTTCGAGCATCTCCCACAACTTGGCATCAAAGACTTGGACATCCTCACTCGCAACTGTTAAAGTCTATGATTTCAAGCAATAATCTTCCTGTTACATTAAATCAGTTTTTTTCTTTTGTAATTCCTGCCCTATCGGAAAATCCTCAAAAATGCATTTATCTACTTCAAATCATAAAAGCACTCGTGCATTAGAATTAGTATTTTGTGATGTTTGGGGGCCAGCCCCTGTTTCTTCGATCTATGGTCATCTTTATCTTTTACTTTGTGTGGATCATTTTACTAGATATATGTGGCTATTTCCCCTCAAACAAAAATCTGATGTTTTGGTTACCTTCAAACAATTCCACAAAATGGCGGAAAGGCAATTTCAAACAACACTCAAAGCTGTTCAAACAGATGGAGAGGGAGAGTTTCGAAGCTTATCTTCCTTTTTCACAAATCTCGGGATCATACATCGTCATTCGTGCCCTCATACTAGCGAACAGAATGGTTTTGTTGAGAGACGACACCGTCATGTTGTTGAGAGTGGTCTCACTCTTTTAGCACAATCGGGTGTTCCAAAGCGTTTTTGGAATTTTGCCTTTGACACGGCCACGTACTTGATAAACCGCATGCCCTCACGAGTGTCTTTAAATATTTCTCCATTTGAACATCTTTTCATACGTAAACCAGACCTATCATTTCTTCGCGTCTTCGGATGCTAATGCTTTCCGCACCTCCGCCCATATAATCCACAAAAGATGGATTTCCGCTCCCTACCATGTGTCTTCTTAGGGTACAGCTCCTCTCATCACGGATATCACTGTCTCGACTCTGTCACTAACCGTATTTATGTGGCTCGACATATGCGGTTTCATGAGACATATTTCCCTTTTCTACAATTGTCCTCCCCATCAACCTCATTCACTCCTGATCCATACTTCTCATATCCATCTCCGATACCCCACCACACACCAAACCCACCACCTACAACCCAAGATCAATCCACGAGCTTATCCGCCAGCCCATCTAATCCTAATACTCACCAACAGCCAACCAACATCACCAGCCAACAGCCCAACAACTTCATCTAATAACCAATAGCCCAGCAGCTTCACAAGCCCCACAGCTTCC
Source organism: Flaveria sonorensis (assembly GCA_025506505.1). Lineage (NCBI taxonomy): Eukaryota > Viridiplantae > Streptophyta > Magnoliopsida > Asterales > Asteraceae > Flaveria > Flaveria sonorensis. The sequence continues at coordinate 1,150,324 of CM046437.1, read as the reverse complement.
ACAGCCAATCCACCAAATCAAATCAACAGCCCAACAACCAACCAAACTCAAGCCACCAGCCCACCGCCCAGTTCACTTAATTCTCAACAGCCCAATGACCCTTCCTCAAACTCCCTACCAACCCCTAGTATACCTCAACCACCTCTCCAATACACTTACAATAGACAACAACCACCTCAACAAACCGTATCAAATGAAAATCAACCTCGTCCTGCAAACCTTCGGCCAAATCCAAAACAAAGAACTCCCTATAATGCCACTGCCTTTCACACCTCCCCACAACCTCCCACAACCGAACCACCCTCTTTTGCTATTGCCAACAAAAGTCCTAATGCTAATGTTCCTAATGCCAACAAAAGAACTCCCTATAATGCGTGCTGCCATGGCCAACGAGTTCAAAGCCTTAACCAGAAACGGCACATGGACTTTAGTACCACCAGTTCCTAATGCTAATGTTGTTGATTGTAAGTGGGTGTACAGGTTAAAAAGTGATGAACAAGGCAATATTTGACGCTACAAGGCTCGTCTGGTAGCCAAAGGATTCCATCAACAACCAGGAATTGATTATCATGAGACACTCAGCCCGGCGGTAAAAGCCACCACCATTCGTGTGGTTCTATCTCTTGCCGTGACAAGGCAATGGCAACTTAGACAGCTAGATGTGCAGAATGCATTCCTCCATGGGGATCTCAGGAAACTATTTATTTATGCCAACCACCAGGCTTTGTTGATCCCGTTAAGCCAAATCATGTGTGTCTACTTCACAAGTCCCTCTATGGACTCAAACAAGCTCCAAGGGCTTGGTTCAACCGCCTTTCGCAAGCTTTATGGCAACTCGGGTTTCAAGGATCTAAAACTGATCCTTCTCTCTTTATTTACTCACACAACGATTCATTGATGTACATGCTTGCTTATGTCGACGACATCATCCTCACCGGCAATGATCCTCGGCTGATTAATCATACCATTCGGCAGCTTAGCAACTCATTTGCGCTCAAAGACATGGGTCGGCTGTCATACTTTCTAGGCATTGAGGTTCTTCACAAGGCCAATGATTTGATTCTTTCACAACAAAAATATACCAAGGATGTCATCCAAAAAGCAGGTTTCTCTCAATCAAAACCGGTTGCCTCACCAATGAATACCAACTCACACTTAGCTCTTAGCGATAGCTTACCGTTTGATGATCCGGTCAAATTTAGACAAATAGTCGGAGCCCTACAGTACTTAACTCTTACGAGACATGACATTACCTTTGCGGTTAACAAAGTGTGTCAATTTATGCACTCACCAACAGAGAATTATTGGTCTGCGGTCAAAAGAATTCTTCGGTATTTACAAGGAACCTCACACTATGGATTGCTGATTAGACAAAATCCGGCCTCTGTGATTCATGCTTATACAGATGCCCAAAGTCACTCTCTCACAGTCTTCTCAGATGCAGACTGGGCTGGATCTCTTGATGACGTCGATCCACCGGGGGATATGCTATCTACCTTGGATCTAATCTCATTTCGTGCTCACACAAAACATGTGGAGATAGACTTTCATTTCGTCAGGGGAAAAGTTGCTCAAAAAAGGCAATTGCAGATGTGTTTACAAAGCCTCTATCCTCTCAATGATTTGAACTTCTCAGAGCCAAGCTACAGGTCGCTCCCCAGCCTTAGCTTGAGGGGGAATGTTAGACAATAATTGTGTTTATATATGTCAAGGACTGTGATTAGGTTATAATTGTGTGATTATAGTTTACTATATTTAGCTGATTGTACTCTATATAGATGCCAACTTGTACACTTTGAAAATACACAATACAATTTCCAATACCAAGTATGTTGCGTTAACATTCTAAAGGAAATTATAACGAAAGGTATAATGGACGCGTTATCAAACATGTACGAGAAACCTTTGGCAGCAAATAAAGATTTTTTGATTCGAGAGCTGGTTAATACAAAGATGAAAGAGGGAAGTTTAGTTTTAATGCACATCAACAAATTGAGCTCGATTTTGTCAAGACTTGGGTAACTTGGCATCAAATTCGAGGATGAGGTTCAGGCTCTACCACTGTTATCATCATTGCCTGATAGCTAGGCTGGTACTATTACAGCGATTACTAGTTCCACCAGCGGTTCACTTTAAATGGGGTTCGGGGTATTATTATGGGCGAAGACATCATACGAAGAAATTCAGGTGAATCATCAAGTGAATTACTGAATGTTGGTAGAGGAAGAAAGAATAACAAAGGTAGTGGGAGCAAGAACAGGAAAAGAAGTCGGTCTAGGGCTTGAAATGATGTGACTTGTTGGAACTGTAAACCTCTGAAGCACCGCAGCGTCGAAAACAGGGGAGTACCCGTTTCGGGTACTTTCTAGAAGCGGAAAAAAGGCCTGAAACGTGTCCGAAGCGTTTCAAGGGCGTATCGGTTTCGGGGGTAACTTTCGGGGACGTTTCGACTAAGTTTCCGTGGAGTTTCAGATTAAATTTAGGGTTTCGGTTTAAAACCTTTAGTATTACCTTCAACCGCCACCGCCTAATCGCTTTCTTCAATCAACCTTCAAATCCTTCGTGGATTCAAGTATTCAACAGCCTCTTTCGACCTCCAGGCTTCAAGTCTTCAACAATCAACAGCCTCCTTCGACCTTCAAATCCTTCAATCGACTTTTGTGTGTGAGAAATTAAGAATCAACAGCATACTTCAACCCTTGGTCGGCGACTTTTGTGCGTGTACTGTTACTGTTGCCGACTTGCCGTGTGTGAGTGGGTCAGTTGGTCACTGGGTTTTAGCAGTAAAGTTGTAGCGAGTAAGTAATGTTTTTTTTAATGTTTTGGATGTGTTGATGTCATGATTGCATTCTGCAACAGTATGTTTAAAGTATAATTTTGAATGTATAATTTTGCATATTATTATGGTTCTATATGAATATTATGAATGTATAATTTTGCATGTTGAATTATCAATGATTTTAAAATATACATTATGGTTAAATTTAATGCTTTATAAATTTTTGGATCATCAATGAATTTAAAATGTAGAACTTGATTTTTGGATCATCAATGGATCATCAATGGTTATGTTTAATGAATTTTCAGATTATATATATAATTATATATTATGATTAAGTTTTTGCATTAGTTAAATGGAACTTTAAAATATTATGATATTATTCGTAATGAACTTGATTAGTTGATTGTTTATTGTCTGTGTGTAGAAGGCTTCAATCGATTATGGCTTCTGAAGAAACACAAGGATCATCAACATCAATGGAAGAACCTCCATTGTGGGAGTGTGTGACTAAAATCGAAAAGCAAAGTAATGGAGGAACATGGAAATTTCAGTCCAACCTTTGTAGTGAAATCAGACAAGGATCATATTCAAGGGTTAGAGCACATTTGCTTGGTATAAAAGGTAATGATCATTGATTCGTATTCTATGTTGATTGTATCATACTATCATATTCCATAATTCATTGATTCGTATTATATGTTTATAAATTATAACTTGTATGGAACATTGGAACATATAGGTCTTGGGATTAGTATTTGCAAGAAAGCAATAGCAGGTGACAAACTTGAGATGAAACGGTTAGAAGATGCGCATGAAGAGAAGAAAGTTGAGTCAAAAGCCAAAAGAAGTCGGGTTGCCATGTGAATCTGGTGTTGGATTTAAGAAAAGAAAAGGTATTTCAAACCCTATTGAAGGAGTTTTTGGTGTTGAGATTAAAGACCAACTGGATCAAAAAAATAGCTAGGATGTTTTATACTGGAGGTTTACTTTTTAATCTTGCAAGAAATCCTCACTATGTAAGAGCTTTTCAGTTTGCTGCTAACAACAAATTTGATGGTTATGTCCCTTCTGGTTACAATAAGCTTAGAACAACCTTACTACAAAAAGAAAAAGATAACGTTCATAGGCTATTGGAACCACTTAGGACTACATGAAAAGAAAACGGCGTGACTATTGTGAGTGATGGTTGGAGTGATCCTACAAAAAAAGCCTCTGATCAATTTCATGGCTACCTCAGGTAATGGTCCTTTGTTTCTCAAGACAGTTAACTGTTTTAGGGAAGTAAAAGATCGATTTTTTATTGCTGACAATACAACAAATCATTACTGACATCACTCACGATAGGCACGCCTTTTTCTTTCATGTTTACACTTGGTCTATGAGATGTGGGATTCCATAAACATGGAAATTTCACTAATGAAAGAAGTCATTAGTGAAATTAGTCATCAAAAAATTATGCAAATCATTACTGACAATACAGCAAATTGTAAGGCGGCTGGAGAGATTATAGAGTCAGTTTCCTCACATCTAATCTTCCTTTGAAGAACATTTGTTCGCCAAGGAATGTGGAAACAAATGAAACAACATATGAAGAGTGCAAATGGATAAAAGAAGTTCACGGAGATGCGCTTGCAATAAAAAATTTCATCATGAATCATAACATGAGACTCTCGATTTTCAGCAAGTTCACTCCTCTTAGACTGCTTTCGGTTGCGGATACTCGCTTTGCCTCCATCATTGTGATGCTATTGAAACTAATCAAAAGGGGTCGTCAAGCTATAATCATAAGCGAAGAATAGTCTTCTTATAGAGAAGATGACACTGTGAAAGCAAGCTTTGTTAAAGAAAAAAATTTTAGATGATGAATGTTGTGAAAAAGTATCATATATGCTTAGTTTCACTAGACCTATATATGAGATGATTAGACTTTATGACCATGTTCACACTTGGTCTATAAGATGTGGGATTCCATGATTGAGAAAGTGAAGATTGTGATCTACAAGAAAGAAAAATGTTCGCCATCTGATTTAAGTATCTTTTATGATGTTGTGCATGATATTTTAGTGGCTCGATGGGCGAAGAATAACACTCCCCTACATTGTTTAGCTCACTCTTTAAATCCAAGGTATATTGTGTATTGTACTAGAGGATTCTAAAAGACTTGCTCCACATAGAGATGGAGAAATTTCACAAGAAAGGATTAAATGTTTTAAAAGGTTGTTTCCTAATGAAGATGAGCATAAGAAAGTTCTTGATGAATATGCAATGTTTTCAATGAAGAGTGGTCCTTTTGAGGATTTAACAAGCATTTCATAGATGGCTAGTATGGAACCCAAGAATTGGTGGGCTAACTTTGGTGCTCAAACTCCTTTCCGCCAGACTTCGGCTTTTAGATTACTTGGACAACCTAGTTCTTCTTCTTGTGCTGAGCGTAATTGTAGTACTTATGCATTTATTCACCCGCTTAGGAGGAACAGGTTGACTACAAGTCGTGCTCAAGACTTGGTTTACATCCACAATAATCTTCTATTTTTGTCAAGGAATCCGAATGATGCTGTAAAGATATGGGACGTGGGTGGAGATGCTTTTGATTCAATGGAAGATGTAGGGTTTTTGGAGGTTGCCAATCTCACCCTAGATGAACCGGGATATGAAAATGATTTGATTATTGATAATTAATTACCTAAGGAATTTGTTTTTGGAATTTGTTTAATACTTTAATATCTATTTTGGAAAATGTTTGATATATTTTTATTTTTTTTATATTTTTTTGTCGTACCTTAGTCGTACCCATATCTAGAACTTTTGATATTTGTCGTTCCTCCTACCTGTACCGTCCCCGTACCCACCTCCCGTACCCGTTCAGGTGCTACCTAGCTGTAAACAGGTGGGACACTTTAGGAATCAGTGTCCGAATGATCAAAAAGAAGTTAACACTACAACAGACTACTCAGACGATGATGCTTTAATCTGTAGTGTGAAGAGCAGTGTGGATTCCTGGGTCATGGATTCTGGAGCTTCGTTTCATGCTACCCACAGTAGCGAAGCATTGCAGAATCTAAAAAGAGTGATTTTGGTAAGGTAAGACTTGCAAACAATGACGTTCTTGATGTTACGGGCATGGGTGAAGTAGATTTAGTTACTTCAGCTAGTTCATGGACTTTGAAAGATGTCAGGGTGATTTCTGATTTGAAGAAACAGTTGATTTTTGTCGGTCAGTTGGATGAACAGGGACATGATGTTAAGTTCGGGAATAAGCAGTGGAAAGTTGTTAAAAGGGAATCTTGTCATTACTCGTGGAAAGAAAATGGGTTCATTGTACATTGTCAGTTTACCGCCCGAAGGAAGTGACGTTCCAGTTCGGAAGAGACTAGAATCCAGTTCACAGAATCTCGTGGGCAGAAGAAGTTTGCTTTGCAAGTAAAAAACCTAGAGTCACAGAAAAGATTAAGAGTGAATGTGCATGGAAAAGTTCAAGTAAACCGGTTAGAGGACAGTAGGTTAAAAGAACTAATATTCCATTTGATAAAATCTCTCTAGAGGATTACTTACTAAATATGGAGAGTGTTTGTTCTCAGGGTGTTCTAGGATCTGGCAGTGTGTTTCGGTGGGAGCCGGTTGGGACGGAGAACTGGTCAGGGGCAGATACAGCCGTAACTGATGTGTTGAAGCTCGGGGGAGCTTCAACGGGCCTTCAGGTTAATTGATGAGAAGGCCGCTGCAACCAGGAAGACGAGGAAGGTTACAAAAGGTACAAGCGTTCACAGCGGAAGGCAGTTTGAAGATGACCAAGCCTCCAAGTAGGAGATTGTTGGCTTTGTGGAGTCTTGATTTGGGCTCGGGTTAGAGGACAACTCAATGGCAGATTAATTAGATTAAAGACATGGCCCATTTTTATTTAATTGTAGCCCATTAAAGTATTCTTGGGGATTAAGTTGTAAACCCTAATTTTTCCTATTTATATTGTGTATTGTACTTATAATTCCTCACGAGTGAGGCAGAAAGCATTAAAAGAATATTCCGGTTGCAGCCCGTGGACGTAGGTCACATCGACCGAACCACGTTAAATCTCGCGTGTTCATCTTTGTTATTATTTTCTCTCGCAGTTTTGATTGTGTTTGTGTGTTGATCTGTACTTGGATCCCTAACAACCTAGACATATCTCCATATGTACTCATTTCATGCCAAATTTGCATCCCTTGCAGATTTTTATATTGATTTCAAACATACACGCACCTACCTCATTAACAAGTGTTTGACCCATCTTAGTTCTTCTTAAACCACTAGACCTTAACATAACTGCATATGTACTCAATTTTGCGCCTAAATTGCATCCCGTGCACCATTTAATATCGATTTACAACATCTACTAATGCTAAAAGTTTGATAAGAACGTCCACGTTCTAGGTAAGTATTGTTAGCAAACAGAATAAGAAATGCGTATCATTTAGTATCTAAAGAAATGGTGTCGTGTTGTACAAACATATAGAATTTAGTTAGACATCAGAGAAGATCCTTGACCTTTACAAGAACCTAAAGGAAGTAAGACACAAAAAGCTTTAATCATAGAGATGCAAAGAGTCCAAAGACAGGGAAAGTTGTACTGACCCATAAACTTGCCAAAATTCTTGTAGAATGTCTCCAGAGGAAGGAGAAGCGTCCATGCCACTTGCGGATAACGAGAGATAGGGCAGCTTTGAGTGATTGTTTGGGTGCGTAATCTTGCTTGGGTATGGGTGTCCTGCTATTACAGGTGGTGATGTCTTGAATGTTAGTGGTGGTAGAAGCACAAGTGTCGGGAACAAGTTCATTATCAGGCGTCCACAAGGGAAGAAGTGGTGATTTTCCGGTCCTAGAACTAGTGCTAAGCCAGTTTAACCAAAACGTAGAGCCGTCATCATGATTTTCTTTATCACCGTTTGCGGCATAGTGAGTTTGCGACCACAAGCCGGCACTAGTAATCTGCACAGCAGAAACATGATGTTGGTTAGTTAGTTGAAGGGCAGGAAGCGTGATTATGACTTACGAGTGTGATAAAATGATAGAGGCTGGCAGGCCTTGATTTGGATAAGCTGGGCGTCAGTGGATGCAAGAGCAGAGAGTTCAGAGGAACAGCCAGGCTGAGAAGAAGAAGAAGATGAAGAATTGATGAATTGATGATGATGATGATGATGATGATGGGGTTAAATTACTAAATTCGAGTTAGGCAGCTGTGTGACCTGCTGGACGTAGTTGGCGTGCATCACAACAAGGATGGAGAAGAGGGTGATGGCGATGAAGAGGTAGACGTACTCGAGAGACGCTCGTATGCGAGGGGTGAGCACATGGGAGAACCGCTCTTGAACCCTGATGAAAGTCTGCTCCGGATCCATCCAAACCCTACCCTACCCACCTGCACTCAGATCAAAATCAAAACCCCCAAACCCACCAAACAATCAACAATCAACAATCAACAATCAACAATCAACAATCAACAATCAACAATCATCATTCATCATTCATCATTCATCATTCATCATTCATCATTCATCAACACATACACATACACTTACACATACACATATGCCTTGTTTTCTCCTCCCACCTCGATTTACCAGCCCCCTCTAACCGACCAAACAATATTCCGCTTTCATTTTTATTTTAATAATTAATTCTTTCCCTTCAATTTTACACTCGGATTCTCATTTTCCTTCTCCTTTCTCGTTTTAAACTAAATTACGACAGGGTTATAGTAAAAAGGTGAGGATATTTTATAAAAAGTATTTTTGTTATAAAGTATAAGAAAATATAATAATGTAAAAAAATTATATCTCACAATTTAAATCGAATTTTAAAAAAATACTTCGAAATCTCTGTTCCTCTCGTCGTCCTCTTTAAAAATAAAAATAAAAAAAATTATTGTGGTTTTCATGACACAATGACGTTATTATGTTTTTCATAATGACACAATGACGTCATTGTGTCTTTCATAAATGACACAATAAAAAAACGTTAATTTTTATTTTTTTATTTTTCGTTTATTTTTTTCTTAATGAGGACGGCTAGGGGAACAAAAGTTCAAAATTACTTTTTTGAAATTCGATTTAGGTTGTGAGATATAATTTTTTTGTAACTTTTTTTGACTCATTGTGCCTTCTCACACTTTGTAGCAAAAATATACTTTGTATTTGAACCTCTTTTATAGTAAAATATACATTTAGCTTAAAGAGTTTAAAAATAATTATCAGCTTAACACTTGTCATACTATTGTTTTAGAAAGAAAAATATTTTGATCATCGTATCAAATATCAGTCCATTGTGTCATATGTTTTACATTATTTGTTCTATGAGGTTATCATTGTGTTTTACCTTTTAAATCATATAGTGTTATTTTTATCATTGTTTTTATATATTATATAAACTTATTATTTCTTATTGTGTTTTATAATTAAAGTACACAATGATATATGTTCACCGGTATATTTTTTAAAACTTATAGTGTTAAAGATAACACAATGTGTTATTTATATCATTGTTTTTTATAAGTTATATAAACTTGTTGTTATCTATCATTGTGTTTTATAAATACAAGTAAACAATAATGTTATTTCATATATATTTTTTTCAAAACTTATAATTTTCAAGATAACACAATGACGTAATTGTTTTTAATGTATTAGATTAATCGGTTGTTAATTTAATATTGTGTTTTACATATTAGAGATACATAATAATGTTATTTCATCATTATATGATTTTAGAATTCATCATTTTAGAAATCACACAATGTTATTAAAAAAACACAAAAACTAACAAAAATACACAATGACATGCACCAAAAACACACTAACGAGTAATGAGCTTAAAAATGTAAAAAAATTATTGTCTTTTTATATAATAATACTGTACCCGTTTTAGATATAAAAATGCTCATTTTTATGGAGTAATTTTTATAATAAAAAAATAACGTCGTATATAAAAGTTACGAACGATTAAAAAAATGGTGAACTTGAAAAAAGTTAACAAAAATGGTTATACCTAAAATACCCCTCTAACAAACTTTTCTCCTACAATTGATCTCAATCATTTATTATATAAATTGATGGTTGGGATTACTTTTATATTTTTTAGTTATAAAAATATTTTTATTTGAACCTTTCCCTTTAAGTTATTATATAAATCATTTAATTTAAGTTTTCATTTGTATATGACTTAAATGTCCCTAACTTAACAAACACAATTAACTAAATTAATAAAAATAAATTAAAATAATAACTTTCTAAATAGTCAGAAAAAAAACTTTTAGTATGATGAAAATGACAAGACAGAAACTCAGGGACAAAAATTGTAATTAACTCTAAACTTATATATGTTACATTAAACTTAATACATTAATTATAACGGTATCGGTATATTCCTAGCATGATCTTGGTAATTAGTAAAACTTGACGAGTGTGGAGCCTAGGTCGTCTACTACGTAAGATTCTAAAGGCAACTAACCCTAACAATAAAAAATGTAAAATCGGGATATGTATAAATGTTCAAATGTGTGTATATGGAGATGAGCTTATGTGTGAACAGGATTAAGTTTGAGCTAAATGTTTTAAATGTTATATTAGCTCACGAGCAATTTCTAGCTAATGTGTGTTTTGTTTAAATAAATGTCTCTCATGTGAAACCTCGGGGACAGGATAAGTAGGTGTACATTTAGCTAGAAAGACATGGTAGTATATATTTGAATGTTGTATAAATTCATTTTGGTTGTATAAATGGTATTATTTTAATAGAAAGTTGTTTTGTTCTTTCGTTTTCACCGTAAGTTGTTATCAATCAGTCATGAAGTATGCCTAAAGCTGCATTAGATGCAGGTTATTTCTTTTTCGCTACAAGAGTCAAGTTATTTTCAAATATAGATTTGATATTCAAATATCATCTATTAAAAGTACAAGATGATGATGTGCCTAAAACTGCATATTAGACAATATATGGTCATTACGAGTTCCTAATGATGTCATTTGGCTTGACAAACGCATAAGTAGTATTTGTGGATTTACTAATAAGGTATGTAGACCCTATCTAGATAATTTCATGATCGGTCTTCATAAATGACATTCTTAATATTCCAAGACTAAACAAGAACATGAATGTCATCTTCGAATAATATTGGAACTTCTCATGAACGAGAAGCTATATGCCAAATTTTCCATGTGTGAAATTTGGACAAGGGATGTTGTTAATCTATGAAGAGGATGAAGCTACCGAAAACTCAGGGATTCAGCGCCGACTGTAAACTCTCGAAATCTGCCAAGTGCTGAACCACTACCGATCAGCACTCTCAAAGTGATAGACTTCTGATTGACTGATTATCGACTCTCAAATGGATAAGCTGTTGATCAACTGCTACACTAGACAAGTATGTCTGTACCGAAATACATTGGCGGATGTTGTGTTCTACCTTTTGGAGACATCATAGTACTGAAGTTGTTGAGTTCTAATATGTCGAATGTCTGTCTATGTTATACATATGTTTTCCTAAACCAGGAATAGATATAAAGTGATTTATTCTTTGTGTTTAGATTTCTTAGTATAAATACCTCTCACTTGTATAGTTTTGAGGTTAGTTTGTTAGCCCACTTATTATCTGTTGATTGTTACACTTTGTACTCAAAAAATATTAACAAGTGAATACTTTGAAAGAACTTGTTGTGTCTTTATTATTATTCAAAGTATCTGTGTTTGTTAAGTAAGACAGTTGACTTAGATTCCGTATTTATCATCTGCCAATCACTAGAAAAGTCTTGTTAGTTTATAACCCGATCCAACAAGTGGTATCATAGCTTTGGCTCTTGATTTGCTTGAAGTCACCTTTAAACAAATCACTTGTTTTCTTTTGATCACACTTTCAAACACACCACTCCCTCATAACCTCTTTCCCCTCCACAATGAAGTTGTAGCCATCTCAAGTAAGCATGACTTGGAGAATGGCACTCAGACCAAACCTCCCATGTTTACACCATACGATTATGATACTTGGAAAATTCTAATAAAATATTTTCTAAGAAATCAAGATCTAAGACTCTGGCTCTCAATCCTAACTGCTTCATTTGTTCTTATAGTCCAAGCTACTGGTGAAGATGTGACTATGATTCCTAAAGATCCTATAAAGTATTCAAATAAAGATCTAAAGAAGATGGATGTACACTCTAAAGCATTATGGCTGATCAGGATGAACATACCCAACAACATCATTCATGGCTTTAAGAGATTCACAACTGCTCAGAAGTCTTGGGAAGCATTAAAGGCCAGATTTGAAGGAACTAAAGATATGAAGGAGAACAAAAGAGGTGTCTTAAAGCAGAAGTTTGAAAACTTTGGTTTCACAAGGGAAGAAACCATGACTGCAACATATCTTAGATATGTTGAACTACTAGACTCTTTGAATGAGGCTTGAGTGAAGATGGAGAATAGTGATATTCTCAGGAAATTCTTGAGATCACTGCCGAAGACATGGGCAGTTTGCATTGTGTCCATAAGAAGAATTGAAAATCTAAAGACAATGACTCTTAAGGAGTTATATGGCATTCTTAGTGCCTACCAGATGGAGATGGATACTGATGAAGAATCACTTGGCAAATCATCAAACTACTTTAAAGTTATCTGGCACCTATTCAAGAACCCTTCCATCCTCAACCTTACCAAGTTCCAATGGTAACTCACCAAGTACCTATGATCAACAATCCAAAATCACCAACTATTGAATAACAGTCTTCACCATCTTTCAACAGATGGAATCAGCAGTCCTCGTCATCTTTCTCACCAAACTATCTTTCCAGCTCAGCATTTATTAGTGAGCAGGCCAACTTCTTCCAACTCTCTGAAGAAGATCTTGAATGTATCCATCCATATGATCTTGAAGAGATGGACATCAATTATCAAATAGCCATGATCTCTTTCAGGGGTAAGCAGCTCCACTAGAGAACCGAAAGAAAGTTCTTGAAGCAAATAAGATCAGAATTTGGGTTTGATAAGAGCAAAGTAAAGTGTTTCAACTGCAACCAGTGGGACACTTTGCCATGGAATGCAAAGCACCTAAGTCACACCTAAGTCAAACCCATCTATACTAAGCTCATCAAACTACAAACCATTAACAACCTTCCAACACCCCTCTACTTCTAGCAATCAAAAACACACAACTGTAGCTTTAGGAAAAGAGGTGATTGACTTGAGCGTTCAAGTGGAAGACATCACTCCCATCAACAATGCACTGATGGCAGGAAGCTAAACCTCTTCACCTCAGCTAACTCCTGAACCTTGTTGTACACTTAAGTGTATTGCAAAGGTAAACATATACAGAAATCACAATATGGATCTTATGAAAGATGCAGAATCAATCAACTTTCTTAAAAGGGATTTTAAGAAAAATGATCAAGCTCAAAAAGAAAAAATAATAAAGCTAGAAAAAATTGTTTCATAAATAAAACATGAACAAACTAACTTGGAGACCCAGATTGATGATCTCTTGAGCAGATTAAAATTAACATAATGTGATTTAGCAATAGCTAAAACATATGCTGATAAATACAATGTTCAAACTGAAACGTTTGAAACTTTTCTTGCCTTTACTAAAAACTCCCAAAAGCTATATCAAACCAAGATAGGATTACGGTATAATGTTGTGGAACCACCAATGATCTACACTCCCACATACACCCTAAGTGTAGCCTGGATGTAAATGAGCAAGTATCTGCCAAACCAATCTGTGCAAAGCCAGTCATTGATTAGTCTGAACAAATGCAAGAAAAAGAAGGAAAAAGGAAGAAAAAGAAAAGTAAGAAAGAATAGAGGAAGTAAAAGAAGGGTAAGAAAGTTTGTCAAGGAATCCAACATCAACAAACCAACTACTGAGTCAACCCCTTCTTTCAAGTCAAAGCCTCAATCAAAAGCATTGTTGTAACACGAAGACATACAATAGAAACTGCTATGCAGGAACTTCACTCTCTTCAGAAGTTAGATCATATCCAAATGTTCAAAAGTCTACTTTTGAATTAGTAAAGATTCACAACAACAAGTTCCCAAGGAAGAAAATTAATCTTTCTACCATATTGACTACAAGCTAAGAACATCTGTGGGATTGAGGAAAATCAGCTAGGTGAGATCTTCAAGTAAAAATATGACACTTGAAGATTTCATTGATCATAAGCTGATAAAGAAAGGAAAGAGAGAGGAGATGAAGAAGGAACTACAGGAACTCAAGCCGGAGATCAAGACAACTTGGTAGCAGATGAAAATCGTATGCCTAGTATGTGGAGAAGACAGTCATTTTGCAAAAGACTGTCAATACAATCCTTTAGCTCACTCCACTAACCATCTTAAATCCTCAAATAGGTCTGTAATTTCTGATCAGCCATTAAAAATAATAAATGGTACTCACAAGGCTGTTCGGAAGACAAACAAGTCAAGTGCCGATTTCAAGAAGAATTCAGCACTTTTGAAGGATCTGCCAAACAAATCAGCAGCTACAAAACTTAAGAAGAAGACTTTTAAGAAATCTTCACCATCTTCAAAGGCTTCAAAAGGTCATCAAAGAAAAGATGATGTCAAAGCGTCTAGCAAATCCAAAACCAACAAGAAAGCCTAGAGACCAAAGACATCTAACGAATTTGACAAAACCTTAGCTGACCCAAAACCTAAATCAAGCTTTCAGCACTTAAATTTGATGAAACCTTGTTAAAACCTGGAAGACCCAAGACTAAACAAGCTTGGGTCCCCATTCATCACTAACCAACTTATTCATGTGTAGGATTATCCACAGACCAAAGATAGCTTGTGGATTGTGGATAGTGGATCATATGAAAGGTAACAGATCATGCCTACTAAATCATGAACCATATGATGGTGGATCTGTACTTTTGGAAGTGATACAAGAGGAGGATACATTACTGGTAGAGAGATATTCAATAATGGGAAGGTAAGCTTTAATAAGGTGAACTATGTGAAAGAGTTGAACTACAATCTGCTGAGTGTATTTTAGTTATGTGATAAAAAAACATAACACTCTTTTCACAAATCACGAATGTATTGTTCTATCTCCTAGTTTTATAATACCAAATTATTAATTACTTTTAAGAGCCCCCAGGAGAGACAATATGTACATGCTCAACATGTAGAATGCATCACCTTCAGGAAATGCATCATGTTTTATTTCCAAAACTTCAATAAATGAATCCTCAATTTGGCACACAAGGCTAGCACATGTAAATCTCAAT
Organism: Flaveria sonorensis; assembly: GCA_025506505.1. Classification (NCBI taxonomy): domain Eukaryota; kingdom Viridiplantae; phylum Streptophyta; class Magnoliopsida; order Asterales; family Asteraceae; genus Flaveria; species Flaveria sonorensis. The sequence goes on along the minus strand of CM046437.1, from coordinate 1,135,297 downwards.
AACATGAATAAACTAGTTCGAAATGGGTTAGTCACTGGACTGCCGAACAAGGAGTTTACATATGCTGATCATCGTGTTGCTTGTCAAAAAGCAAAGCAACATAGAACTTTGCATAAGTCCAAAGAGTTGATATCTGTCATAACTCCTTTACACTTGATGCACATGGATTTGTTTGGTCCAACAGGTGTAAAGAGTTTGAGAAAAAAATCATATTGCTTGGTAATAATAGGTGATTTTTACAAAATTCACTTAGGTTTCTTTAAAGAAACTAAAGATAAAAACTGCTGAAATTATAAAATCATTTGTTATTAAAATTGAAAACCAAATTGATTGAAAGGTTAAAATTATCAGGTGTGATCAGGAACAGAATTTAAAAACCATACTCTTGATTCTTTTTATGAATCCAAGGTATTGCTAGAAAATATAGTGCTACAAGACCTCCTTAGTAAATCGGAGTTGCTGAGAGAAGAAATAAGACACTTATTGAGGCTGCAAGGACTAGGTTGTCTAACTCCAAACTTCTTATAACATTTTGGGCTGAAGCAGCCAGCACTACTTGTTATGTTCAGAATAGGGTGTTGATAGTTAAGACACATAGGAAAACCTATTATGAATTATGGCATAAGAGAAGATCATTCATAGGGTTCTTAAGACCATTTTGATGTCGATGAACTTTTCTAAATACCAAAGATCACTTATCCAAATTTTTGAGAAATCAGTAGATGGGTTCTTTGTAGGATACTCATCACAAGCTAAAGCTTATAGAGTATACACAAAGTTGACCACACCATTAAGGAATCTAAAAATGTCATATTTAATGAAAATTCCTCGAATAGTGTCAGAGATACCCTAAGTTAGATGTTTGATCTGAATGGATTCACAAATGTTTTTAACCATTTACTTGAGAATGTTTCAGGAGACGCACTCAACAGATCAGCAGACACACAAATCACAAGTACTGAAGACTAAAGATTTGATCTACCTCATGGCCATAGTCACATCAGAACAACTATTGATCCTGTTCAGCCTTAATCAATAGAAACAGATGCTAGGACCATAAATGATGTAAACCAACCATCACTTAGTCACGATGACACATTAAATAAGGAGTCTTATGATCATTGTGGTACTAGACAATCTTTTGAAAAGGAACCAAGTGTGGAAAATTCTAAAGAAGGAGTCAATTCGGTAATTGATCCAGTCACTCCAAATGAAACATTTGCAGAAAAGGATACCCCCATAATTGAAATAACTTTTGAGGAAGAAGTCTTATTAGGATTTGGCACAAATATCAAGCCATTAGACTTAGCTTCTCATACTCTCATTCATATGTCTACTACCTAGGATGAGTATGTCCTAACTTCCATTCAGCATGACCCACTATCTTCCCCTTCCAATACATTACAAGTAGTGGAGACTGATGTGTATGTTCAGACATCTGACTCATATCCCCTACATGAATAGATTGACTCCAGGAGAGATTGAACCATGACAACTCATATTGAGAATATCTCCTTGGATTCATCTCTTAAGGAGAGGAATCTAGGGCGCCAAGAAACCACATCTGGTGGTGAGGGTGCTGAGGCTAAGCCTAGGACCTTATCTAGTCCCAAGGATTCCACAACTGTGGATGAGGGAAGTCTGCAACAGATACAGGAATTGACGACACATAACCTTGAGCTTGTGCAAAGATTAAATGTTTTACAAGTAGAGAATGCAATGTCACACCCCGAGCGATGGCGGAATCATCGAGGCTGACGAATGTGAATCAATTGTTCATAACACATGGAATTATATATGTTGAAATAATATTAAACATCATTAAATAATTCCTTACAATGCAATAATAATCAAAATAACTTAATAAAATTGTATTTATTTTTTGACTAAGTCCAATCCTAAATGAGCATAAAGAAGTCTACTAAACTGCATTTTCTGAAATCATGTGAAAAAGTATCGAGTCAGTTAATGAATTAGCCGGTGAGTAAACACATGCTTGAATACAAATATAGATTGATTAAAATGATTGAAAATAATTCAATTCACATGGCAATATCAAGGCTTATATTGCAATAGTGTAACATAAAAGACAGACCAACACAATCAAACCTAATGACTGAACTGACTCGGTCCACAGACGAAGCCTTATAGAATGTATGATTCTATCTTTAATCACCACACGAATAGACAAATAGAGTGCGTTTGTCAAACCAATAGATCTATCATTGTTACTGTGGTTGCATGAATTAATGATTATGTTATCATCTAGTTGATCTAACTATGCACACATAATTGCAAGTACTAACATAGCATGTCTTGACTTAAATTTAGAATGAAATAACAATGAATATCAATGATTGAATATTGAATCATATGATTTCTCCAAAATATAAAAATATGAAAATGGGCTATGAATACTCACATGATAATCATAAGCGATTTAAAAAAAAGAGAACGCTAGACTTGCCACCAAAACTTCCTCACGGTTAACCTAAGGAATTGTGTCCTGGATTAGAATGAATAATGAAATATACGTCGATTAGGGTTTCTTTTGGGATTTGGGTTCTTAATAGTTTTAAAATAATGTAACTTGTTGTATATCTTGTTTAAATAAAATAGAATAAATTGATTAAATGATTAACTAGTTAGTGAAATAAAAACTATAAAATATTATATGAATATTTAGTTTATAATAAATGATAAATATAGTTTGAATATTATAGCATGTGAAAAAATTGAATAACTAATTAATAATTAATTATTATAAAATAACTTGATCAAAATAATTAATTTAATAATTAATTATTATTTAATAACTTGGTCAAAATAATTAATGATCGAATTGATGAAAAGTGGAGGAAGATAGTTGCGATTGAAACTGAAATTGATCAGAGAGGTGATGGTGCTGTTAAGATCAAATTGATGGTTCGCAAGGCTTCGAAAGATGATGATGAGTGTAAAACCTTAATCAATTTTAGTATAATTTGTCCAATAAGACAATCTAGATAGAGTTGCAGGTCCATAATGAACTTAGTGATGAGTGTGTAGTGTGTGTGCATTTCGAGTGCAATTAGGTTTATTGAAAGTTCAAAGGCACTGAAAGGAACACTACAAGAAATTCCGATCTTCACCTACATATAGTATGTGTGGTTAAAAGTATACTATGTATGGGTGGTTGTCTTTATATACACATAAGATAAGTGTCATGATGTGTGGCTTCACACCTATGGATGTAGATCCTTACCTACACTTTAGTTTTATGTAGGCATATAGCTTGCTACACCTATGCATATATATGGCTAAAACTGATTCATATGTGTGGGTAGAAGTATGGCAATACAAAAAGGATAAAAGTACATCGGTAGAAAGTTACAGACAAAAGACCTTAATCTACAGTTGACAAAAGCATGGACTTTTCACTAACTCATATAAGTTGGTGAGTCTTCAGAGTGGCAGTAGAAAGTGGTTCAACTTTTGTCAAAAGGTGATTCAGAGAAAGCATGTCTTCTTTGTCTATGAAAGAAATCAATCTTTGGCTTCGGAAGACTTTGTTCTTAAAGCTTCGGAAGACTTCATCTTTGACTTTGGAAGATATGGTCTTTTGGCTTTGGAAGATTTGACACTTAACATAATTCACTAAGTTGTATCAAATCTTCCAAAGTAACTTCCATGTACTTTAGTTTTGCATGCTGAGAGATCTTGGTTGTTCTTTGGTTGCAACAGCCTCTAAGAGTATTCCTTACAAACTCCCCCTACACTGATTCTACCAGAACTGAAGATAACTTTGATTCTTGATGTTCATCTATTGATAATCCTTATCAGAATCAAGACCATTCCTTTGATCATCAGCTAGTCAGGATTCCTCAGACTCTCAAAGTATCTCCTCATGTCATAGAGATCATACAAAGGAAGGTCAAGTATGTTTTGCTATAAGTATAAGTCTTGACCTCCTTGATCTCTAGTAACATACCATCTGTCTGGATTGGTGACAAACATCCAAGACACAATGGGTCTCTCAGTAGCAAGAGGCTCTACTTGAATAGGAGTTGGATGAGCAGCCTCTTCTTGATCTCCTTTAGGATGTTCTGACCCATCCTGAGGTGTAGAGGTGGATGCCTTGGACTTCTTCTTCTTCTTCTTCTTCTTGTCCCTTCTGATGGCCATCCTTTTCCTCTTTCTATATTTCAACTAAGGAGATTGGCTTGCAGTACTAGATTGTTCTTGCTTGTCTTCCTCAGTTGGGTCCTTGTCCTTTATAGGTTCAGAAGGAGAAGGATCAAGACCCTGCTGTGGATCAGAAAATGAAGCTGGCTATGATGCAGCACTAGGTCCAAGTTGTGTTGTCTCTCGTGGTTTAACCTTGACCTCAGCTTCAGGTGTAGCCTGACTTGGTGGAGAATGCAAGTCAATCAGCTCACCTCTCTTGATCTTCTGTTTGATCACTCTAATATGGTCATCCATGATGGATAGAGACATTGGACCAAGTCTCCTTTCAGAGAATCCATACAACTTTAAGAAGCTTACCATCTTCTGTCTGTCAGCAGATTTCTTCAAGTTTGCTCTTATGGTGGCTTTTGACTTTGCAGCCTCTTCCCTCATCTTCCTCTTAGCAGCTTTTTGTTCTTTTTGCACTTGTCGCTTAAGCTGCTTGAGGTAATCAAATTCAATGTACTCGTATGGCAAGGGAATGAGATCTGCTACCTGATAGAGACCAATAGCACTCAGGTAGATGATCATGTTTTGTCTATCTTGTTCCCTATCTATCTAAATTTGTAGCTCAGTGGCCACAGTCTCTGTCTCAGGACTTTTCTTGAACTGGGGTGAGGGTAGGAGCTTTGTAGATTCTTTTTCTTCTTCTTTCTTCTTTGATTTTGAGAAGCAGTTCTGCTGTCTCACTTCCTTCCTCTCCTTAGACACTTCCTTGTCAGCCAGTTCAATTAATTCCTCCAAGAGGAGAGAGATGAGTTCATCAATATTGTAGTTTATGGACCCCAAATAGTTCAATTTGGCTGCCCTTAACTCATCATCTTGAGTACTTGGCCTGGGGGTAGCCCTGATTACAGCTTCCATAAAGCCAGGGGTCCTGCTTGAACTCTCTCCCCTTGCCTTCCTCTTCCTCTCTCTCTTCTCCTCCTCAATCTCCTCAGGAGTCATCTTCCTTTTACCTTTGTCACTCATAGGCTTGTGTGACTCGGGTTGGAGAGAACTTTGGCCTTTATTGCTTGGTTCTTCACTTAAGCTCTGGCTAGAGAGAGACTGTAAGACACCTTCACCAGCTAGTGTCTCACTGTGGGTAGTGGGTGTTGAAGCAACTCCTATCTCTGGGTTCACAGGCTCAACTGCTGGGCCTTCATCCAAGGTTTCCCCTTTGAAGCTAATCTTAGGGTCTTCCTCAGCATCTAGTTGACCAACAGTCTTGCCTACTAGCCTCTATCTATATAGTCTTGTTCTTAGCTTGAACTCTTCAATCACCCTTTGTTGAATCCTATCAGCTAACCTTGCAGCTTACCTGTGTTGACTTGGGTTGGCAAGTGGAAGGTCAACTAGATAGGTGCTCTTAAAGTATCTCAGGTTAAAGAAGTTGAAGATCTCTTATTGACCATGAGACCTAGAGATTACCAGGGCTCTTCATTAATCATCATACCTCCATCCCATGATTTGATTATTAGCTGGGTGAGATGGAGTTGGCATTGCCCTTAGTATACCCTCCTTAAACAAACTTTGAATGAGTGAGTCCATATCAATGTTGACCTGAGGAGGTTGTTGAGTATGGACAACTGTAAGTGAAGGTGGTGAGTCCTCTATGTCCATACTCTAAGAGAAACTCCTAGGTTCTGTGATTGTAATTAAGTTTTTCTCCCCTTTTTTAGTAGCATCACCCTCTTGTACAGGGGAGCTAGGAGTTAGGTCCATCACATCCACATGTTCTTATGGGCTTGGTTGAGTCCTCTAATTGGGTCTCTCAGCTAACTTTCCCTTGAGATCGGTGATCTCAAGTTGCTGGTCATTGACCCTTCTCTATAAGGTAGTCACTTGAGATCGTAGGTGAGTAACCTTGGAAACTAAATAGGTGCAGAGTTCATTCAGTTTGTGCACCTTTAGTTGCATACTCCCCTCATCTTCATTAGAAGAATCACTAAGGGATGAGAGAATAGGACCAAGGTCTTCTTCCTCATCACCAGCTTCGGGTTCTTGGCTACTAGTTTTCCCTTGCACACTGACAGCTTCAAAAGAAGTGTCAATAGGCTGGGTTGCCATGGTTGAGATTTGAATGATGTAATCACGCCAAAATAAGAGCCTCTTCCATATGGGCCTCCTGAATAGGTTCAGGGAGGTACACCTCAGTTGTGGGTGGATGACGTGGGCTAGATATAGGTGATGCAAGAGTACTCATCTCTCCTTGAGTAGGGGTGGAGAAGAGAGATTCATAGTATTCACGGAATCCTATATCTTCATCATCATAGAATTCAAGGTTGGGAATTGGTTGGTTGAGGTTAAGCAGCTGGGGATGGTAACTTCCCCCTGAAGGTTGATCATAAGAGTTTTGAGACTTTGAATGAAGGCTTAAGGCTGGGGTTATGAGTTCATCAGGCTGAGCATGAGGAACCTTAGCACTGATCATAAAAAGAATAGGAGTGGTTTGCTCCTCAAGAGAAGTGCGAGCTCCAATGTCTACTTCTTCCTGCATGGTTGGTGATTTAGGGGCCTGCTTAACCTGAGTAGACTGAGCAGGGGTTCGTTTGGATTTTCTTTGGTAGATGATGGTGATTTGTGGCTGTGTGGGGGTTGTAGATGTAGAAGGTGTGGGTTCAACATTGGTTGGTGCTGCCAAGTTGTCACCTTGAGCAATGAGCTCTAACATTTTTGGGACTAGGGTTGTTTCTACCCCTAAGAAGCCAACAGTTGGCTTTCTTATTGTCTTGAAGATGCTGGGCTTCATCTGTCCCAATTTTAAAACATTACATGTTCCCTTTAACTGTGAGCCTAGTTCACAGTTAAGAATGTACTGAACATATCTAGGGAACTTATAATATTCTAAGGAGTCCAAGTTTGCAAGTAAATTAGTATATACAAATTAAGAATACCTGAACTTGACCCCTTGAACCATTCCATGGACTATATAAGAAAGGTCTTTAGGAATTTGGTCCCATCCTCCATGCTTGTTTAAAAGGGAATGGATGACAAATGGAGGAGGTACTTCCACTTGTATGAGACCTTTCCTTTCTTGAAGGTTCTTACGGAGTAGTCCCCTTCATAGCCCATCTGCCGGAATGAGTTATTAATAGCAGACTTAGGGAAGGACAAGTCACCCTCTTCATCATCCAGCCTTAGATGTATGTTGATGGTGGCTAGGGTGATGAATATTGTCCTCCCCTGCACTGTGGCAGATAGTGCCTTCCCACCATCCAAGATGACCTCTTGGTAGGTCCCCTAGAACACCAAAAGTTGATCTTCATATAATGGAGGGTCGATTGTGAGGACGGTGAGGTAGTTGGTAAGAGATAAGAAGCGGCAGATATCTGAGAAACTAGGATCTTTCTCAGATGACAAGAGAGCAACTTGATTATGTTGCTTGTGTATGTGCATGACAAAATCCGGTTGGTTTCGGGGATCAGGGTTGGCCATTTTGAGTAGCTTTGTGATGAAGGAAGGTAAAAACAAGGTCGGTTTGTGGGTGAATTTAGGGTTTGAATTTTGCAGATAAAGAGAGAATAGTGAAAGGGGGAACCATTGTACAAATATATATATGATATGGATTTGAGACATAGTTAATGCAAATGGATAAACTTTGAAATCCGAATGTCGGTCCCACCTCAGAAAAAGTGCCCAAAAAGTTAGTTTTCTTGGAAGTCTAAATCTTCAGAAGGTACTTTGACTTCGGAAGGTTTTTAGAAAAAAACTTCCAAAGCCAATTTGACTTCGGAAGATATTCCTTAGTTTTCTAAGAATTTTGCTTCGAAAGAAAACTACTTAGAGTATTTTTACTTTTCTAGATAGATTTTGCTTTGGAAGATATCAAATATCTAAAGTCTTATTCAATGAAGAGAATAAGTCTTCCGAGACTTAATTGCTTTCGAAAGAAAATAGTCCTTCACTACATATAAGTACTTGGTGACAAATATAAGCTTCGGAAGATATAGTCAAATTTCTTCCGAAGGTTAACTTCTCAGAAGTAGTTATTTGTTTTGAAGATATAATTTTCTTCTGAAGACAACTTGATGTCTTCCAAGGAAAATATATCCAAAGTTCTCAAAATTCTAAGGGATATCATTTTGAAAAGTTCCTTTCAAAGTAAACTGAGCTTACATGGTGATGATATAGACAAATTTAGACACATAATATTAGAAAATAATCTTGAGTTTAGTTTAAAGAAAATCTACTCAAAGTTAATTATCCCAATAGCTAATACATGATACTTAAATCTATGTTCATCAAAAGTTTTTGTGAACAGGTCAGCATATTATTCATTTGTGTTAACTTTGACTAGTTTTATCAATCCCTTTTCAAAATTATCTCTAACTAAATGATACATGATATTGATGTGTTTGGTCTTTGAGTGCTGAACTGGATTCTCTATGATAGAGATAGCACTGTTGTTGTCTATATGGATGGGAGTCTCCTTGAAGTTGAATCCGTAGTCTAGCATCTGATTCCGAATCCAAAGCACTTAAGCACAGCAGCGTGTAACAGCAATGTATTCAGCTTCAGTAGTTGATACAGATACATGTGATTGTTTCTTGCATTGCCATGAGACTATCCTTCCACCAAGAAATTAACATCCCCAAGATGTTGACTTTGTAGTCATATTACAACCACCATAGTCACTATCTGTATATGCATACAGATTGAAGTTAGAATTCTTTGGATACCAAAGGCCCAATTTGGGAACACCCTTGAGATATCTGAGAAATCTCTTAACAGCAACCAAGTGTGACATCCTAGGGTCGGCTTGATATCTAGCACAAATACATGTAGCAAACATGATTTCAGGCTTGCTGACCCAATCATAGCCCTGTATAGATGTTCATCAACACACTCCCCCTTAAGATCTGGTCCAAGAGAGTGGTTTCTGGCTATGGGTGTCTTAGCAACCTTGCACTCAGTCATGTGAAACCTGAGAAGTATGTCTTGCACAGACTTTGACTTGTTTATGAAGATCCATTGTCAACCTACTTCACTTGAATTCCTAGAAAGAAATTGAGTTCCCCCATGGCACTCATTTCAAATCTATTCTTCATCAGCTTCTCAAAGTCTTTGTAGAGCTTCAGATTAGTTGAACCAAAGATAATGTCATCTACATAAACTTGAACCAACATGAAGTCATTTCCTGTTCCTTTGATGAAGAGTGTTCCATCAATAGTACCTCTCTTGTATCTGTGCTTACAGAGATACTATGATAGTGTCTCATACCACTTTCTTGGAGCCTGATGCAGCCCATACAGAGCTTTGTCAAGCTTGCAAACATAATTAGGATGATCTGGTCTGCAACACCAGGTAGTTGTTTGACATACAACTCCTCATCAATCACCCCATATAAAAAGGTGCGCTTGACATCAAGTTGGTAGACCTTGAAATCCTTGGATGAAGCAAAAGCTAGGAATATCCTAACAGCTTCAAGTCTTGTTACAGGAGCAAAAACATCTGTGTAATCAATCCCTTCTTCTTGTGTGTATCCTTGAATACTAGTCTTTCCTTGTTCTTGATGACAAGTCCTCTATCATCCTTGTTCCTAAAAGGAAGAGGATATCCACTTCTATCTCTTGAATTGAAGCAGCTCCTCCTGTATGCTTCAACCCAACTTCCAACTTTCAAAGTCTCTTCAATCTTCTTAAGCTCTATATGGGACAAGAAATAAGAGTGAAGACAAAATTTTTTGTCATGGGTTTATCCTCTTGTTCTTACCCCAGTCTCAACATCTCCAATGATGTTTGTGGTGGGATGAGACTTATAGATTCTTAGTTGAGGAATCATAGCAAGTTGTTTAGACAGATCTAAATTAGTGAAATTCAGATTTGGTACGTGAGAGTCATCCAACACATCCACACACTTATCAAGTGAGACTTGATCCAATGAGTGTGTTACATCATTGATGTTGTCTTCAATGGAGTGGTTATCAGCATCAAGAAACTCCTGATCACTAATACCACCTCTTTTTCCTCCTACATTGGAAATGCCTTCATCTAAGTTTTATGCCTTTGTGCGGAAACTTATAGGCACTTTAGATTTGTCAGCTAAAGAATTTGTCATGGTTGTGCTGACAGGATTTCCAACTACAGGGCTAGTTACCACAGGAGCTAAAGTAGTTTGTACACTTGGTCTTCTCAACTCAAATCTTAGATCAGAATCTCCTGTTGATAATGTACTTGTAGATCCTGAAACATGCTCACAAGATTTGTTAAAATAGTTGGTAACTAAATCAAGATCAAACAGCCAATCAGGACCAGAACCTTTCACACTGGGTGTGTGCTCATTGAAGGTCACATTGGCTGACTCCTCAACTACTCTGGTTCTAAGATTGTATACTCTATAAGCCTTGTCTTGGGAGGAGTATCCAATGAAATGTCCATCGTCTGATTTCTCATCAAATTTGGCTATTTGATCCTTGGTATTCAAGATGGTGCAAGGACATCCAAATGACCTGAGGAAACCAATGAAAGGTCTACTTTTGCACCATAATTCATAAGAAGTCTTACCATGAGTCTTGACTACTAAAACTCTATTTTGCACATAGCAGGTAGTGTTAACTGCCTCTGCCCAGAAGGTGATGGGTAGTTTAGAGTCTGGCAACATGGTTCTTGCAGCTTCAATAAGTGTCCTGTTTCTCCTCTCAGCAACACCATTTTGCTGAGAAGTCTTGGGAGCACTATATTGTCTTGTAATATCCTTTTCATCACAAAATGTATCAAGGATTTGGTTTTTAAATTTGGTTCCTTGATCACATCTTATGATCTTGACCCTGTGATCATATGATTCTCAATTTTCAGAATGAAACTCTTCAAGATTTTAGGGGTCTCATCCTTAGTTCTAAGAAAGAAGACCCAAGTGTATCTTGTGAAGTCATCTGTGATCACCAAGCAATAAGAGGTCGTTCCTAAACTCATTACACTGGTGCGGCCAAAGAGATCCATATGTAATAAGTGTAGGGGTGTAGTGATAGAGTTCATTTCCTTTAGCTTGTGAGATACCTTATGTTACTTCCCTTTCAGGAATGCAACACAATGATCATCACTTGTAAACTCTTTCTTTGGCATTCCAGTTACCAAATCATTATTAATTAAATTGTACATGTTTTTGAAGTTTACATGGCACATTCTTTTATGCCAAAGAAAAGACTTATCACTATTGGCTTTAGATAGAAAGCAAGAAACTTCTCCTGAAGGGGATGTTTCTTGCAAGTCCATCTTGTACATGTTCCCTCTCCTGGGGGCTCTGAGCAGGATATGCTCTTGAGGAATGACCACCCCGGGCTTGAGAACAATGCACTCATGCTAAGTGAAGAGCATGTTATGTCTTTGATCATAAAATTGGGATACACTCAAAAGATTGTATCCAAGGTCCTTAACAAAATTTACCTTCTCAATGCAAAGCTTACCATTTGTGACCCTGCCCCTTCCTGTAATGTAACCACCAGATTCTCCTCCAAAAGCAACTGGTCCTCCATCAATTCTTTCAAAGTTTTGAAGTAAAGAGCCATTGCCTGTCATGTGCCTGGAACAGCAACTATCAATAATCCATACATTCCCTTTGGTCTTGAGTTGTTCCTGTACATAAAGAGATGGTTAGTTACATTTAGAAACCCAAGCCTTGTTGGTCTTGGGCTTGTCAAAGTGAACTAAAGATAATGCAACAGTAATTGATCCTATATGCAAGTTATGAGGATCATTTGCTATTGTTGATGAAGAAGTTTCAGTCACGTGGCCTTCCTTCATCTTCCACACCATCTTTGAAAGACTAGACTTGGCATTTAATACTTTGGAAGGTTTGATGACTTTGGAAGTTTTGGAGATTGAACTTTCAAAAGCTTTTGCATCCACTGCAGCAGACTTTAGTGCTTCAGAAGCATTCCTTTCTTCCGAGACCAAATTTTCTTTCGAACATAAGTTTTCACTTATCTTCTTCTTCACTTTGGAGCTTCCGAAAGGAAAAGCTTTTCCTTCCGAAACTATCTTCTTCTTCTTCTTCTTATAAGTTTTCTTCTTGGATATGTGGATAGTACTTTTAGGATTGTAGATGCAATCCTTGGCAAAGTGAGAAGTACTACCATAAATGATGCATTCGGTTGGCATACTTCTGAGAGTCTTCCTTTGAGTGGGAGGCTAAGCTTAATCAGTTTCCACTTCCTTCTTCACCTTTTCAGATGATGCAACTGGCTTCTTAGGATGAGGCTTGCTCATGGAACTGGATGGTTCAGGCTGTGCAGCAGTGGTGCACACTTTATCAGCCTTCCTCTCTTGAACAGGATGATTTGGACATGAACTAGGATTCCTGGTACTAGAATCCATAGTTAAGTCTTTAGCCTTTACCACTTCAAATCCAACAAAGATAAAAACTTGCTTTTGCTTGGAGTTGAAGGTGGCCTTGATCTCTTAGGCTTTCTTGGATTAGCATGCAAAACTAAAGTACATGGAAGTAACTTCGGAAGATTTGATACAACTCAGTGAATTATGTTAAGTGTCACATCTTCCAAATCCAAAAGATTATATATTCCGAAGCCAAAGATGAAGTCTTCTGAAGCTTCAAGGACAAAGTCTTCTGAAGACAGAGAAGACATGCTTTCTCTTAATCACCATTTGATAAAAGCTGAACCACTTTCCGCTGCCATTCTAAAGACTCACCAACTTATATGAGTTGGTGAAAAGTCCATGATTTTGTCAACTATAGATTAAGGTCTTTTGTCTGTAACTTTCCAACTATGTACTTTTATCCGTTTTGTAATAGATAAGGATGTGAGCTATGGCATGTCATAGTCAGTAGTCAAAAGACAATCTGCCTTTTGACTCTACATTGATCTTGTTATCTAGATTAGTGTATCCAGCTGGCCTTCAAAGTATGGCTGACTATAGGATGTAGTATAAAGTGTCTCAAGTACTTGTATCTTAAACATGCTTTGTAACACTTGTAAGAACTTGAGAACAATATACATCATTTTTGAAAACCATATTTGAGTGTTCTTGTTCTTTTGCTTGTGGTCTTTGTATCATCTAACTGGTTCCCTATTTGATCTGCTAAGTGTTTCATATCTCTCCACCTTGTGAAACTATTGGATTGACCACCCTTCACCGGTCCTACAAACGAAGAAGTAGACCATATACAACACTTGATCTAATATCTAAATGTTGCAAATCATAACCATTTATTTAAGAACATAATCTCCAAATACCCAATTCAACTTTCAAATTACCAAGGCTTATATCATTGATCTAATGATAATTTTTAGTTTTCTTAATCATAGTCTAAGTTCTTATAATTCCTTTATTAATTTGTAGATTACTAACCTATTAGTTATCATATCACAAACAAATTAAACAATATACTTAATAAAAAAACTAACAAAAGGAAAGGCAGAGGAGCATACCAACATGTCGTCCATCTTCAATATGTTGTCCACCTTGACTACCTCGCCCACCTCATCTTGTCATTATACTCTTTAAAAATATAAAAAGAAGTAAGCATTTTATAAGTCTAACATATAATACTAAATTTAACAACAAAAAGTTTGTTACTCAAAACTAACCAAAAATTATCAAGAAAATCATGCAAAAGAGTCATCATTATCACTATTAGGATCTGGACCATCAAAATCATGGTAAGTTTCAGAATCAAGTATGGATTCATTATTAAAAAAGATAACACCCAAATCATCATATTCATCATCAATATCTTCTAAGTTATCCACAGGAGGATTTGCATTACGTATCGATACAACGACCTCATATGGTAATGTTTCTGGTTCTATATCACTTCGAACTATCAAAGATGTGTCAAGTAATTCTTCGGTAGGTTGAAAAGATGGCAATTCAGTAGATTCCTCTTCTTGAAATATATCATTAATCGATGTTTCATCTTCATCAACTTAAGTATATCATACATGTTGCAATGGTTAAATTTTTGTATCACCATCCAGTTCTTTTCGCGTGCCAAATCATTTAAATAAAAAACTTGTTGAGCTTGATTAGCCAAAATAAATGATTCTTCTTCATACCACTTAGATGTAATGTCAATTGATGTCAATTTGTGATCAACTACCATCCTTTTTCCCTTTAGATCAGTATTATACCACTTGCAATGAAACATGAATACCTTTCTACCGAGTATGAAATCCAACTCTAAAACTTCAACTAGAACATCATAATAAATCATTGCTTCATCCTCAACCCCTACACACACACTACACTATGTTGTGAACTTATCATCATGTTCCTTTCATCGAAATCTAACATCATGGACGATGCAAGTTTGCCAACTACTATAACAATCATTAGGTTGTGACAAGGCGTACAAATCATCAGTTGCTCGACGATCACCATTTAACTCTAAGAAAAATCCATCTATGAATGTAACATCCGGCTCCTCATACCACCAATATTGTCCGCTTTGCCCACGAGGAGCTCACGTATTTGCTTTTGGTTGCACGGGTGAAAACTTCCCAAGGCGGTCACCCATCCCTGGATTGTTGTCACCTAAGCACGCTTAACTGTGGAGTGTCCTCTTATCCATAGACAATGTGCCCAAAACGTGTTGATTATATTAGAGGTTAGACATTTCTTATGAACCATAAATCTCACCTGTCCACAAACGATGTGGGATTTGCCTAGGGTGTTACAATAAACCCCAAATATTAGTTAGAAATATGCCAAAATCAATTAGTAAAGCAATAAGTTGTTAGTTTTACCTTTTTCATGAACCAAGAGGGAAATTTCTATTTTGAGTAAATTACAAATTCGGTCCTTTAAGTTTATAGTAAATTTCAAGAATTGTCCTTAAACTAAGGAAATTACAAAAATTTTCCTTTACATTCAAGTTTTGTTACACGTTCAGTCCTTTCCCCTAACGTCCGTTTGTTTTAGTCGTTAAAGCAAGTCACATGTCTTGCACATGAGGGTAAAATAGTCTTTTTACATTTATTAATACATACTACCTTTATTAATAAATACAAATTTATTATAACTCACCCCACCCACCCTACCCCACTCTTCTCTCTCTACATAAGAACATCACTCTACCGCCCCACCTCCACCGCCGCCCCACCTCCACCGCTGGCCCTCCTCCACCGCCGACCCTCCTCCATCGTCTTCATCATCATTCCTCCACCGGCCGCCGCCACACCAGTATCTACTCCCCTCTGTCTCTACACAGTCGTAATTCCCCACCGCCACCACAACCGTACGCCTTCTTCCATCACCACCATAACATCATCATCTTCCATCTTCATCATCTACAGATCCACACACAAGATCCATCACCGTCGTTACATTTCAAACACCA
The DNA here is from genome assembly GCA_025506505.1 of Flaveria sonorensis. Taxonomy (NCBI): domain Eukaryota; kingdom Viridiplantae; phylum Streptophyta; class Magnoliopsida; order Asterales; family Asteraceae; genus Flaveria; species Flaveria sonorensis. The sequence continues at coordinate 1,119,811 of CM046437.1, read as the reverse complement.
TATCCATCACCATCGCTACCCTTCTTCACCCACCTGATCCATCACCATTGATTCCAAATCCACATACCAAACCACCATCTTCAATCATAAATAGGTGGAGATGCGATCGGTCCATACGTCCATCATCATAACCATCACCGTAGCATTTACTCTCCCCATCTAATTCACGATTTCAGTTGAGGATGGGTTGGAAGATTTTAGATTTGTGGTTGGAAATTTTCTCGTGACCTAAATCCACACACCACACCACCATCTTCAGTCATAAATAGATGGTGGCTCTACGGTGGTGGCGACGATGGCGGTCACGATGGGGATAATGGCATCATGGGAGATGATTGCAGAGGAGAGAAAGAGAGAGGAGAGAGATAGAGAGAAAAAGAAAGAAAGAGAGAGAGAGATAGAGATAAAGAGAGAGAGAGAAAGAGAGAGAGAGAGAGAGAGAGAGAGAGAGAGAGAAAGTGAGGGAAAGAATTAAAAAAAGAAGACAGATTAAAACAAATTACATAAATAGTACTTTAGGTAAAAAAAGACCATCTTACCCTCACATGAGGGCACATGTGCATATTTAACGTTAAAAATAAGCGGATGTCAAGGGAAATGAGGAAAACTGTTACAAAACTTAAATGTAAAGGACAATTATTGTAATTTCCTTAGTTTAAGGATAATACTTGAAATTTACTACAAACTTAAAGGACGAAAAGTGTAATTTACTCTTTTATTTTGTATAGTATCAAAATTTCTTCTCTGATACCTCTTGAGTATAAATCTTCTTCGTGCTCCCAAAATTCAAAAAAAAAGTGAGTTGTGATTTTGATTAACTATTAACTAAATAATAATGTATATCTAAATACCCTCAACTCACTTAGATAAACACCAAGTTCATCTCCGCAATTATTGATGATGTACCATTACACCACCTCAACATAGTCCCCTAGTTGTTTGAATTTCGAAGCCCCCAATGTACAAACTTTATTGTTAAATAACTCCATCCCATGTTTGATGGTCGGTACATCCCAATTTCATTCTGCACGGTTTAATCGAGTCTCTATATCATCAACATAACGAGATAAAAATATGACGGCCTCATCGACCACATAAGCTTCAATATTAGAGCCATCAGCATGTGCAAAGTTACGCACATATCCCTTGTATGTACCCATACAACATTCGATCCCAAACATCCATCTTTGACTTATCGGCCCTCTGAATAATGCCTCCTCGGGTAAATGTACACCCAAGTGAACCATGATCGTAAAAAATGAATGAGGAAAGATCCTCTCAAGCTTGCATAATATAATGACAATCCCGCTATTCACATCCTCAAGTTATTTTGCATATAGAGTTTTAGAGCATATTTTTATAAGAATTGGCAAAACTCGATCAAAGTTGAATGTATTTCTTAGTTTAAGAAAGGGAGAATAACTACCGGGAGTATTTTCTGAAGCAATACATGACAATCATGTGTTTTCATCCCTACAAGTGTATTGTGGTCCGTCACACATCGACTAATGTTGGATGCATAGCCATGAGATAAACGAACAGACTTGATAAATTTGCAAAACTTCACACATTCTTCTTTAATCAATGTAAAATTAGCATGAGGTTTCTCAAATTTACCATTTCTCTCTTTCAACCATTGTTCCTTGCGAATGTTAAGATCCTCCAATTCTAAACGTGCTTTTGTAGTTCCTTCGATTTTACAGGATCATTTAACAATGTCCTTACTATATTATCACATACATTTTTTCGATATGCATGACATCAAGATTATGACGCATCAGTGATTTAGACCAGTATGGAAGTTCAAATAATACTCCATTTGGACCAGTTCAACTCATATATACCTCATTTACACTTCCTATCCTCATTAGTTGGTGCTTTTCCAGTAGTGCATCTAGGAATATCTGCTAACTATCGTAAAATATCATTTCCTGTAAATTGACCAGGTCATTCCCTTTTCTCTTGCTTTCCATAAAACTCTAAGCTCTTCCTCCACCTATGTGATTTACTTAAAAAACAACGATGCCCTGTATAACATTGTTTACCATGAATCCGGTAAGAACGCGTATCCTCAAGGCATATTGGACATGCCAATTTGCCCATGGTACTCCACCCAGACAAGTAAGCATAAGCGGGGAAGTCACTGATCATCCATATTATTTCTATTATTGTAAGTATTATAGTTTATAATTATGTGGGTTGCAATGTGACATGTTAAGTCATAATAAATTATCATGAGTTGAACACAGGTAAGATTTAGTTGTGATGAATTGTTCTACGTTCATGAATTACTATAATTATAAGGTATGACATACATTGAATATATTTAAATTAATGTGACACATCACGTCATAATGGCTCGTAATGATTCATTATACGTTACAACAGCCCATAAGCGGAATTAATCTGTCACATACATCATTCTAAACTATGACCAACTATATTTTACAATGTATCACTATCATTGACCATTATTAGTCATAGTTGACCAATAATAATCAACATAATCATGAATGACCATAATTAAATAATTAACAACCTCTATTTAACTATATGACCACAATTGACCTTAATTAACCTTCAAGGATTGTATCTTACCTTACTTAAGCATCAATAACCCTAATTAAGCATCAATTACTATAATTGAACGTAACTAAACTTCAATGACTATAATTTACCTTACTTGAGCATGAACAATCTTAATTAGCCATCAATGACTATAATTGGCCATCTTTGAGCATAAATAACCCAAAGTCACCATACATGACCCTAATTGCCCATTACTTACTATACTTGTCACACCCCGTTGACCTGGTCCGGCTGTGACGACTGATATCAACACAATGCAGTGGAAAATAACGTTATTTAAATAAATTTCACCCAATCTTTCATTGCCTACATGTCATCCAAGATAATAAAAATACTAGTTAAATATTGTCTAATCCCAAATACATAAGTTTAAGTAAATTGTCCCAAAGTTAAAAATTAGATAGGGTGGTGGCTAATCTCCAATTGTCTGACTAAGTCAACTCCTATCCAAGATCACTTGGTAAAATCATTCTTCTCCTGAAATACACACCCAAAATACGTCAACATAATGTTGGTGAGCTTATAAGTTTATGACAAAAGACTAAACACAATTCATAAAATAAGATAACAATAGTAATAGTGCACAAAAGAAAGTATCACAATCAAACCTGGACCCGGGTGACCCTCTCGAGTGCTAAATCATCCCCTAACCCATACCCTTTATTTTTATGGGCTTAAGTGTGCCCTGCTAAGCACGTATAATCTGCACTAATTTGTGACACAACGATATTTAAATCTCAATAGGGGGTTTCCCTGTCCTTATGGCCCATTATTTGTAGGGGATTCCCCACACTCATGGCATCTCACAGGTCTTGTAGTCACAAACTTGCATTCCTTTGCGAAATGGCCTAGTTTGTTGCACTTGTAGCGCACAGTGGTCTTGCCCTCTTTCACCTGCAGTTTAACTACAGTCCTTACCTTACATTTCCCTTCGTGATGGAGTCCACACTTCCCACAAAATGGTTGCTTCCCTAAGTAGGGTTTATTCTCTCCTTGCCATCGATTAACCACACTCTTTCCACTTGAACTTCCACTCATAGATCGAAAGTTCTCCCTTTCGCTTATCTCCGGCATTGTCCCCTCCTTTCATTCCCTCGCATCTTACCACTTCATCATTTAGTGTTACTGAAATCTCCACTGTTTCCTGAAAAGTTCTTGGCTTGGCTGCCTTCACCATGCCTATAATCTTTGGGGTTAAACCCCACACACACCTACCGATCTTCTTGGATTCAGGAGTCACTAAGTGCGGTACCAGCGACGACAGTTCAAGTTGGTTGGTGTATTCCAAGTGTGATGTGTCCTTCATCTCCAAACTTAAGAATTCAGCCTCCATATTCTCAATCTTATTAATCGGACAGTAACGTTCCACCATCAAGCTTTTGAACTCTTCCTATCTCATCCTGTTCATCGTGTTCCTCCCTCGGGTTTGCAACAGGGTGTTCCACCAGTTCAAAGCTTCATTCTTGAGAGAGTATGTGGCAAACCTTACCTTGTTCATCTCCGAACAATCACTTATATCCAGTACTACCTCCATCTCCTCTAACCATCTAATAGTTCCTATCGCGCCTTCATTTCCATAGTAATCTCTTGGTTTGCAGGCCATAAACTCCTTGTAGTTACAACCAGTTCGCATATGTGCGTCCTCTCGTTCCTCTTCGTTGTTGTTTCCATGGTTGTCATTGTTGCCATCTTCATTCTCTTCTCCCGCGTGAGGCGTCTCATGGTTACGCTCGGCGTTGAAATGGGCGGTGATAGCGGGAAGGGCGTTAGCAATGGCTTCTGCAATTAGTTGTTGCAGTCTAGCTTCTTAGTCGGTGTTGGGGTTGTTATTGGTGTGGTGGGTGTTGTAAGTATTTTCTATGGTGGTTTTATCTTGTTGGTTGGTACGACCTCCAGATCGGGTCACCTATAGCGTTTGCGGCACGCCCTCGTCCATTTCCCCTCGGCATGGCTAAAATAAACAATGTATGTATAGTTTTAAACTCAAGGGTTTCATATATAAAGTTATCATAGTATCACAACCAATCATGCAAATTAAGTAACATCACATCAAACGAACATAAATAGTCTTAACCATAGCAAAACCGCTATAGATACAAAAATTCAAATAAGTCCAAAGTACAATTGTGTGTGATATGTGTGAACATTCACCCATGTCCTACAGGATACATAGTCCATTCAAATGTTAAACAATACATAATAAAGTAAATAAAGTCATATCAATCATAACGGCGGTGATGGTAACGGGACCATGGGTCGAGCACACACTTATGGGAGGCCCTAAAGAGATTTCTCCTCATCCTTGCTACCAGGGACACCGCCTCGTCCCTCTCCTCCTTCAGGGTGTCGTAGTGTTGGTGGTGACGCCATACCTCATCCATGGTGGAGTCTCCAGTCAGTGGCCCCGAGTGATATAGGGGCAGGTGGGCAAACACCTGATGAGACGCTAGAATAGCGCGCCGACTTGGCGTAGGGGTCAGCATAGTACATCAACGAGGCCATATGGAAACTATGACGCGTTACCGTGTCACGCCTATAGGGCCTAGTCGGATACAACGAGGTCGGCGATGGTGGTGGCAGTGATGGCATGACCGGTTGTGGCGGATCCCCGGTCAGTCCCGTAACCAAGTTACCCCATTCCTGCTGGAATGTGGGGACGGGTCAGATGGACATTCGTGCGGTTTGCTTCGCATGAGGTGCCACGCCCTCATCCCCATCAGGTCGTAAGGAACTGACCCGGATGGTTGTTGATGACCCAGACGTGTCCTCCGAAGGGTCGGACTCCTCCGTTTCCCAACCCTGGTTGGGGTAGGGTGTCATGTAGTCGTAAGGGGCCTTCGGGTTCCGGCTAGGGTCCCCATACTCTAGCTCGAGAGGGGCATACTCCTTAATCTCATGAGATTAGGGGCGTCTCGAGGGTCCCGCACTTACATCTGGTATAAACGTGGGTGGTGGAATGGTGGTCTGGTAGCAGTACGAAGGTGGGACATCAGGTGAGTCACTTATATAAATGGTCTTTCCCTTGTTCTGGTTTTCTGCCATCTAATGAATAAACAAGGTAAAATACAATGTGAATAAAATTAGTATAAATAAAATCAAAATCAGAAATTACAATGAAAAATTATACAAAATTTAACGAATATAAGCAATGTCGGAGGTTATCCTCAAGTCATAGCTTAGGGGGGTCTATTTCTTAGTTTTCTTAGTTCTCTAATGTGCGGTTAAAGCCTAGGTATCTTATGGGTAAGATCCTAACTTGCTGAAACTATTGGCTCTGATACAAATCTGTCACAACCCGTTGACCGGGTCCGGCTGTGACGACTGATATCAACACAATGCAGCGAAAAATAACGTTATTTAAATAAATTTCACCCAATCATTCATTGCCTACATGGCATCCATGATAATACAAATACTAGTTAAATATTGTCAAATCCTAAATACATAAGTTTAAGTAATTTTCTCAAAGTTAACAATTAGATATGGTGGTAGCTAATCTCCAATTGTCTGATTAAGTCAACTTCTATCCATGATCACTTGGTAAAATCATTTTTCTCCTCAAATACACACCTAAAATACATCAATATAATTTTGGTGAGCTCATAAGTTTATGACATAAGTCTAAACGCAATTCATAAAATAAGATAACAATAGTAATGGTGCATAAAAGAAAGTATCACAATCAAACCTGGACCCGGGTGACCCCCCGAGTGCTAAATCATCCCATAACCCATACCCCTTATTGTTATGGGCTTAAGCATGCCCTGCTAAGCACCTATAATCTGCACTAATTTGTGACACAATGATTTTTAAATCTCAATGGGCGGTTTCCCTGTCCTTAGGGCCCATTGTGTGCGGGGGATTCCCCAAATATTACTATCCACAAACTACGTGGCTCCCAATGAAGTTAATGACTGTGCTCACATTCGGGGACAAGAGCGGTAACCATTGCACCATAATAATTATTTGCAAGAGTGTGTATTCCATCCATAATAATTGTTTTCAAGAGTGTGTATTCCACCCCAAAATAGTTTAAGTAAAAAAGGGGGGTTATGAGACTCACCTTAGCTTGTTCATGAAGCAAGTGTTCGTGGTCTATGAAGCTACTAACCGGAAAGGTTCCTAAGTTCATTTTATGAGTATTAGTTTCATTTTAAATTAGGTATCTAAGCCCAAAACTTATAGCTTAGGTTTATCCTACGCGATTTGATGATTTTCGTTACATGTGTGTAATTTGATTCAAATCTTGAAGTTTAGGAGTCTTAATGTGGTCGTTGATTATACTTGGGTTATTACATCATGATTTCAGATTATAATAGTGCTTATGAGTAATATTTGGTTCTAAAACAGTAAGTTTTCTTTAATTGGCAAGTTTGGTCCCTCAACTTTACTAAATTAACACTTTCAACCCTGGAGATTGAAATTTGGTGCATTTACTAATTATAGTAACTTTTATTGTTTTGAATGATCTAGGTTACTGAAACTAATTGATATTTAATGTCTCTTGGTCTTTCTTAATGGGTTATAGGGCTTGTTTTTAGGTTAGCGTTTCGTGAAGGAGGAATTTAGAGTTTTCATAATTACGGTTGTTGAGTGGTCCAAATAATGTTTACTTTTAGTTATAACTTATTTTGAGTGTTATTTAGTCTCTGTAATAGTATGGTTTTTGTTCATAGGGTTGATGAGTTGATTATTGAGTTTTTAAACGTGTGTCGGGTCGCGTTTCGGGCGCGTTATATATCTTATTTTTAAGGTTATTAGTTTTGTTAAGTTTTGAGCTGTTATTTGAGTTTGAGGTTCGTATCTTACTGGAATATCAATTTTCTTAGTTTAACAATTTTGATCTATTTTATTATTATTATTATTTTTTTGTGAGGCATGAACTTGCTTATATTATTGGTAAAATTTATATAAATTCCTAGAAAATTTCATAAATGGTAATATTTGGTTTTTAATTTATTTTTATTATTATTAAGCCATTTTCTACTGTAGTTTCATTATTTGAAAGTGTTTTATTGATTTTTGTGTTGTAACGTTCGGGTCTTGGTTTTTAACGAGATTTTGGTTTTGGGTTGAATTTGGTCACACTGAGGTCACATAACACTTTAATATACTTACAGTAACTTTTTGGTTCTAAATATTTCATGGTTTTGCTTAAGGGCTCGTTTTTATGTATTTTCATCATTTTAACATAAATAAGTTTTATATTTTTGTTCTTCAAGTAAATAAACTCTATAAATTATGAAATTTAATTTCTAGGCATTTCTTATCGTTATGAGTCCACTGATATTTTTGTACATTCGTATTTTATGTATATTTGGTGTTTCCGTTAAGTCTACCGGTTAGTTCCGTTAAGTATTCGTTAAGTCACGGTTTTGAATTTCTAAGTGTTTTAGCTTGATTTTTCCCTTCCCAAATATTTTCATATCTTAATAACTTCTAAATAACCCCATAATTTCAGTACCTTAGACCCCAAACCTATTTCTTTTATTTTCTTCAAAATCACGTATTATTAAGTTTTTGTATAATTTATAACATATGAAATACATATTCTTAATTTATGAAACTTTACTTTTAAATTTAATGTAGTCTCTAAAAAATTCTATAAATATTTAGATTAACATTTTGAGCTTAGATATTACACTTTTATATTTTTGCATAAATCGGGTTTTCGGGTGAGCTATATTTTCTAAAACCATGCTTGTGATCAAATAAAGTTTTGTGAAAACTTTTTTATCTTTTTGTTACTGAAAAGTGAATTGTTTTAAAGTTTCACAATGTGTTGGGGATGTCATGGGGTTGGTTGTGTCACCAACATGACGAAACGCGATATTCCACGCGTTTTCGGGTAGTAACGGGTTACCTTGACGTGTGAGGTAGATTAGGTGATGGAGTGGGCTGCTGAATGAGCTTGGAATGATGGAAGATGTCTGACTAATGTATTGGATTAGTTCAGGTCATGGAATTAAAGAGATAAAGGATAGAAACTTGACTTAAAGAAGGTGAGACCTTGTGGTATTACCTTGGTTCAAGGAGGTTGATGGCTATGCTCTTGTGGTCGATTAATGCTTCCAAGAGGCCTAAATTTTGTTGTTCTTTGAATTCAAGTGAGTAAGAAGATGGGTAGGATAAGTGGAGAGAGTGTTTGAGAGGTTAGAGGATGTGTAGTAGTAAAATGGAAGGTGATGGTAGTGGGGTTGATGGTTCTCGGCCGAAGAGGTGTAGAGTGGTGGGGTTGGGATTCCAAAATCTTGGTTTAATCAATATTTGGCTGGATTTGGTTGGGATTTTGGATACAATAGCAATTTTCTAGGAATCTAATCTATCTAGAGGTCATGGGATTGGGGGGTTCAGGTGGTGATGGGACAAGTCAACTTTGTATTTCATTTTCTTTTTAAAAAAATGATATGTATTTATATATGTGTGTGTGTGTGAGCCTTATGGTATGTGTATGTATGTATACATCGGGTGTGTGTGGGTATGTGTCGGGTGTGTGAGTGTGCGTGTGTATATTTATACGTATGCATGCATATATTTATGTGTGAATATATGTATATTTTGAAATGTTGATCATGTGTGGGTATGTGTGTTATTTTATAATTCATGTATATATATACATGTATGTGAATTTGAATGTTCATGTATGTTGGTATGTATATAAAGTGTGTGTGTGTCAATATGTATGTATATATGTATAGTATGTATGTATGTCGTGGATGTGTGTATGTGTGTGTGTTGTGAGTGGAACAAACCATTTTGTTACTTTTTATTTGATGTAGAGTTATTTTTAATTTTTGTTATTAGGGTGCAAGTATTAGGTGGGTTTATGGTTTAGTTTTATAAATGTTATTATTATTATTATTATTATTTTATATATAGTTGGTGCCTTGCAAGAGTTTTTATATTTTTAATTAGAGTTGAGGCTTACTAAAATATAAGTTTTTATTTATTGATGGATACTTGGTTTTGATATTTCACGTAATTGGGTTTATATATTTTCTTTCAATAATGTTCGGTGTTCGGTTACGTTTATTTCGCTTCCTTATTATTTATATTTAGATTTCTAATTATTATGGTCCATTTATAAACCGCCTATCGTTTTAGAGTCTAATTGATAAATGAGTCTGCTAGGGCATCGGGCCTAAAGCCCACTAGTGTCGGTAGTTCACGAACATTACCATGACATGGCCCAATGGCCCAATAGGGTTTTGTGGGTCAAGCCCATTTAACACTGTGGCCCAATGACCAATTTAGAGTTTGATGGGCCCAAGCCCATTATGGTGTGTTTGTGTATCCATGTCTAGGAGTTTGATATTGTTGGACCCGTTACATGGGCTTCTAATGTGATCATTGTATGGCCAGTTTATGGTTTCTAAAATTTTTTCTAGGCCCAAAATCAGGGTTGTCACATCCTTCCCTATTTACAGAATTTTCGTCCCTGAAATTTGCTTAAGGCTTGTCCATCAAGTCCTGCTCTATTTCTACCGATGCATTGGGGTTAGTTAGCTATCAAAACTCATAGAGTGCAATAATTGGTCATTATATATATATATATATATATATATATATATATATATATATATATATATATATATATATATATATATATATAAAGCCAATTTATTGCGATGCCGAGTTAGGGATTTTACCGACTTCCTCTTGAGTTCCCTTGTTTGGAGTTTTGGGCTCGAATAGGTGTGGGTATTTCTTTCTAATCTCACTTCTGGTTCCCAAGTGAACTCAGGACCTCGTTATGAGTTCCATTTGACCTTCACAATCGGAATCTTACCACGCTTAAGTTTCTTTTACTGTCGCCCTAATATTTCAAGTGGTTCCTCAACAAATTGGAGCTTGTCATTAACTTGCACTTCCGTGTAAGGCACGATTAGGTTCTTATCGGATAGACACTTTTTGAGATTCAAAATATGGAACATGTCATGCATTCCTCCTAGTTCTTCTGGTAATTCTAACTTATAGGCGACGGGTCCTATTCTGTCGAGAATTTTGAAGGGTCCAATGTATCTCGAGCTCAATTTCCCTTGCTTTCCAAATCTGATTAACCCTTTCCATGGGGACACCTTTAGCATTACCCGGTCTCCTACTTGAAATTCCAAGGGTTTGTGTCGATTATCGGCATAGCTCTTCTGTCGATCTCTCGCTGCAGCTAGACGTTCTCGTATTCAGTGGATCTTGTCGTAGTTTCTTGCATGACTTCCGGACCGGTTAGTTGGCTTTCTCCTACTTCAGCCCAACAAACAGGAGACCGACACTTACTTCCATAAAGAGCCTCAAAGGGTGCGGCTCCTGCTTGCGTGGTAGCTGTTATTATAGGAGAATTCAGCTAGTGGTAAGTGGGTGTCCCAATTTCCACCAAAGTCGATCACATAAGCCCTCAACATATATTTGAGGGTTTGAATCATCTTTTCACTCTGACCGTCGATCTGAGGGCGGTAGGCGGTGCTTAAGTCTATGCATGTTCCCAAATCCTGTTGAAATGACTGCCAAAATCGGGAGGTGTATCGGCTATCACGATACGAGATAATTGACAAGGGTACTCCATGTCGAGACACCACTTCATTGACATATATCTGAACTAGCTTTTCCATTTTGTAGTCTTCCCTTATTGCCAAGAAGTGTGCCGACATGGTCAATCGGTCCACTATTACCCATATAGTGTCGTGCCCTCTTAGGGTTCGGGGAAACTTTGTAACAAAATCCATGGTAATACTTTCCCATTTCCATTCCGGTATCTCTGATTGTTGGAGAAATCCCAATGGCTTTTGATACTCTGCTTTCACCTTGGAGCAAGTCAAACACTTTCCCACATAGGTAGCTATCTCTCTTTTCATGCCCGGCCACCAGTAATTCATCTTTAAATCCTTATACATCTTGTCACTTCCAGGGTGAATGGAATACTCTGATTTGTGGGCTTCATCTAAAATGGTGTCTCTTAGCCCACCTAGCGTTGGGATCCATGCCCTTCCATTCATCCTCATTATTCCGTCATCTTGGGTGTCTAGTTGTTTCTCCATTCCTTTTAGTCCCTCTTTCTCATAGTTTTCTTCATTCACGGCCTCCTTTTGTGTTCTTCATATCTGGTCCTTCAGATAGATTCATGCCTTCATTCACAAGGCGCGAACCTTAAGCAGTTTGGCCCTTTCCTTCCTGCTTAAAGCGTCACCACTCACCACGTTCCCCTTGTCGGGGTGGTATCCGATTTCACAATCATAGTCGTTAAGAAATTCTACCCATCTTCTTTGTCGCATGTTTAACATCTTCTGATTAAAGATGTTTTGTAGGCTTTTGTGATCGGTGAAGATTACGCACTTCATACCATACAGGTTATGCCTCCAGATTTTAACTGCAAACACTACGGCTCCTAACTCCAAGTCGTGAGTGGTGTAATTTTGCTCGTGCACCTTTTATTGTCGTGAAGCGTATGCTATCATTTTACCCCTTTGCATCATGACACAACCGAGTCCTTGATGTGAGGCATCACAATATACTGTGAAATCATCTGTTCCCTCAGGTAGGGACAGGATTGGCGCACTACATAGCTTCAGCTACAAGGTTTCAAAAGCTTCTTGTTGCTTTGCTTCCCATTTGAACTTAGTGTTCTTTTGAGTTAGGTACGTCAATGGTTTGGCAATTTTCGAGACGTTCTCTATAAATCTTTGGTAATAACCAGACAACCCTTGAAACTGTCGCACCTCGGTGGGGGTCTTAGGTGGTTCCTACTTCTTAATTGCCTCAACCTTTACGGGGTCGACTTGAATTCCCTTCTCACTCACCATATGACCCAAAAACTGTACCTCTCTAATCCAGAACTTGCACTTTGAAAACTTGGCTTATAACTGCTTAGTTCACAGTAATTCTAAAATCAACCTTAGATGTTGTTTGTGCTCTGCCTTGGTCTTGGAGTATATCGGAATATCATCTATGAAAACTATCACAAATTTTTCTAGGTACAGTTTACACACCCTATTCATGAGATCCATGAATACTGTAGGTGCATTAGTTAAACTAAAGGGCATCACTAGAAACTCGTAATGCCCGTACCTAGTTCTAAATGCGGTTTTTGGTACATCTTCCTCCTTGATTCATAACTGGTGATACCACGACCGTAGGTCTATCTTGGAGTAGTATCGTGACCCTTGGAGTTGATCAAACAAGTCATCAATCCTCAGAAGTGGGTATCGGTTTTTGATTGTGACTTCGTTTAACTCTCGGTAGTCAATGCACATTCTTAGAGTTCCATCTTTCTTTTTGAGAAATAGGACTGGAGCTCCCCATGGCAAGAAGCTTGGCCTAATGAACCATTTGTCCATAAGTACTTGTAGCTGTATCATCAATTCTCATTTCCAATGGGGCTAGCCTATAGTGTGATTTAGCTGCTGGTGCAGCTCCCGGTATTAGATCGATGCGAAACTCAACTTGCCTATGTGGAGGGAGTCCTGGTAGTTCGTTAGGAAACACATCTACGAATTCTTATACTACAGGGACGCCCTCAAGTCATTTCTCCTCCTTAGTAGTCATTACATGGGCTAAGTATCTAATGCACCCCTTTCGCAAGCACTTGTTAGCTTTTATATATGAAATGATGTTCATGCCTTGTCTCGGTCTCTCACCATATATCATGAGGGTTTCTCGCAAGCACTACGAATTCTTCTTTAATAATTTCTTGTCGCAAATGATCTCGGCCCTATTCTTTTCCAGCCAATCCATACCTACCACTATGTCAAACCCTCCTAGTTCTACCGGTATTAAGTCTATCGGAAATTTATGCTCATCCAAGTCTATCATGCACCCTACGATTGTCTCATCGTGTTGGATCATATGAGGCTGGTGTAACCAACACAACACTTAGAATATTTTGAAGTACAATTGAAGAAGTCTTCCAAAGCTAAAGCTGCTCTTTTGAAGACAAGTTGAAGATATTCCGAAGCTTATGTATGATGAGCTTCCAAAGGAAAACTAAGTCTTCCGAAACTAAGTAGTTTTCCTTCCGAAGTACATAAAGAACTTCCAAAGGTAGAACCAAGTCTTCCGAAGTATATGAAGACCAAGTAATTCTCCTTCCGAAGCATTCACACTTAGAAGATCCAAGACAAAGTCTTCCAAAGAATGAAGTCACAAAGATTTGCAGAAGATTTGGAAGAAATTGATTCTTACGAAGTATAACTGGCCTCGGAAGAACTTATTCTTCCAAAGCCATTTTTCCTTTGAAAGAATCAACTATAAACCAGTGGACATAAGTATGGGATGTCTGACATCAGCTGACAACTCTAATACACTGCATGGCGCTTTCCCACTCCCATGTAGTTGACCATTCTTTACTCCACTGTTCACCTTTATCAGTTAGTACAGTTACCATACTTAGTTGGTGACAAAAGGTAAGTCATCGACCTGTCATGACTACCTAATCTAGGATATTATCTTATCTTAGATGCTTTACTTCTAGCAATGTAGTATTTTCTTAGCTATAAATTCCAGCTGGTTTTCCAAGTATAACCGACTGTAGATAGTATTATATATAGTTTCTCATTATAACTTAAGTAAACATGCTTGTAAGAGTCTTGTAATACTAAGTTGAGAAGTAATATATACAAGTATCTTGAAAACCATTCTTGTGTTCATTAACTTATTATATTATTGTCAACTTAGTTAGAGATTCCGCATCATCAACCGAGTGAGACTTAGTGAGTTTGTGAGATACAAAACTTATGTTGAGAGACTAACACCGATCTTGCAATTGGTATCAGAGCTTTTTAGGCTCTTGATTGTGAGATCTAACCATCCCAAATCACCCTTGTTTTTCAAACTTACTTTACTCAAATGGATCTTAACCAAAAGTTTTCTGAGTCCGAGATGGGAACCATGACCAAGGCTCCTATCATCACCCCTGATGATTTTGGGACCTGGTGCAAACGTATTGAAGGCTTTATCAAGTATCAGGACAGCCGGATGTGGAGATCTGTCACTCATGGTCCTTATAAACCAAAGGTGGCGGACCAGACTGGTAATGGCGCCATGATTGAGAAAGCTGTTGAAGACTACTCAGATGAAGACTTCAAGAAGATGGACATCGACTACAAAGCGATGGGCGCGTTGCTTACTGCTATACCAAACTCCATAATGGCAGGCTTTAAGCAATGTGAGACCGCCAAAGAACTCTTTGATGCTTTAAAGCTAATGTACTCTGGTTCTATTGAATCAAAGGAAAACAAAAAGGATATGCTAAAGCAGAAGTTTGAGAACTTCACTTATGTTGTTGGTGACACCTTGAGCCAAAAATACTTTAGGTATATGGACTTGATCACCTCTCTTCAGACTATGGGAGTTGTTCTTGAGAAAAGAGACATAGTCAGAAAATTCATGAGTGCACTTCCTCATGAGTGGACTTTTTACTGTGTCTCAATCAAGAGAACTGAAAATCTCAACACTCTCACTATGACTGAATTGTATGGAATCCTTGATGGAACCGTATGGATATGGAGACTCAGAAGAGCCACCAGATGAACAGACCCTTAAATCATGTAGTCAACAATGCTCTACATGTTGCTGAAGGATCAAGAACTCCTTAGCCATAGTTGTACCTGAACTACCCCCAATAGCCATCATCCTCTTCCGGACCATACATCACTTTTCCCGAGACACCCAGGTCTTAACAGGCTCAACACACTCCTTTCCAGGATAGTTGTGCTTTTGTTTTAGGGAGTGAGCACTTTGGAGATTTTTAACACTGTTTTGATGATCTAGAGTGTTTCAGCCCAGATGATGTTGAATATATGGACATTGTCCAGCAAATGGCTCTTTTAACCTACAGAGCAAAGAAATTCTTTAAAAGAACTAGAAGGCAGTTTCCTCAGAACCCAACTAATAGCAAATTCGGGTTTGATAAGAGCAAGGCCAAATGCCACAACTGTAACCAACTTGGTCACTTTGCTAGGGAATGTAAAGCTCCAAGATCTAATCCTAGAGCAGCTCACGCCTCCCAACATTCTGCTACCTCAAAGGATGCAACCAAACCCACTGAGCCACAAACTGCTGCTATTGCTCAAGAGGTTGACTGGAGCTTTATGGTGCAAGATGTCACTCCTGCTCAAGCTCTAATGGTTGGAACTGAAGACAGAAAGGTATATGAACATCTCTGTACTCCAGCCTGTATTGCTAAGGTTAAATTATATCAGGACTATAACATGGAAATTAGATCTGATATTAAGTCCTTAAATACCCTAAAATATGATTTTAAGAGAGCAGAATCTGACTATAAGCTCAAAATAGAAGAGTTAGAGAAAACTGTGTCCTATTTAAAACATGAACATACCAATTATAGGAATCAAATAAAAGATCTAATATCCAAGTTGACTGAAGCTCAAGCCCAGCTAGTCATAGCTGAGGCTAAAGCAGAGAAGTATGCTATTCAAGAGCACAACTTCAACACCATTATAGTATCATCCTCCTACTCAAAGGTATGCTATCAAAACAAAAATGGGTTGGGATCCAATGAAATTGCTCCATCGTACCCTCTTGTGTCTATTAGACAGCCAAGATGTGGTACTGTTGAGCAAGAGGTTCCAACTGCTGACCCACTACCTAGTGAGCAGAAGAATGATGCAATAATGGAAACCACCATAGGGAAGGATAAGGTAGAAAACCTCATCCCCACAGTTGATAAATCCTTGACCACCAAAGCCAGAAAGAACCAGATCAGGCCAGCAAGAAAAACTGCCAAAAAGGTGGCTGAGACTAAGATGATGATAGACCCAAGGCAAAAGGGTGTATTCATCTTAGCTGGATTCCAAGTGGTTGGAAGTTCTAATTCAGGAAAGGAGAGTAGTACCAGCACTCCTATCCACCTGAAGGATTAGAAATTAAAGGGAAAGGCTATTGAAGAAGAGAAGAAGCGCAAGAAACAACAGCCCACATGTCCCACCAAGAATAACATTGAGTGCATAATCTGTGGCCTGCATAACTACAAGGCTAAAGATTGTTACTACAATCCAGCAAGCACACATTATGCAACTAATGTTAAGAAAGAAGGAGTCAAGGATGGTTTCATATTTGGACCTTACCATATGGTCCAAATGTTAAGGAAAGGAAAGCTTGTTTCTGAAGCCAAGTTGCTTTCGGAAGAAACTCATTCTTCCTAAAGGAAAGTAGCTTTCGGAAGACAAGCCAAAGAACAAACAAAGAAACAAAAACATTTCCTTGAAACATTTCAAGAAGAAGACTGCTTCAGAAGAAAAGGCGGTGAAAACTTCTTCCAAAAAGAAAGAATCATTGGAAGCAAGTCATGCTGCACAAGCCTCCTCAGGCTCATCAACACAGGTCAACCATAGGATGGAATGGAAGACCAGAAAAGATGCTGCAGCCCAAACCTCTTCTTTACAAACTATAATTGAGCCCCCATGCATACAATTTGGTTCTATTATATCATCTGCATTGGAAGAACCCAAGACCAACAAGGCTTGGGTAGTGCAGGGACATCCACATGACAAGAATAGAAATGTCTGGATTGTGGACAGTGGATGCTCCAGGCACATGACAGGGAATAGATCTCTCCTATAACAATTTGAACATTTTGATGGAGGTCCTGTTTAGTTTGGAGGTGAAGCCGGAGGATACATTTCTAGTAGAGGTAGTGTAACCAATGATAAGTTAAACATTGACAAAGTAAACTTTGTCAAACAGCTTGAACACAATCTCTTAAGTGTTTCTCAATTCTATGATCAAAAGCACCAAATGCTTTTCACAGAACATGAGTGCATTATCCTCAAACCTGGGATGACAATTCCTCAGGAATTGGTGCTTCTTAGATCTCCCAGGAGAGGGGATATGTACAAGCTTGATATGAACAATGCTTCTCCACGGGGTGAAGTATCAAGCTTTCTTTCCAAAGCTAATGGTGATGAGTCAACTCTTTGGCATAAAATCTTTGTGCCATGTTAATTTTAAAACCCTGAATAAGCTAGTTAAAAATAATTTACATGTTGCTTGCCTGAAAGGAAAGCAACACAAGGTTTCTCACAAATCCAAAGAGGTTAACTCCATCATCACTCCATTACACTTATTGCACATGGATCTTTTTGGTCCCACAAGTATAATGGGCATTGGAAGGAAATCATATTCTCTTATGATTGTTGATGATTTTACAAGATTTACATGGGTATTCTGTTTAAGAACTAAAGATGAAACGACTGAAACTTTAAAATCTTTTATTCTTAAGATTGAAATTCAAAAGGATCACAAGGTAAAAATCATTAGAAGTGATCAAGGGACTAAGTTTAAGAATCAAGTTCTTGACTCATTCTACAACTCAAAAGGGATCGCTAAATAATACAGTGCTCCTAGAACTCCGCAACAAAATGGTGTTGCTGAGAGGAGGAACAGGACACTTATTAAGGCTGCAAGAACTATGTTAGCTGATTCAAAGCTGCCTCTAACTTTCTAGGCAGAGGCAGTCAGCACTGCATGCTATGTGCAGAACAGGGTTCTTATTATTAAGCCCCATGGAAAGACCCCTTATGAGTTATGGAACAAGAGGCCACCGTTCATTCGCTTTCTTAGGTCCTTTAGCAGTAGGTGTACCATACTCAACACAAAAGACAATTTAGCAAAATTTGCTGAGAAGTCGGATGATGCTATCTTTGTTGGATATTCCTCAACCTCTATTGCTTATAGAGTGTATAATATTAAAAATAAACAATTTGAGGAATCATACAACATTGTTGTTAATGAGAACACTCCTTGTGTTCAAGGGAATGGCCCTGATCATATCTTCAATCTAGAATTATTTCCAAACTATTCTAAACCAGCTTGTGAGAATGTTTCAGCTGGAACAGGAACTCAAAGTGACATCTATGAAGATCAAATGCTTGAGTTACCCAGACCTATTCCCAGTTCTCCAAGTGGAATTGAAGAACAAGCTCCCACTACTGGAAGTCCTGAAAGCTTGAACATCTCAGGAAATCATGGAGCTTCAACAAGTTGTCAACCAATTGAGCCTTAAAACTCATCAGCTAAGAACTCCAGCATTTAACACCAAGCTGATGAAGATAGTAATCTGGAGGAACAGGCCACTGTTGATACTACTCTCAGCAGAACATTATTGATGCTGTCACACATTCATTCAATCAGTTCTTATTAAATGAGTGTGAGACATCAGCTGGTCATGGTGTTCAAAACCCTAAGCAAAACATCTCAAACCTGGATTTATCTATGCAACTAGATGTGATTCCTAGGCTCAGGATACACAACACTCACCCAGCTGAGAACATCATTGGGGATGTCTCAGAAGGTGTGAGAACAAGAAGTCAAACCTATAATGGGAATGTCTGCTTGTACTCATGCTTTTTCTCTCAAATGGAACCAAAAAAGGTGGAAGAAGCCCTCAAGGACAACTATTGGATTGAAGCTATGCAAGAGGAGTTGCTTCAGTTCAAGAGGCAAAAGGTATGGAACTTGTGTCCATTGCCACCTGGCCAAGTTCCCATTGGCACCAAGTGGGTGTTTGATGTGTGTTTTGATATATAAATATTTTAATAATGGATTTTACACAATTAAGCTTTAAATTTATAAAAATGATTTTCACCTTATGACTAACTACACACACAATAGGCAAGTGTACCTATCAGATAGTAGCATAGCTTTTGGTAAGAACCAAGTATCGATCCATGGACACGAGAGCTCCTGATACTAAGCCTTTGTCATTATCTAGCCGATAAAAGATGATTTGTGAATAATATGATTAACTAATTTGGATAACAATTAAACTAATTTAAGAGAGTAGATGAAGGTGAAGATAATCAATTAGAGGAAGATATCACTTAGTCAAGATGAAGATAATCAATTAGAGGAAGTTATCACTTAGACTTCGAATCCGCTTAGCAAAACAATGACAAAATACATGAACCTATGGTGAGATCATCCTCTACACATGAAACATGGATGTAAACCAGACTCCTGTCAAGGTTATCTAATTATATAACTCGTTGGAAAGCTAAAATGATAAACACATAATAGTCACCTAAAGTTATGCCATGAAGACCAATGATATGATTAAGCCAAAGTTGAAGATGGTTAGGACTCTCGTCAAGGATACCAAACCCACAAATATTTGGAAAGTTAACATGATAAACACATGGTAACCACCTTAATTCGCGTAATGTAGCAATAGCTATGTAAATCCTTCAATTTGTGAATGTCCTAATACGAATACACGAATCATAAATATGCACATTATATATGGTTACACATACATAATGTTAGGAGATATTCATAACAAACATAATAGTTTTCACAAACATAAGTATTTGGATGCACACTTGTTTAACTTGACTAAATAATCAACCATCATTTACCATTCCTAGTCAAATATCATAAACCACACACTAATGTATGCATTTCATGAATAGATGTTCTAAAACACAAGGTTTTCCAACAATAAGTGATTATAACACCCACAAGATTCATCATTTCATTAATTTCAACAAGCATACACAATCATTGAAGAACATTCAAGGCCTTGTAATAAGCATTTACCTAATCATCACCAAAAGTTACATATAAAATGTCAAAGTATGATAAGCTTCATCTAATCTAAGTGATAAAGAGTGTTTAGCCCATGGGGCTTACAAAAATCACAACCATGCTCATAACAATGGAAGAAAACATGATAGATCTAGAGAATGTTCAAACCAAAGATGAGTAGAGGTGGGTTGTGTGGAGTTGAATCTTCATTTGAAATGCTTCATCTTCAACCTAGTTTGAACTCTTGAAAGAACTCCTTCAAAGTTACCGCAAGAATAGAGAAAAACTAGGGTTTCTACTCCGAGATTCATCTCTCCCAAAATGAAGAAGAAGAAGGGCTTAAAAGGGGGCCTAATACGTGTTATGGCCATGACAGAATCAGTCATTACCATAATGCATAGAAAAAAGAGGCCTGATGCATGTCATGGTCCTGACAGAATCAGTCATGAACATAACAGCCTCTAAACTTCCAAAATCTTAATGCATTTCTTGTCTTTTTCTTTTGAAATCATCAAGCAACCATCCAAAACTACAAAATCCAAATTAATCATAATTAAGTATACATAAAGATGAATTTGTAACAAAAAACACTTAAGATGGGTAAAGATATGCATTATTAACATGTATATTTATTCACATATCAGTGTTCAGAAATAAGAGAGATGATAGAGGTTTGATCATTAAGAACAAGGCAAGACTTGTTGTTCAAGGATACATATAGGAGGAAGGAATAGATTACACTGATGTCTTTGCACCTGTTGCAAGACTTGAGGCTGTGAGAATCTTCCTTGCTTTTGCAGCATCCAAGAACTTCACTGTCTATCAACTTGATGTCAAGTGTGCATTTCTATATGGGGATATTGATAGAGAAGTCTATGTGTGTCAGCCACCTGGATTTGAAGACCCACAGCACCCTAACTATGTGTGCAAACTGGATAAAGCTCTCTATGGGTTGCATCAAGCACCTAGGCTGTGGTATGAGACCCTGTCTTAGTTTCTTCTTAAGAATGGCTACACTGGAGGCACCATAGACAAGTCATTGTTCATAAAGAAGTCCAGGAAGGACGTGCTTCTTGTTTAAGTCTATGTTGATGACATCATATTTGGTTCCTCAAATGACCAAATGCGCAAAGACTTTGAAAGCATCATGAGGAAGAAGTTTGAGATGAGTTCAATAGGAAAGATGGATTTCTTCCTTGGAATTCAAGTGAAGCAGATGGAAGAAAGATTCTTCATCAATCAATCTAAGTATGTCAATGGCATCTTAGAGAGATTTGAGATGAAAGATTGTAAGACAACCAAGACACCTATACCCAGAAATCACAATCTTTGTCCTGATTCCAAGGGGGAGGATACTGATTAGCATCAGTACAGGGCGATTATTGGATCTTTGATGTATCTTACTACAAATAGACTTGATATCATGCTTGCAACCTGCATATGTGCAAGATATCAGGCTGCTCACAAGGTGTCTCACCTAATTTCTGCCAAGAGAATTCTTAGATACCTTAAAGGAGCTCCCAAACTAGGTCTTTGGTATCCTAAGAATAAGGACTTCAATCTTTATAGGTACACTGACAGTGATTAGGGTGGCTGCAACATCAATAAGAAATCAACATCCGGAGGATGCCAATTTCTTAGTGGAAGGATTATCTCCTGGCAATGAAAGAAACAATCATGTGTCTCAACATCAATTACTGAAGCTGAATACATTGCTGCTGCGAGCTGCTGTGCTCAACTACTATGGATTCAGAATCAGATGCTAGTATGGTTTCAACTTCATGTAGACTCCTATCCATATAGACAACAAGAGTGCCATTTCTATCATAGAAAATCTGGTCAAGCACTATAAGACAAAGCATATCGACATCAGGTATCATTTCATTAGAGATATTCATGAGAAAAATCTAACAAAGCTAGTTAAAGTGAATTCAAATGAACAATATGCTGACTTGTTCACCAAAACCTTTGATGAACAAAGATTTAAAATTTTAATTACAGCTATTGGGATGATTAACATTGACTAGTTCTTCTCTTTTGAAAAATCTTTTTTTAAAATATGTCTTGTCTATGTTGTCTAACTACAATCTAAGACCAGTTACAAAAAGGCTTTCTTAGAAAAAATCTAAGTTTAAATACTTCAGAAGAGAAATTTACCCTTGGAAGAAAATCTTTATCCATCTTCTGAAGGCAAATTCCTCTGCATAACTATTATCTTCCGAAGAGTTTTTAGCCTTGGAAGAACAATTGATCATAGATCAAATTTACTTCTGAAGCTTACTAACTTCTATTCTAGGAAGAAGATTGTACTCTCGAAAGCAAACTTTTCATTGAGACATGGTTTGCTTTCGGAAGTAAAAATGGCTTCGGAAGACAATATTGAGAAACATAAGTGTTTTTCTCTTGGAAGCAAGTTTACCTTCGAAAGAACATCTTTACTATGTAACGGAAATCTTTGGGACCCACTCTGTAAAAAGTAAGATTTTATTGATGATTGTCGGAATATTTTAAATGTTTTATCTTGCTGCCTTTGTCAAATCAAAACCTAAACTTTCCTTTCACCTTATCAGTTTGCTTTTTAACCCCCATTTAAAATTTCCGACTCTCTTTCTTTACTTTCTTTACCATAGCAAAAGCCCCAAATTACCACCATCTTCTTCACTCACTCTCAAATTTCTTCAATCCTACCGTACCTTTTAACAATGGCCCTAAATCCCGAACATAATTAGGTCGCTATCCTTGATTCTTCAAAGGATGCCAACTTTGCCCCTATCATCGAATTTCTGTCCCAATCGGGATACTTCATTGCCCTCACCATTAACCCCACCATCTACTCTAACCATATGGCCGAATTCTGGGCCAATGGTTAAGATGAAACACTAAATGGTGAAAGGGTCATCAGATCGAGGATCTGCGGATAGGAGATCACTATTGCTGAATCAACCATCAGGGAGCATCTGGAGCTTCATGATGAGGGCGCCCCTACTAAATTCCCCAAATCTGAGATGGAAGACACTTACACTCAGATGGGATATAGCGGCAATGTGCACAAGTCTACAGTCTACAAGTTTAACTTCTCCTACAATTGGAAGTTCTTGCTGCACATCGTCCTGCACTGCCTATCCAACAAATCCGGGGGATGGGATCAAATCCCATATGAATTGGGCTGCCTAGTACACGGATTGGTAAAGGTCCTGCACTTTAACTACTCAAGATTTGTGCTGAACAACTTAAGAGGCAATCTCACCCAGGATCCATTTTACATGTATCCCCGGTTCATTCAGCATATAATCAACTGTGAGCTGGACCAAGATAGATTACAATGTGCAGATGTTCTAATGGTCCATCACATGCGGCCTGGCATCTTCAAAACTTTGAAGAAGGTGTCCACCAACTTCTCTGGAAGATTCACTGATCTTCTTCCAGGTATGAGCAAGCCAACAGCTCCTGGTGACATCCCTGCAAGCCTAGCAGGTGATGAACCCACACCAGATACCACCACTCAAATGCCAATCACTTCTTCCCACCCAATCAAGATTACATACACTAGACGCCCCAAACGAACCCCTGATCAATCTACTCTAATTGATCAGGTCCCCTCTGTTCTAACCAAAAAGGCTCAAGTGGAAATCAAGGCTCCCACTCAGCCAGAGGTCGAACCATCCTCCACCATTGACCTTAATGTCAGCATTGAGTCTCCTCAGTCTCAAGCTGACGAGCCAACAATCCAAGCCTTTAGCCCTCAGGGTGAGTCTCAACATTCCCCTGAGCAGCCAAAAAGGGACACCAACATCATCGGCTCATCTGCTCTTGCAAAAGATCCCGTAGGTGCTGACCAAGGTCCCGGGTCATTAGATTTAACCTCCCTATCCCTTATTGACCTATCAACCCTACCTGATGAGGACATTATGATTCATCCGGGCCATGATGTTGATCTACCATACCACTCCCTAGATCAACTGAGCCTCAGGAAACCTCTAATGTCTAGCCCACATCAGCTATACCTAACTGAGGTGAGTCAAACTGGTGTGGAGGTGACTCATGTAGCTCAACTGCTACTACTGAGAGTGTTTCACTAACCTCTCAGGATAGTGGTAACATAAGTGGAACTGAGTCTACGGTAACCTTGCCCCTTGATGACTCTGTAAGAGACATCAGCACGCAAGGGTATCCAGGGCGCCGAGAAACCACTACTGGTGGTGATGATGAACATACAAGGTATGTTATCTCATCTCCTAATGATTCTTCAAAAGAAGATGAGGGTAGCCTGAAGCTCAATATCAGAGACCTGATATGTAAAGTCTCAAACCTTGAATCAAAGGTTAAGACTTTAGAGGACAGGTCTGCCACTCAGCAACTTGAGATTGAAAATCTCAAGGCTCAACTAGCTGAGACACAGATTGAGAAGTCTGTTAGGCATGTACATGCTCAGGTTTCTTTAAGTTCTTCCTCTAGCTCATCTACTTCTCAAAATGATGCTACCAAAAAGGGGGAGAATGTACAGAAACAAAGACATGAGGAGCCCTGCCTTGCCATCAAAACAACTTCCTTTGATGTCATATCTTCTTTGTACCCCACACAGCAACACCCGAAACCCATCTTCCCTCAACCAGCTCCCATTACTATTCAAGTGGATCCAAAAATGCTTATAGACCTCAACAGGTTTTTAACCACATTTTTTATAAGCTCGTCCATTGAACAACCTTCCCCTGATGTAGCCGTTGCCTACTTCGGAGCTGAGGAGCTTCAAACGCTGAGTGCACCACCTACCTCTGAAAAGGAAGTTGGTTAACCTAAGGTCTCTGTTGAACCTGAGATTAACTTCGAAGGGGATATACAAACTCATGGCATAGCAAGCAACTTGGAAGGGACAGGTAGTGCAGTTCCAATTACTTCTGAAGCAGAAATCCAAGTTGCGGAAGGAATAATTGAACTATCTTCCTCGTCCAATGATCTGTTCATCACAGAGGCCATTCTTGACCTAGCCTCTGAGGTAAACAGTGAGGACTTCCTTACAACCCCTCTCTCCCAAACACCATAAGTCCAACCCCACTCTCCCCAACCTGAATCTTCTAAACCTGAGTGTCCAAAGGTTGAATCTTCCTCTGATCCTAAGGGGAAGAGGAAGCTCACTGCTAAGGAGCTTCTAGAGGAGGAAAGGTTGGAAAAGCTTAAGAAGAAGGGAAGAACCGATACTAGGAAGCTGTTGGCTGCAAGTAGCAAAGCAGCAGCAACCGCTCAAGAAAGTATCAACAATAAGAGGAGAGTGGAGGTTATTAACAGGCTCATCAGCCTGGGAGTAGTCAATAAAGATATCCTTCTACTCCTACTTGATGAGCTTCTAAAGCTGGAGAAGGCAAACTTGCTACAAAAAGAAAAGGAGGAAGCAGCAAGGTTGGCCGAAGAGGAGGAGAAGAGGAAAAAGAAGGAGGAGGCTATGGAAAGGGAGAGGAAAGATAGAATAGCCTTTCACTATTCTAGAGGCTATTCTCAAGAGGAGCTGGCACCTTATGATTATGATACAATCTTGTTTCTTTTTCACAAAGAGCAAGATCAAATCAACAAAGAAAGGAAGATGACTGCCAGGGAAAAGCTAAGGGAGAAGAAGAAGAAGGTGGAAGAGGCACAACTTTCTACTACCAAAAAGGTAGGAGATAAGGAATGGATGAAAACCTATCTCAAAGCCCATGGCTTCACCGGCAGGCAAGTGGGTCGTATGTCAAAGAAGACCCTACAGCGACATGTCAGTGACATCAAGGCTGACATTCGCTTAGGAAGAAGGCAGGAAGTAAGTCAAATATCAAGTGTTCAGAAGAAGGCACCCAAACCAACACCAACACCCAAACCAACACAACCTACACCCATACCTCTTCCCTTCCCCATCAAAACTGAACCAACCACTGAGCCTTACACCCCTGAACCCACACCATCAGCCTTACTTACACCCTCACCCACTGCTCCTAACAACCACCACAACCACCTATCCTTAAACCCAAAACACAACCCAGAACCCAATCTATACCCAAACTATCTTCTGAACCTTCTAAGCCCCTGACCTTAGAAGAATTCAAGGAGATCAAGAGGAAGCTCATCAACTACACAACATTGAGCGACATTACTTGTGAGGAAGAGTCAATTAAGTTGAAATACACTGATGGCTCTTCTAGTTCCCTTACAAGAGATGCATTCCTTGATCTACCAAGGGAGCACTGGACCAAGCTCTCCAACTTCTTGCAACCAACTCAGATGTTCTTACAGAAGAAGAGAAGAAGTTAAGAAGGATACTGGTGACTCTATTGGACACTAGGAAGGGGGACAAGCTTTCATCCAAACCCCTCAATCCTAGAAAACAAATAGTCCAGTGGAGGTTCGATGAACCTTCACATAGCTTTGTTATGGAAAGAGAGAATGATGAAGTAAATAGGGTTGATACTTCATCTCTGTTACACTCTAGCAGATTTGACCTTGCTGAGTTAGCAAAGAAACCATTCTCTAATCCCTCTAACTCTTAGGTTGCTGCTCACATCAGAAATCATCTGAGCAGTCTTCATCTGGCTGAGCTTACAAAGAAAGCCAAGACTTAAGAAGAGTTAAAAAGGAGAGCAAAGGATGAGGAAGAAGGCACAACTATAAAAGGAAAACCATTCCTTAAAATGGTTGAAGGCTCAACTTCTGATCCTATAGTTAGATGAGAATATGACTACAATTCCCATCAACTAACTCTCTTCTGAGGGACGCAACAAAGGGTGCATGTCATTCAAAACAACATACTTGATCTATTATCTACGAATGACTTGTACCAGCTTCTCACCACCACATCAGGTAAGAATAAGGAGATAGATAAATATCTTCTTTCCCTAGTGTTGAAGACCTTAAGGAGCAGAAAGAAGTGAAGTTTTGGTAGCATCAGCCTAGGGGGAGTTTGTTGGATCATATGATGCTGGTGCAACCAAAACAACACTTAGAATATTTTAAAGTACAATTGAAGAAGTCTTCCGAAGCTAAAGTTGCTCTTCCAAAGACAAGTTAAAGATCTTCCGAAGCTTTAGTATGAAGAACTTCCAACGAAAAACTAAGTCTTCAGAAACTAAGTAGTTTTCCTTCAGAAGTACATGAAGAACTTCCAAAGGTAGAACCAAGTCTTTTGAACTATATGAAGACCAAGTAATTCTCTTTCCGAAGCATTCCCACTTAGAAGATCCAAGACAGAGTCTTCCAAAGAATGAAGTCACAAAGACTTGCAGAAGACTTGGAAGAAGTTGATTCTTCCGAAGTATAAATGGCCTCAGAAGAACTTATTCTTCCGAAGCCATTTTGGCTTAGGAAGAATCAACTATGAACCAGTGGACATAAGCATGGACTGTCTGACATCCACTGACAACTCTGATACACTGCATGGCACTTTCTTACTCTTATGTAGTTGACCATACTTTAATCCACTGTTCACCTTTATTAGTTAGTATAGTTACCATACTTAGTTGGTGACAAAAGGTAAGTCATGGACCTGTCATGACTACCTAATCTAGGATATTATCTTATCTTAGATACTTTACTTCTAGCAATGTAGTATTTGCTTAGCTATTAATTCTACTTGGTTTTCTAAGAATAACCGGCTGTAGATAGTAATATATATAGTTTCTCATTGTAACTTAAGTAAGTAATACTAAGTTGAGAAGTAATATATACTAGTATCTTGAAAACCATTCTTATGTTCATTAACTTATTATATTATTGTCAACTTAGTTAGAGATTTCGCATCATCAACCAAGTGAGACTTAGTGAGTTTGTGAGATACAAAACTTGTGTTGAGAGACCAACACCGATCCTGCACATCAGTTTTGACTAGTGTTCCATTGGCTAATTCTATGGTATACGTGTTGGCTAGCCTAGAGGAGCTTAATTCAATTCTTAGTCTAAAGCTCATAGAAACAAAGCTTTTATTGGCCCCGGTGTCAAACTAACATAAGCATAATGATTGTTTACTAGGAACGTACTAGTTACAACTTCGGGCTCCTCCCTAGCAACCTCTATATTCATCACAAATGCTCTACCCTCAGGGCGTCCTACCGCTTGTTTCTTAGCTTTCAGTTTGGGGCAGTTAGGGCGGATATGCCTGACTTCACCACACTCATGGCATCTCATAGGTCTTGTAGTCACAGACTTGCATTCCTTTGCGAAATGAACTAGTTTGTTGCACGTGTAGTACATAGTGGTCTTGCCTTCTTTCACTTGTGGTTTAACCGCAGTCCTTACCCTACATTGCCCTACGTGATGGAGTCCACACTTCCCACAAAATGGTTGCTTCCCTAAGTAGGGTTTCTTCTCTCCTTGCTGTCAATTAACCCCACTCTTTCCACTTAAACTTCCACTCATAGATCCATAGTTCTCCCACTTTCGCTTAACTCCGGCATTCTCCCCTCCTTTCATTGCCTCGCATATAACCACTTCGTCATTTAATGTTGCTGAAATCTCCACTATTTCCTAAAAAGTTCTTGGCTTGGTTGTCTTCACCATGCCTATAATCTTTGGGGTTAAACCCCACACATACCTACCGATCACTAAGTGCGGTACCAGCAACGACAATTCAAATCGGTTAGTGTATTCCAAGTGTGACGTGTCCTTCATTTCCAAACTTAAGAAATCAGCCTCCATCTTTTCAATATTATTAATCAGACAGTAACGTTCCACCATCAAGCTCTTGAACTCTTCCCATCTCATCCGGTTCACTGCATTCCTCCCTCGGGTTTGCAACAGGGTGTTCCACCAGTTCAAAGTTCCATTCTTGAGAGAGTGTGTGGCAAACCTTACCTTGTTCATCTCCGCACAATCACTTATATCCAATACTGCCTCCATCTCCTCTAACCATCTAATAGTTCCTATCGCGCCTTCATTTCTATAGTAATCTCTTGGTTTGCAGGCCATAAACGCCTTGTAGTTACAACCAGTTTGCACACGTGCTTCCTCTCGTTCCTCTTTGTTGTTGTTGCCATGGGTGTCATTGTTGCCATCTTCATTCTCTTCTCCCGCGTGAGGCGTTTCATGGTTACGCTCGGTGTTGACATGGGCGGTGATAGCGGGAAGGGTGTTAGCAATGGCTTTTGCAATTAGTTGTTGCAGTCTAGCTTCTTGGTCAGTGTTGGGGCTGTTATTGGTGTGGTGGGTGTTGTAAGTGTTTTCTATGGTGGTTTCATCTTGTCGGTTGGTACGAGCTCCCGATCGGGTCACCTCTAGTGTTTGGGGCATGTCCTTGTCCATTTCCCCTCGGCATGGCTAAAATAAACAATGTATGTATAGTTTTAAACTCAATTCATATATAAAGTTATCATAGTATCACAACCAATCATGCAAATTAAGTAACATCACATCAAACGAACACAAATAGTATTAGCTATAGCGAAACCGCTATGGATACAAAAATTCAAATAAGTCCAAAGTACAATTGAGTGTAATATGTGTGGACATTTACCCATGTTCTACAGGATACATAATCCATTAAATGTTAAACAATACATAATAAAGTAAATAAAGTCATATCAATCACAGCGGCGGTGACGGTAACGGGACCATGGGTCGAGCACATACTTATGAGCGGCCTTGAAGAGGTTCCTCCTCATCCTTGCTACCAGGGACACCACCTCGTCCCTCACCTCCTTTAGGGTGTCGTAGTGTTGGTGTCGACTCCATACCTTATCCATGGCGGAGTCTCCAGTCAGTGGCCCTGAGTGATACAGGGGCAGGTCGGCAAACACCTGATGAGACGCGCTAGAATAGCACGTCGACTCGGCATAGGGGTCAGCATAGTACATCGACGAGGCCAGATGGAAACTATGACGTGCTGCCACGTCACGCCTATAGGGCCCATTCGGATACAATGAGGCCGGCGATGGTGGTGGCAGTGATGGCACGACCGGTTGTGGCGGCTCCCCGGTCAGTCGTGTAACCAAGTTACCCCATTCCTGCTAGAATGTGGGGACAGGTCGGACGGACATTCGTGCGGTTTGCCTCACATAAGGTGCCACGCCCTCATCCCCGTCGGGTTGTAAGGAACTGACTCGAACAGTTGCCGACGACTCAGATGTGTCCTTTGAAGGGTCGGACTCCTCCGTTTCCCAATCCTGGTTAGGGTCGGGCATCATATAGTTGTAAGGGGCCTTTGGGTACCAGATAGGGTCCCCATACTCCGGCCCAAGAGGGGCATACTCTCCAATCTCGTGAGACTGGGGACATCTCGAGGGTCCCGCACATACATCTGGTACAAACATGGGTGGTGGAATGGTGGTCTGGTAGCAATGCGGAGGGGGGACGTTGGGTGAGTCACTGATATAAATGGTCTTTCCCTTGTTCTGGTTTCCTGCCATCTAATGAATAAACAAGGTAAAATGCAATGTGAATAGTATAAATATAATCAAAATCAGAAATTACAATGAAAAATTATACAAAATTTAATGAATGTAAGCAATGTCTGAGGTTATCCTCAAGTCATAGCTTAGGGGGGTCTATTTCTTAGTTTTATTAGTTCTCTAATGTGCGGTTAAAGCCTAGGTATCTTATGGGTAAGATCCTAATTCACTGAAACTATTGGCTCTGATACAAATCTGTCACACCCCGTTGACCGGGTCCGGCTATGACGGCTAATATCAACACAATGCAACGGAAAATAACATTATTTAAATAAATTTCACCCAATCATTCATTGCCTACATGGCATCCATGATAATACAAATAATAGTTAAATATTGTCTAATTCCAAATACATAAGTGTAAGTAATTGTCTTCAAGTTAACAATTAGATAGGGTGGTGGCTAATCTCCAATTGTCTGACTAAGTCAACTTCTATCCATGATCACTTGGTAAAATCATTCTTCTCCTGAAATACACACCCAAAATATGTCAACATGATGTTGGTGAGCTCATAAGTTTATGACACAAGACTAAACACAAATCATAGAATAAGATAATAATAATAATGGTGTACAAAAGAAAGTCTCACAATCAAACCTGGACCCGGGTGACCCTCCCAAGTGCTAAATCATCCCCTAACCCATACCCCTTATTGTTATGGGCTTAAGGATGCCCTGCTAAGTTTGTATAATCTGCACTAATTTGTGACACAAAGATTTTTAAATCTCAATGGGGGGTTTCCCTGTCCTTAGGGCCCATTGTGTGTCGGGGATTCCCCAAATATTACCATCCACAAACTACGTAACTCCCAATGAAGTTTATGATTGTGCTCATGTTCAGGGACAAGAGCAGTATCCATTGCACCATAATAATAGTTTTCAAGAGTGTGTATTCCACCCCAAAATAGTTTAAGTAAAAAAGGGGGGTTGTGAGACTCACCTTAGCTTGTTCATGAAGCAAGTGTTCGTGGTCTATGAAGCTACCAACCAGCAAGGTTCCTAAGTTCATTATGAGTATTAGTTTCATTTTAAATCAGTTATCTAAGCCCAACATTTATAGCTTAGGTTTATCCTACGTGATTTGATGATTTTCGTTACATGTGTGTAATTTGATTCAAATCTTGAAGTTTAGGAGTCTTAATGTGGTCTTTGATTATACTTGGGTTATTACATCATGATTTCAGATTATGATAGTTCTTATGAGTAATATTTGGTTCTAAAATAGTAAGGCTTCTTTAGTTGGCAAGTTTGGTCCTTCAACTTTACTAAATTGACACTTTCAACCCTGGAGTTTGAAACTTGGTGCATTTACTAATCATAGTGACTTTTATTATTTTAATTTATCTAGGTTACTGAAATTAATTGATATTTAATGTCTCTTGGTCTTTATAACGGGTTCTAGGGCTTGTTTTTAGGTTATGCGTTTCGTGAAGGAGGAATTTAGAGTTTTCGTAATTAAGGTTGTTGAGTGGTCCAAATAATGTTTACTTTTAGTTATGACTTTATTTAAGTGCTATTTAGTCTCTGGAATAGTATGGTTTTTGTTCATAGGGTTGATGAGTTGATTATTGAGTTTTTAAACGCGTGTCGGGTCGCGTTTCGGGCGCGTTATATATCGTATTTTTAAGGTTATTAGTTTTATTAAGTTTTAAGTTGTTATTTGAGTTTGAGGTTCGTATCTTACTGAAAAATACCAATTTTCTTAGTTTGACAATTTTTATCTATTTTGTTATTATTTTATTTTTTTGTGAGGCATGAACTTGCTTATATTATCGGTAAAATTTATATAAATTCCTAGAAAATTCCTATGGTAATATTTGGATTTTAATTTATTGTTATCATTATTAGGCCATTTTCTATTGTAGTTTCATTACTTGGAGGTGTTTTATTGATTTTGGTATTATAACGTTCTGGTCTTGGTTATTAACGGGTTTTTGATTTTGGGTTGACTTTGGTCACAATTAGGTCACATAACAATTTAATATACTTAGAATAACGTTTTGGTTCTGGAGATTTCATGGTTTTAGCTTGAGGGCTCGTTTTTATGTATTTTCATCATTTTAACATAAATAAGTTTTATATTTTTGTTCTTCAAGTAAATAAACTCTATAAATTATTAAATTTAATTTCTACAAATTTCTTATCATTATGAGTCCAATGAAATTTTTGTACATTCGGATTTTATGTATATTTGGTGTTTCCGTTAAGTCTACTGGTTAGTTTCGTTAAGTGTCCGTTAAGTCCCGGTTTTGAATTTCTAAGTGTTTTAGCTTGATTTTTCCCTTCCCAAATATTTTCATATCTTAATAAATTCTAAATAACCTCATAATTTCAGTACCTTAGACACCAAACCTATTTCTTTTATTTTCTTCAAAATCACGTATTATTAAGTTTTTGTATAATTTATAAAATGTGAAATACATATTCTTAATTTATTAAACTTTATTTTTAGCTTAAGATAGTCTCAAATAAAGTTTTGTGAAAACTTTTGTATCTTCTAGTTACTGAAAAATGAAGGTTTTTAAAGTTTCATAATGTGTCGGGGGTGTCATGGGGTTGGTTGTGTCACCAACGTGACGAAATGCGATATTCCACACGTTTTTGGGTAGTAACAGGTTACCTTGATGTGTTAGGTAGATGAGGTGATGGCATGGGCTGCCGAATAGGCTTGGAATGATGGAAGATGGCTGCCCAAAGTATTGGATTAGTTTAGGTCATGGAGTTAAAGAGATGAAGGATAGAAACTTGATGTATTGCAGGTGTGACCTTGTGGTATTACCTTGGTTCAAGGAGGTTGATGGATATGCTCTTATGGTCGATTGATGCTTCCAAGAGGCCTGAATTTTGTTTTTCTTTGAATGTAAAAGAGTAAGAATATGATTAGGAGAAGTGGAGAGAGTGTTTGAGAGGTTAGAGGATGTGTAGTAGTAAAATGGAAGGTGATGGTGGTGGGGTTATTGGTTCTCGGCCGTAGAGGGGTAGGGTGGTGGGGTTGGGATTCTAAAATCTTGGTTTAATCAAGATTTGGCTGGATTTGGTAGGGATTTTGGATACACAAGCAAGTTTCTATGAATATATTCTATCTAGAGGTCATGGGATTGGGGGGTTTGGGTGGTGATAGGACAAGTCAATTTTGTATTTCATTTTCTTTCTAAAAAAATGATATGTATTTATATATGTGTGTGTGAGCAGTGCGGTGTGTGTATGTATGTATACATACGGGTGTGTGTGGGTGTGTGTCGGGTGTGTGAGTGTGTGTGTGTGTGTATATTTATACGTATGCATGCATATATGTATGTGTAAATATATGTATATTTTGAAATGTTGATCATGTGTGGGTGTGTGTGTTATTTTATAATTCATGTATATATACATGTATGAGCATTTGAATGTTCATGTATGTAGGTATGTATATAAAGTGTGTGTGTGTCGATATGTATGTATATATGTATAGTATGTATGTATGCCCTGGATGTGTGTATGTGTGTGTGTTGTGAGTGAAACAAACCATTTTGTTACTTTTTATTTGATGTAGAGTTATTTTTAATTTTTGTTATTAGGGTGCTCGTATTAGGTGGGTTTATGGTTTAATTTATAAATGTTATTATTATTATTATTTTATATATAGTTGGTGCCTTGCAAGAGTTTTTATATTTTTAATTAGGGTTGAGTCTTACTAAAATATAAGTTTTTATTTATTGATGGATACTTGGTTTTGATATTTCATGTAATTGGGTTTATATATTTTCTTTAAATAATGTTCGATGTTCGGTTACGTTTATTTCGCTTCCTTATTATTTATATTTAGATTGCTAAGTATTAAGGTCCATTTATAACCGCCTATCGTTTTAGAGTCTAATTGATAAATGAGTCCGCTAGGGCATCGGGCCTAAAGCCCACTAGTGTCGGTAGTTCACGAACATTACCATGACATGGACTAATGGCCCAATAGGATTTTGTGGGTCAAGCTCATTTAACACTGTGGCTCAATGACCAATTTAGAGTTTGATTGGCCCAAGCCCATTATGGAGTTTGTGTGTATCCATGTTTAGAAGTTTGATCTTGTTGGGCCCATTACATGGGCTTCTGATGTTATCATTGTGTGACCCGTTATGGTTTCTAAAAAACAATTTTCTGGGCCCAAAATCCGGGTTGTCATAGTAATTGGCCTAAAACTATCATCAATATCTCTAACTAATCATATATGACCCTAATTAACCATTAATTACTCTAACTCACAATAATTAACCTTAATTAACCACTAATACCATAACTAATTATGAATAGCCCTAAATAAACATTAATAACCCTAATTTTTTATCGGTTACACAAATTAATCATTATCAATAACCCCAATTGTTTATCGGTGACTCAAATTAATCATTATTGACTATCAAAGACCATAAGTGACCCTAACGAAACTTAATTGCGCTATTTAACCATTTATTAATTTAGTTTTGTTTTGATTTTAGTTTTAAATGATTATTTTCATGCTATTCTATGTTTTCTATAAATTTTAATTACTATATTTTAGGTATGTAACATGAACTTAATTTCTACACATATTGTACATTTTTAAATACATGTAGTTATTTACTTTTCCATGTCATTTTTACAAAAAAAAATTCACAGATTAGAAATTTACTTAATTTAGCTGGATATAAATGTGTAGATATTATATGTTGGTAAAGCATAATCAATTATCCACACATATTGTTGCTTATATTGTATGTGTAGGTATTTACTTTGTCACGTCATTTTTAAATAATAAAATAAAAAATTTATGTACTTAGTTTGTCTACATTTCTATTAAAAATACCATGTATTGGTAAAATAATATTAATTACCCACACATATGTTAGCTTTTAACGTATGTGTAGATAACTATTTTGCCATATCATTTTGAAAATATTAAATAAATTTTTATTTACTCAATTTATTTACATATTAATTTACAAATATTATGTGTTGGTAAAACATATTCAATTACCCACATTTATATTAGTTTTTACAATATGTGTAGATATTTAATTTTCCACCTCATAATAATAAAATTATATAAAAATTTATTTACTTAATTTAGATACATATTTTCTTACAAATACTATGTGTTGGTATAACGTAGTCATTTACCTACACATATATTAGTTTTCAGCATATGTGTAGATAATTTACCTACATATAACAAAAATTACCCACATGTGTGGGTAATGTTACATTTAGTTAATCGTCAATTTTGGGGGGAAATTTTCCCACCAATATAAAACGTGACTAAAACGTATTAACAACATATATTAAGTGTCACTTATCATAAAAATATATTATCAACCATTTACCCACGCAAATATAAACATGTGTAGTTATTTACTCACACATTTAGATGTGTAGATAAATTATGTATAGGTAAACACTCTAATTTTTTGTACTGGAATGCTTCCCCTAGATAATATAGCAACGATCATTATAATTTCAATTGATCGAGCTTTACTTTGATTTGGTTGTTTCAACTTGGGTCCCGAATGATTTATACGTTATTTGACTCAATTGATATAGTAGTTATGATCTCAATGATCATAGGTTTGAATCTAATCAATAAATTTGTTGCTTTGATTGAGTTTCATGATGAAAGTTTGAACTTAAACAAAGGATTTAGTTTCGAGCGAGCAATGTGTAAAAGCCTAATGATTTAAATTAAGATGGGTCATGTGTTCGAATCATCCATGTGAGTGTATAGGGACAATCGATCGGGTTTAAATGGTCAAATTAAGATGGTTTAACTGCCCCGGAGATGGCTCGAAGGTTTGGCCAGAACAGGGGAAGGGAAGGTGGGGGGTTGGGTGTTTTTAAAAAATTACAATTTGGTCCCTGCGGTTTGATAGTTATCATTTTATGTTAGAAGTTTTTAATTCAAGTTTTAAAATTTACATAGCACCCCCTTGACTTATTAAAAACATAATTTAATAATTAATTCTAATTATTATTTTATAAAACTTTATAAACTTTATAAAACTTTGAAATTAATTAGTTATTTTAATTTAATGGTTAAAAAACTCATTATTAACAAAGAAACTTTGTAGCTTTATATAAATTAATTTTATAAATTATAAAATTCTTATAAATTGCTTAAATGATTTAATAAGTGAAAATTTAATAATGCAATTCACATTATTGATTAAATAACACATTTATTACATTTGAATCATCAAAATAAATAAAATAATTTAAGAATGAATTTTTCCATTGTATAACAATTCAAAATGGGTTCGGGTTTGGGTTTACATCACCAAATAGGTTAGATGTTACAATCACAAGGAGGTTGATGAAAAAAGGATGAGGATATTTCGATTTCATTTGTTTTTTACGTTTCCAAGTGAATTCTGGCCACATTTAGACTCTCAACGAACCTTGACAATTGGTATTCGACTACGCTTGAGTTGTTGATATCCTCGGGTTTTGCGACGAAGTGAATAGAATCATTAATTTGAACTTCATCGAAACTGACAACTTCAGCATGGTAACCAATCCATGCATACTATGACCTCGAAACATCCAAGTTACATTGGTGTAAGGTTGATAGGAACTCGTGCTTGTTAAGATTAAATATACAGTTCGGAATAACAAAATCAATTGTGATGGGTTTCT
This sequence comes from Flaveria sonorensis, assembly GCA_025506505.1. NCBI lineage: Eukaryota > Viridiplantae > Streptophyta > Magnoliopsida > Asterales > Asteraceae > Flaveria > Flaveria sonorensis. The sequence continues at coordinate 1,082,648 of CM046437.1, read as the reverse complement.
AGAAAAGGAATGGTCTTGACGGGAAGACATTCAGAAAGATTATTAAGAAGCTTATGAGAATTGGATAATGAATTTCATAATTCCAGAAAACAAAAATCAATGATAGAATATTTCAAAATAACAATAAGATATTCCAAATGTAAACGTTTGGTTCGTAAACCAAAGTGAATATGTTGACTTATCAAAGTATTAGGTCTATCACAAACTTAATGAAGACATGCGTACCTATAAGCGGACACTCACCCCAGGGTTCCTAGGTAAGGTAAATGGATCCATCGGTTGATTTGGATTTATATGAATATCTTGCCTAGGCTGAACACCTTGAGATATAGGCATCCCACTCTTCCAATATTACATGTTTTTAGTTATGAGACACAAACTTTGACGGGATTTGAAAACCATAAATATCAATTCAAAATTTGAAGTTTGAAAACCTTTTGATTTAGGCACAATGCCTTAGAATATGAATTGAGATTTTGTGTGTGCATAGATTGTAATCAATGTATAAGGATAATCACATAAGGCCCATAACCTATAATAATATTTAAGCATATAAGGCACATAAATCCTATCTAAGCATATATAATACATGAGAGGACTCATGTGTGAGGTACTTATAGTCTAGGTTATTCTATTTCTAATAACCTAATTCCCTATAACCATGGCTCTGATACCAATCTGGTATCAGAGCCACTCCTGTGCCATTTGGGATGGTGGGCAAACCTTACCGAGGACGGTGAATTCTCAGGCTCATTGAGGATGATAAGTCCAAGGGGGTGATTGTGAAACCCTACATAAATCCCATATCGCCTGTGGATAGGAGAGATTCTTGGTTCATAAGGAATTTCTGGTCTTCAATATCACCAACTTGTTTTGGGCGTATTAGCTATGGATGATAAGAGAACTCCACAGTTAAGCATGCTTAGGTTGCAGCAGTCCAGATATGGGTGACCTTTCTAGTAAGTTTTCACCAAGGCAACCAAAAAAAAATCCATGAGCTCCTTGTGGATGAAGCGAACAATATTAGTGGTATGAGAGGTTGGTGTTACATGTAAGACTTCAAGCTTATGCTGAAAGAGCCATAGTTCTCAAATTTGAGAACTGTCTGCTAAAGGCATCAGCAGATAGAGTCTTTGAGGTGGAAGTGTGAGAGTTATCTTAGAGGCTGATGCTAACCAAAGATCTCTCAGCATGTAACTGAAGTACAACGAAGTTACTTTGGAAGATTTGACCATGCACAAAGAAATTTACTAAGTGTCAAATCTTCCAAAACCAAAGATAGAAATCTTCCAAAGCCAAAAGTGAAGTCTTCCAAAGCTTAAAGACAAAGTTTTTCAAAGCTTGAAGACTGATTTCTTCCAAAGACTTAGAAGACATGTGTCCCTGACACACTTTTGACAAAAGCTGAAGACCTTGCTGCTGCTAGCTCTAAAGATTCACCAACTTATACAAGTTGGTGATTATCTCCATACTTTTGTCAACTGTACATTATGGTGTATGTGTCTATAACTTTCCACTCTTGTAGTTTTATCCTTTTTGTAATAGATGTGAGCTATGACATGTCATAATCACTTGTCAAAAGGCAATCAGCCTTTTGACTTTACAATGATCTTGTTGTCTAGATTAGTGTCCAAATGGCCTTCAAATTATGGCCAGCTGTAGGTTGTAGTATAAAGTATCTTATGTAACCAGTCTTAGGAAAAAGCATTGTAACACTTGTAAAATTACTTGAGAGCAATGTATATCATCCTTGAAATACTTGTGTTCTTAAGCTCTTTACTTGTTTGTTCTCTATTTCTTTGTCTGGTTCCTTATTTGATCTAGTAAGTGTGATACTCTCTAACTATGAAACTGTTGCATAGCCATAACTAATCCTGCAATTGGTATAAGAGCTTTTTAGGCTTTTGATTGTAAGATCTCACCATCTTAAATCACTCTTCAATTTCCCAAAACACTTACTTTCTCAAATGACAGCTCTCACTAAAGCTGATATGGAAACTGGCACCATGGCTAAGTCTCCACTAATCTCTCCTAAAGACTTTAATACTTGGTGTATAAGGATGGAAGGCTTCATCAAGTCTCAAGACAACAGAATTTAGAGATCTGTAGTCTTAGGACATCATATCCCAAGTACTACCTCAACAACTCCTGGAGGTGGGATGATACCAAAGGACATGGCTGACTATTCTAAAGAAAACTAGAAGAAGATTGATATTAATTAGAAAGCCATGATCGCTCTTCAAACTGCTATTCCAAACTCCATCTTCAAAGGCTTCAAGAAGTACAAGACATGTGAAACTATGACTTAACAATACTTCATGTATGTTGAGATTGTAGATACTCTGATGGATGTTGGAGTCAAACTTGAGAATAGGGACATAGTGAGGAAGTTCATGTTCTCTCTTCCCAGAGAATGGACACTCTACTATATAGCCATTAAGAGAACTGAGAACCTCTCTATTCCCACTCTCACTAAGATGTGTGGTATCCTGAGCAGTTACTAGATGGAGATCAACATGCAAAATCCATCTCATAGCTTATCCAGCACCTAGAAGAGTCCAGCCCTTCATGTGATTGAAAGGGATAGCAAAGAACCATAGCATCATCTCATCTGCTACCCCGATAACTCACCAAAGGGTCCTTTCATCACCTTCCCGGAGACACCAAGGGAGAGCTACACTTAAGGAAGCCCATTCCAAGAGCCCAGCTCATCTCAGTCCTTTGTGTCATCAGATGAAAGTTGTGGCAACTTTCTCTTCACTCTTGAAGATCTGGACTGCATCCATCTAGATGATCTGGAGTACATGAAGATAGTCCATTAGATGGCTCTTCTCACTCACAAGCTAAGAAACTCTACAAGAGGACCGAGAGAAAGTTTCCAAGCAATGTGTCCAGTGGAAAGTTTGGGCTGGATAAAAGCAAAGTAAAGTGTTACAAGTGTAACCAAATGGGCCACTTTGCTAGTGAGTGTAAGGCACCAAGAACAAATGGTGGCCATACACAACTCAGGCCAAACTACATTAAGGTAGCTCCAAGAACTAAGAAGCCAAGCCAACCAAAGCAACAAGGTACAGTTGCTGTTAAAGAAGACTGGGGTTTTTAGGTGGAAGATGTCTCTCCAAACTAAGCCCTGATGGCTGATCATGATGAAACTAAGGTATTGGAACATCTTTGTACTCCTAAATGCATTGCTAAAGTAAACATGTAGAGGTCCTACAACTTGGAAGAAAGATCTGATCTTGAGTCCTTGAACATTTTAAAAGCTGATTTTAAAAGAGCAGAAAATGACTATAAGCTTAAAATAGAAGATTTAGTGCAACACCCAAAATGTTGAAGCAATCAACTTAGTAATAATGGGTTAAGTTGGGGGTTATATATATATATATATATATATATATATATATATATATATATATATATCTGTGTGTGTGTGTGTGTGTATGTGTGTAAAAGAGAAAAAGATTATGGGCCAAATTACCTTATGGGCTAAGGTTTTGATGGGTTTAAGGCATATAACCACCTATTAAACACCCATAATCAGCCACATTCTTCCCTACTTGCAACCCAAGCCACCAACATTCTAGAGAGAGAGAGTAGAGAGAGAAAGTGGAAAAAAATCAAAGATTTGAAGTTTCATTAACTCAAGGATTGAAGATCTGAATATTGGTGCATCAAACATGATGGAAAGAGCAAGAAATCCTGGTAAGAATCACCATCCAAACACCTCTTTAGAACAGATCTGGATTCTAGGGTTATGGGTTTTGAAAAATTGCAATGAATCATATAAATGTCACATTTTTAAGTATGAAATCATGTAAAAAGTTAGATATAGTTTCATAGATGAAAAACTAAGGGTTTGGACATAAAAAGTTGAGATTTTGGGTTAAAAACGAGCTGGTTCGTCATATTTATACGTTTAGCGAAACTGCCAGTTCTTCCTGCAAAATTATGAATTCTTCCTACGAAACTAAGACAATCTCCTTATAACAAAACTATAGTTTCGCTGGTAATTTCGCAAGTGCATAGGTAGACCAGTAGATTTAGTGAATCTAGGAAAATCCAATAAAAGTTGGGTGATTTTAGCAGCGAAACTGCCATGCGAAACTGGGAGCAAAACTACCATGCGAAACTGCCAAGCGAAACTGGCAGGGAAACTACGGGTGAAACTGCTGCCAAAACTGTGTAGAAAATGACCTATTTGTGCGTTAACTTATATGCAAACCGTGTGCCACAATCCTAGCTTAGAAAACTTAGATGTGAAGTTGCTTACTAACCAGGTGAGTTCTAGATCCCCCTTATTTATACGTTTTCAATGTTTTGGGGGCGATATGCATACTAAATATACGATTTTTATGGCAAAGATTTCAAGAGGTTTTAACAAGAAAATAGAATTTTCTATAACAAATTATGCTATATAAAGTCTTCAAATCGTATATTTTTATGGCAAAGCCTGGCCCAGCCAGGGGTGTTCCCCCTTGGACCCCACTAGGGGCTGCTACCCCTAGAAACCCGCTATTAGGGGCTGCTGCCCCCGAACTGTCACTGTTGAGGGTCGGTTATACTATTTGTATTATCTTGTTGAAGAATGTGAATATATGGACTATGAGTTGATTCTTAGCATGTATAAGTATATGTATAACTAAAGATGAAAGTGAAACCTAAAGAAATGTTATTGAGCTTGTAATAATGTACCATTGCTAAAGTAAAGTCTTGCAAGCAAAGGATAAAGGAGAGTTTCATTTGTTGTGCTCTTATGGATAAAGTAAAGTCTTGTGTTCAACACAAGCACGGTTAAAGTAAAGTCTTATGTTCATCACAAGCGGGGGTCTGGCCCTTGGGCAGATCCCGTGATATAGTAACCGGGAATTAACGGATAAAGAAGAGTAATAGATAATAAATAAGCAAAAGTCTTAATGATAAAGTTTTGATAAAATGACAGTCTATGTATAGTAAATGTTTGTTCTTATGATGACCACTTTAGAATGATAAAGTTAACATATCTCATTGAAAGATTATCTGATAAAGCAAACCTATAACTAACTCAGCGAAGCTGACTTTTGTATGCATATTAGTTTGACAGGTGAACTGTTGGGCTTAGAAGGATGGGGCATGGATCCAAAGCTTCTTGGCAACTACAGATTGACATCCCAAATTTAGAAGATTATTAAACACTCTTTTAAGACTTGTTTGATGTATTTAAGACAATGTTGATGTTTTCTTTGAATAATGTCATGATGAGTTTGAATCAAAGTAATTTCTGCTACAATGTTTACTTAAATAAATGCTTTAAATCTTTGATATGCTATGAATGATCAACTATGATGCTTCCTAGAATCAGGGCCTTACATTTAGAGAAAACAATTTCAACTCTAAAGCATGAGCACACAAATTATAGGACTCGGATCAAAGATCTTATTACCAAGTTAACTGAATGCGAAGCTGAGCTTGTGATCAGTAAAGCCAAGGAAAAAAAATGTGTTCTTGATGAGGAAACCTTCAAGAACATCATATCTTCATCCTTGCATGCAATAGTTTGTTATCAGAACAGGAAAGGACTTAGATCAAGTGAAATAGCTCCTCCACACACATTACTATCAGTCAGATCTCCAAGGTGTGGAACTTGTGAAGATGAACTACCTCCCATTGATCCTATCCAAGAAAAAGATAAAGATAAAGAGGATATAGTGAAGGATGAACCAGAAATGACTGAAGAGGTTCATTTTAAGAAGGGTCACTATATTCCTGGAGAGAAGAAGAAACTAGGGATGGCCAAGTCTGCAAGAAAGAACTTGATCAGATCTGCAAAAAGAAGATCCAAGAAAGTACAGGAGATCAAGTCCACCTTCAACCCCAAGCAAAAACAAGTTTTTATCTCTGTTGGGTTTGAAGTGAGGAAGACTGAAGACTCAACTAAGTACTCTAGTACCAGGAGTCCTAGTTCAAGTTCAAACCATCCTAATAAGGAGAAGAAGGTTGAACCATATTGCACCATTGCTTCACAAGCTGGACCACTAACAACTATCTAAAGCCAATAGTGGTGAGAATGATTGGTAACTGATTGGACCATTAACATACTATGTTAATGCTAAAACCATCATCAAGAGCATATTTTGCACAGAGCCCCCAGGAAAAGGAACATGTACAAGATGAATTTGCAAGAAACCTTCCCTTCTAGAGAAGTTTCTTGCTTTCTATCCAAAGAAAATAGCGATGAGTCTTTCCTTTGGTATAAAAGAATGTGCCATGTAAACTTTAAGAACATGAATAAACTAATTAAGAATGATTTGGTAACTGGAATGCCAAAGTAAGAGTTTACAAGTGATGATCATTATGTTGCATGCCTAAAAGGAAAACAACACAAAGTGTCATACAAGCCAAAGGAAATAAACTCTAGCACTACTCCCCTTCACTTATTACACATAGATCTCTTTGGCCACACAAGTGAAATGAGTTTAGGAAGAACGTCATACTATCTTGTGATCACAGATGATTTCACAAGATATACTTGGGTCTTCTTTCTTAGAAGTAAGGATGAGACCCTTGAAATCTTGAGATCCTTTATTTTGAAAATCAAGAATCAATGTGATCATAAGGTTAAGATCATAAGATGTGATCAAGGAACTGAATCAAGAACCAAATCCTTGATTTATTTTGTGATGAAAAGGGTATTTCAAGACAATATCATGCTCCTAGAACTCCTCAACAGAATGGTGTTACTGAAATAAGAAATAGGACACTTATTGAGGTTGCAAGAATCATGCTTTCTGACTCTAAACTGCCCATCACCTTCTAGGCAGAGGCAGTCAACACTGCCTACTATGTGCAGAACAGAGTTTTAGTAGTCAAAACTCATGGTAAGACTCCATATGGACTGTGGCACAAAAAGAGACCTTGCCTTGGTTTTCTCAGGTCATTTGGATGTCCATGCACCATCTTGAATACCAAAGATCATATAGACAAATTTGCTAAGAAAGCAAATGATGGTCACTTCATTGGATACTCTTCTTAAGCTAAGGCTTATAGAGTATACAATCTCAGAACTAGAGTAGTTGAGGAGTCAGTCAATGTGACCTTCAATGAACACACTCCAAGTGTGAAAGGTTCTGGTCTTGATTGGCTATTTGATCTTGATTTAGTTGCAATCTGTTTTAAAAAATCTTGTGAAGATGTTTCAGGAACAACAGGTAATACATTTGTAGGAGATCTTGATCCAAGATTTGAGCTGAGAAGACCAAATGTTAGAATCCCTTCAGCTCTAGGGGTAACAACCACTGCATGTGGAAATCCTATCAGCATAACCATGACAAATTCTTCAGCTGATACATCTGAGGTGCCAACCAATTCCAGCAGTGAGGCATAAAACTTAAATAAAGGGATCTCCAATGCAGGAGAAGATGAAGATGGTGAAAGAAATCGAGAATATCTTAATGCTAACAACCACTCCACTGAAGAGAACATCAATGATGTTACACACTCTCTAGATCAAGTCACACTTGATAGGTGTGTTGATGTGGTAGGTGATACTCAATCACCAGATCTAAATTTCTCAAATTTGGATCTATCAAATCAACTTGCTGTGATTTCTCAGCTAAGAATCCACAAGTCACATCCTACCACAAACATCATTGGTGATGTTGACACTAGGGTGAGAACAAGAGAACAAACCCATGATCAAAATGTTTGTTTGCACTCTTGCTTCTTATCCTAGATTGAGCCAAAGAAAGTAGATGAAGGTTTAAGAGATGGAAGCTAGATTGAAGCAATACAGGGTGTTTAGAAGCTATGTCCTCTTCCTCCTGGGAAGATGACAATAGGTACCAAGTGGGTATTCAGAAACAAGAAAGATGATAGAGGACTTGTCATTAAGAACAAGGCAAGACTGGTAGTCCAAGGCTACACTTAAGAAGAAGGGATTGACTACACAGATGTCTTTGCTCTTGTAGCAAGACTTGAAGCTGTAAGGATATTCCTTGCTTTTGCTGCATCCAAGGATTTCAAGGTCTACCAACTTGATGTCAAGTGTGCTTTTCTATGTGGGATGACAGATGAAGAAGTGTATGTCAAGCAACCACCTGGCATGAGACATTGCCACAGTACCTATTTCAATATGGTTACAAAAAAGGTACTATTGACAGCACACTCTTCATCAAAAGAATAGGAAATGACTTGATGCTAATTCAAGTTTATGTTGATTATATTATCTTTGGGTCAACTAATGAAAATCTCTACAAGGAGTTTGAAAAACTAATGAAGAATAGGTTTGAAATGAGTGCCATGGGGGAACTCAATTTCTTTCTAGGAATTCAAGTGAAGCAAGTTAACAATGGCATCTTCATAAACCAGTCAAAGTATGTATAAGACATACTAACTAGATTTCATCTGACTGAGTGTAAGGTTTCTAAGACTCCCATAGCTAAAAACCACTCCCTAGGACCTGATCTTAAGGGGGATTGTGTTGATGAACACCTATATAGGGCTATGATTGGGTCTCTTATATACCTAACAGCCAACATACCTGATATCATGTTTGTTATATGCATATGTGCAAGATATCAAGCCAACCCCAAGATGTCACACTTAGTTGTTGTCAAGAGGATTCTTAGATGCCTTAAAGGAGCTCCCACACTAAGACTTTGGTATCCAAAGAATTTTGACTTCAATCTATATGCTTATACAGATAGTGACTATAGTGACTGCAACATGACTACAAAGTCTACATCTAGGGGATGTCAATTCCTTGGTGGAAGGATAGTCTCATGACAATGCAAGAAACAATCCTGTGTATCTACATCAACTATTGAAGCTTAATACATTACTGCCGCAAGCTTCTATCCTCAAGTACTTTGTATTCAGAACCAGATGCTAGATTATGGATTCAACTTCAAGAAGAATTCTATCCACATAGACAACAATAGTGCTATCTCCATAACAGAGAATCCAGTGCAGCACTCAAATACAAAGCACATCAACATCAGGTATTATTTGATCAGAGATAATTTAGAAAAAAGATTAATTAATCTGGTCAAAGTTAACATAAATGAACAATATGCTGATCTATTCACAAAAGCATTTGATGAATAGAGATTTAAATATCTTCTATCAACTATTGGGATGATTAACTTTCAGTAGATTTTCTTAAATTAACTTCAAAATTGTTTTTAAAAAAATGTGTGTCTTTAATGTTTTCTAATTCATCACTCATATAAGCCCTGTTTATCTTTGAAGAAATTTTTCAAAGTATATATTCCTTAGAAGTTTAAGAATTATGGACAGACTTTCTTTTGGAAGACATTAATTTGACTTCGGAAGAAAATTATGTCTTCAAAACTAATAACTACTTACTAAGTGATTTGACTTTGGAAGAAATTCTAATATATCTTCTAAAGCTTAAAATCTGCTTCTAAGTACTAATATGTTTTGAAGGACAATTTTCTTTTGAAAGCAATTAAGTCTCAGAAGTTTATTCTCTTCTTGAGTAAAAACTCTAAAGTCTAATATCTTTCGAAACCAAATCTGTCCCAGAATCAAAATTACTCTAAGTACATTTTCTTTCAAAGCAATTCTTCTAAAACTGAGGAATATCTTCTGAAGTCAATTTTGATTCGGAAGCTTTCCTTAAAACTTTCGAAGGCAAATTACCTTCAGAAGATTTTCAACTTCCAAGATAACTACCTTTTTGGGCACTTTTTCAGAGGTAGGACCGACATACGGATTTCAAAGTTTATCTTTTGAAATAACTTTGTCTCATATCCAAGCATATATATAGCCTTTCCAATGGGTCTCACTCTCTCTTCTTCCTCTTCATCTGCAAATCTCAAGCCCTAAATTCCCTGCAAACCCTTGTTGTTCTTCCACTCTCTCTCATAAAAGCTTCACAAAATGGCCAACCCTGAACCCCAAAACCAGCCAGCCTTTATCATGCACCTTCACAGGCAACACAACTAGGTTGCTCTGTTATCGGCTGATAAAGACCCTGGTTTTTTAGGGATCTACAACTTTCTTTCCTGCTCATCTTACCTCACTGCCCTTACCATAGACCCTCTTCTTTATGAAGATCAACTACTAAAGTTCTGGAGGACCTGCCAAGAGGTCATTATGGATGGTGAGAAGGCACTATCTTCCATAGTGTAGGGGAGGACAGTGTTCATCACTCCAGCCACCATCAACCAACATCTGAGGCTAGATGATGAAGATGGTGAACTATCTTTCCCCAAAGAGGCAGTCAATAGCTCATTCCAATTGATGGCTATGAAGGTGACTTCTTAGTCAAGACCTTTAGAAAAGGGAAGGTCTCCTCTCAGTGGAAGTACCTCCTCCATGTTGCCATCCACACTTTATCCAACAAACATGGAGGATGGGATCAAGCTCATAAAGACCTTTCCCACATAGTCCATGGAATGATCCAGGGGATTAAGTTCATGTATTCACAATTTGTCTATACAAATTTACTTGCTAACTTAGATTCCCTTGAATATTACATGTTCTCTAGATATGTCCAGCACATTCTTAACTATGAACTGGGCTTACAGTTGAGGGGAACAAGTAATGTTCCAAAGTTAGGACAGCTGAACCACTAATGGTTTTTTCAGGGTAGAAACAACCCTTGTCCCCAAAATGTTAGAGCTCCCTTCTCAATGTGACAACTTGGCAGTCCCAGCTAATACTGAACCCATATCTTCTTCATCTTCACTACCCCTACAGCCACCAATCACCATCACCTACCAAAGAAAATCCAAACGAACCCCTGCTCAGTCTATTCAGATTGAGCAGGCCCCCATATACTCACCCATGCAGGAGAAAGTGGCACCAAGAGCTCCCACTTCTCTTCAGGAGTAGACCACTCCCATTCCTTCTATGATTAGGGCTGAGGTTCCTCATGCTCAGCCTGTTGAGCTTATAACCCCAGCTGTAGGACCGTTGAAGGATGGTCAATGCAACAGTTTCACAAGGTGGAGAAACTTAGAACACTTAGCAGATTAAATAGGGAACCGGTTAGGATGAAACAAAGAACACAAGTAAAGAACAATAACAAGAACAACATAGTATATGGTTTTCAAGAATGTTGTATATTGCTCTCAAGTTCTTACAACTTACAAGTGTATAAAGATTAATTCTAAATACAAGTACTTGAGATACTTTATACTACATCCTATAGCTGGACATACTTTGAAGGCTAGCTGGAAACACGAATCTAGACAACAAGATCAATGTAGAGTCAAAAAGGCAGATTGCCTTTTTGACTAGTGACTATGACATGCCATAGCTCACATCCTTATCTAATACAAAAAGGATAAAAGTACATAGTTGGAAAGTTACAGACTCAACACCTTAATCTATAGTTGACAAAAGCATGGACTTTTCACCAAACCATGCTGGTTGGTGAGTCTTCAGAAATGGCAGTGGAAAGGTGGTCCAGCTTTTGTCAAAAGTAAGCCAGAGAAAGCATGTCTTCTCTGTCTTTGAAAGAAATCAGTCTTTGGCTTTGAAAACTTTATCTTTGAAGCTTTGGAAGACTTCAACTTTGGCTTTGTAAGAATTGGTCTTTTGGCTTTGGAAGATTTGATGCTTAGCATAATTCACTGAGTTTTATCAAATCTTTTGAAGTACTTTCCCAGTAATTCACATGTGCATGCTGAGAGGTCTTTGGTTGTTCTTTGGTTGTATCAACCATTAAGTGTATTCCTTAAAAACTCCCCCTAGGTTGATGCTACCAAAACTGAAGAGACCTTTGAGTCTAGATCTTCACTTGTTGACAGTCCTCATCAGAATCAAGACAATTCCCTTTATCATCAGTTGGTCAGGATTCCTCAGACTCTCAAAGTATCTCCTTATGTCATAGAGATCATCTAGAGGGAGATCAAGAATGTTTTGCCAGAACTAAATGTCTTGATCTCCTTGATCTCTAGTGATATACCATCTGTCTGGGTTACTAGCAAACACCCAAGACAAGATGGGTTTCTTAGCAGCAAGAGGCTCTACTATGAGTGGACTTTGTTAAGCAGCCTCTTCTTGAGAACCCTCAGGATATTATGACCCATCCTGAGGTGCAGAGGTGGATGCCTTGGACTTCTTCTTCTTCTTCTTCTTCTTCTTCTTCTTCTTATCCCTTCTTATGGCTATCCTTTTCCTTTTTCTATACTTTAACTAAGAGAACTGACCTGCAGTACCAGATTGTTCTTGTTTGTCCTTCTTAGTTGGGTCCTTGTCCTTCACAAGTTTAGAAGGAGAAGGGTCAGGACCCTACTGTGAATCAGAAGATGAAGCTTGGTATGATGCAGTACTAGGTCTAGGTTGTGTTGTCTCCTGGGGTTCAACCTTTACCTCAGTTTTAGGTGCAGTCTGACTTGGTGGAGAATGCAAGTGAACCAGCTCACCTATTTTAATCTTCTACTTGATCACTCTAATGTGCTCATCTATAGTGGATAGAGACATTGGACAAAATCTCCTTTCAGAGAATCCATACAGCTTCAAGAAGATCACCATCTTTTGTCTATTAGCAGACTTCTTCAAATTTGCTCTGATGGTGGCTCTTGACCTTGCAAGCTCTTCCCTAATCTTCCTCTTAACAGCTTTTTGCTCTTTTAGCACTTGTTGCTCAAGCTGCTTGAGGTATTCAAACTCAATGTATTCATATGGTAAGGGAAGAAGGTCTACTACCTGATAGAGACCTGTGGAACTCAAGTAGGTTATCATATTTTTCCTGTCTTATTCCCTACCTACCTGAGTTTGTTGATCAATAGCCACAGCCTCTGCCTTAGGACTTTCCTAAATTGGGGAAAGGGTAGGAGCTTTGTAGAGTCTTTTTCTTCTCCTTTCATCCTTGATCTTGAGGAGCAATTCTACATCCTCAGCTTCCTTCCTCTCCTTTAACACTTCCATGCTAGCCAGTTCATTTAGTTCATCCAAGGGGAGAGAGATAAGTTTATCAGTATTGTAGTTCCTGGACGCCAGATAGTTTAATTTGGCTGCTTTGGCTGGGGGCAGCCTTGATAGCAGCTTTCATGAAGCCAGGGGTCCCACTTGAACTCTCTCCCCTTGCCTTCCTCTTCCTTTCTCTCTTCTCCTCCTCAATCTCCTCAGAGGTCATCTTCCTCTTCCCTTTGTCAGTCACTTTCCTGTGTGACTCAGGGTGGAGAGAGCTTTGGCCTTTATTGCTTGGCGTTGCATTTAAGCTCTGGCCAGAGAGAGACTGTGAGACACCTTCGCCAGCTGGTGCCTCACTGAAGGTAATGGGTATTGAAGTAGTTCTTGTCTCAAGGTTCACAGGCTTAACTACTGGGCCTTCAGCCAAGGTTTTCCATTCGAAGCTAATCTTAGGGTCCACCTCAGCATCCAGTTGACCAACAGTCTAACCTGCTAGCCTTTTTATATAATTTGGATCTCAGCTTGAACTCTTCAAGCAACCTATCTTGAATCCTGTAACACCTGAAAATTTGTTTAAAATAAAGGAAAAGATAAGTATCTTGAAAGAAAAGATAATGGGCACAAGTGGAAGGGGGGTAAAGTGTACAAGGTGCAAAACACTATTATTTTATGATTAAAAAGGGTATGGCCACCCATGCATTTCCCTCTACTTTCTGCTTTTCGACTGGAAACAAGAAAGAAGAAAGAAGGATAGAGTTCTCTCGGGTTTTCAAGAAGAAGAAGCTGATATTTTCGAAGGTAAGTATTTTCTTGTGTTTTTGGTTCGGTTTCAGCTGAATTTTCAGCTTGTGGACCGATTCTTATGTGTTTTTGTGCTTGGTTACGTGTTTTTGGTGTGTTTAGGTTGTTTGAACTCGTTTTGCCCTCAAGTTTGGTGGATTTTTACTTGAAAGCTGTAATTAGTGAGTTCTAGATCCCTGGTTTTTTGTTTTTAAACTTGTTTTGGGGCTGAAAATGCATATAACTAACTTTTATAAATTTTTCAGCATGTTATACCGTATGTTTTGCTTGTATATTGTGGTTGTATGCTTGTTATTTTAGGTGTCTAGTACGTTAGAATTGGATTGAGGACACGTTAGAATGATTTTTGAGGTCTGGAATAAGTGCAAGTTCGAATTGGTAACTGCCCATGCGTTCAACATAGTTCCCATGCGCCTGAGTTTTGCTCATGCGCCTAAGTTTTTGGCTCATGCGCCTGAAATTTTCCCAAATGCCTAAGTGCCAGCCCATGCACCTGGAAAGTTGTCCATACGCCTAAGTCCTTTCCCATGCGCCCAAGTATCCCATGCGCCTAAAATTTGCCCAGACGCCTAAGTATGGATCACGCGCCCAAACAAGGCTCATGCGCCCAGAAGTTTCTCACGCGCCTAAGTGTCCGTGAGCCCGCATAGTACTTATGCGCCTACATAGTGCTCATGTGCCTAATGCCTTAGAAAATTTTCTGAAAATATGGGAAATATAAATTTTAAGACTTAACCCTGGGATGTTTTGGTGGTTATGTTTGTTGATGTTATGCTTGTTTGTGGCCTGTTCTTATGTTTCATATTATGTATTATTATGTGACTTTACGTGGTGTGTTTGCGATCGTAAACGTAAAGTATTATCATAAATGAAGTGAAAGATTAATGATAATGAAAAGTACAACGTAACGAATGAATGAAAGTCTTGCAAGCAAAATGAAAGGAGGTTCACAACCACGGGTTGTCAGCTCAACTGTGTGCGGGTTAGCTACCCTATGAGGATGCATCCAGGGTCAATCTTTGAGATTGACGGGACCCTTGTTGCTTGCCCCAGGTACTGGAGTCAGCTTCGTGCATAATGTTTGGGGTCTATTTATAGGTCCTAGGCCCAGTACCAGCTTCGGGCACAATGTTTGGGGTATTGCACATTGGTCTGGTAGAAAGTGAAAGATAATAATGAAAGTACGAAATGATTGAGAAGAATGATGAAGGATAATAATGAATATTATCTTGTTGTACGTATAATGTGTGATCACGTACGGAAATAACGGATTTACGAAAAGGAAGTATTTTAGGAAAATGATATTTTATATATTTAAACAAAGGATTTTAATTCTAAAACTAGAACTCACTCAGTAACGCTGACTTTTATGCATTTTCAGTTGGCAGGGAACTTGTTGCTGGGGCTGGCACGCAGGTGAAGCTACTTGGAGGGCAAGACTGACATCTATTTGAGCAGGGATTATAAGAAGCTGAGGGCTGAAAGTTCTGGGGCGAAGAAGGGGACCGAGAATGAAGGGCAGAGGGCAAGCGCTAAAGCATTCACGATGACCCAGGAAGAGGCCTGGGTGGATCCCGATGTCGTGTTAGGTACGTTTCTTGTAAACCAAACTTGTGCCTCTGTGTTATTTGACTCTGGTGCTAGTAGGAGTTTCATTTCTGCTGCTTTCTGTGCTAAGTTGCCCATTAGTAGTAGAAGCATTGATGAGCCGTTCGATGTAGAAACTACCATTGGTAAGTCTACTAGGATTTCCGACTTGAAAGAGGATTGCGACATAGAACTAGAAGGCCATAGGTTCTTTGCTAAACTATTTGTGATGCCCCTAGGTGGATTTAATGTAGTTCTAGGGATGGACTGGTTAGCAGCCTGTGAGGCAAATATTATGTGTCGCAAGAAGATGATCTGACTCACAGCGCCTGATGGGAGTTCGGTAACGGTCTACGGTAACCGAGTTACTACCATTCCAAAGGTAATTTTAATGGTGGTGGTAGAGAAGTTCATGAAACAGGGATGTAGTGCCTACATGGCTTACGTGAAAGATGTGGATGCGTCAGTACCATAATTGTCTGACGTACCAGCTGTGTGTGACTTTCCAGACTTGTTCCCAGAAGATTTACCAGGTGTGCCACCGGACGAGAGATCAAGTTTCAGATCGATATGATACCTGGTACTCAACCTGTTGCCAAAGCACCGTATCTATTGGCTCTATCAAAAATGAAGGAACTGATGGTTTAGTTACAAGAGTTGATGGACAAGGGTTTCATCCGACCGAGTATCTCTCCCTGGGGTGCTCTGGTCTTGTTTGTAAAGAAGAAGGACGATAGCATGAGGATGTGCATTGACTACCGTGAGTTGAACAAGTTGACGGTGAAGAACCGATATCCGCTACCCAGAATAGATGACTTGTTTGACCAGCTCCAAGGTGCCAGTTAGTTCTCAAGAATAGATCTCTGATCTGGCTACCATCAATTGAAGGTGAAGGATTAGGATAACCCCAAACGGCTTTTCGCACGCGTTATGGACACTACGAGTTTCTCGTTATGTCCTTTGGTCTAACTAACATGCTAGCTGCTTTCATGGATTTGATGAATCGGGTGTGTCGGCCGATGTTGGATAAATCAGTGACTGTGTTTATGATGATATTCTGATTTATTCGAAGAGCGAAGAGGAACATGTCGGCCACGTTCGTGAAGTGTTGGAGACACTCAGGAGAGAAAAGCTGTATGCCAAGTTCTCTAAGTGTGCTTTCTAGTTGCGTGAAGTTCAATTTTTGGGTCATGTGGTTAATTCCGAAGGGATCATGGTAGACCCGGCAAAGGTTGAGGAGGTGATGCAATGGAAGTCTCCAAAGACGCCATCCGAGATTCGTAGTTTCTTGGGTTTGGCGGGCTACTACAGGAGGTTCATCCAAGACTTTTCCAAGATAGCCTCACCATTGACCAAGTTGACCCGCAAGGACTTGAAGTTTGTATGGGGTCTGGAACAGGAGAACACTTTTAAGAAGTTAAAGACAAGGTTGACTCAAGCTCCTGTCTTGACATTGCCCGAAGGGAAAGAAGACTTAGTGGTCTATTCGGATGCTTCTAATTAGGGATTGGGTTGCGTACTGATGCAGAGGGGACAAGTAATAGCCTATACGTCCCAACAGTTGAAAATCCATGAGGCTAATTATCCTACCCATGACTTAGAGTTAGCGGCCATGGTCTTCGCATTGAAGATTTGGAGGCACTACTTGTACAGGACGAAGTGCACTATATTCACGGATCATAAGAGTTTGAAATACTTCTTTTGAGCAGAAAGACCTCAATATGAGGCAAAGGAGGTGGCTAGAATTGATCAAGGATTATGATTGTGAGATCCACTATCATCCGGGCAAGGCCAACGTAGTGGCAAATGCCCTTAGCCGGAAGGAGAGACCCGAGCCAATCCGGGTGAAAGCTTACCAGTTGATTATGACCTCCGATGTAATGACACAGGTCAAGAGGTTCCAAGATGAGGCGTTGAAAGAAGAGCACCTTAACTCCGAAAGGATGAGAGGTGTAGTCTCGGAGTTGGGTGAGAACACTCTTGGAGTTAAAACCCACTTTAGGCGGATATGGATCCCTTGCTATGGAGACCTACAAGGGCGAATCATGGATGAGGCTCATAAGACTTGATACTCCATTCATTCCAGTGCTACCAAGATGTATCATGATATGAAGAAAGATTACTGGTGGCCGGGTATGAAGCGTGATGTGGCGGAGTATGTGAATAAGTGCCTTACTTGCTTGCAAGTGAAGGCAGAGCATCAGAAGCCATACAGGTAGATCCAACCTTTGGATATACCCGAGTGGAAGTGGGAGCACATCACCATGGACTTTATCACTAAGCTACCACGTACGGCAAGGGGGTACGATGCCATATGGGTGATAGTTGACCGTCTGACGAAGAGTGCTCACTTTTTGCAGATCCGCGAGATGTATTCATCCGAGAGGTTGGCGGATCTATTCATTAAGGAGATTGTAGCTCATCATGGTGTATCGGTGTCTATTGAGTCGGACCGTGAAACTCAGTTTACATCAAAGTTTCGGAAGAGATTCCATGATGCGATGGGGACGAGGCTACACATTAGCACGGCGTATCATCCTCAGACAGATGGTCAGTCTGAGAGGATGATTCAGACACTTGAGAACATGCTTCGGGCATGCGTGATTGATTTCAAAGGGAGTTGGGATGAACACTTACCGTTAGCTGAATTCTCATACAGTAACAGTTATAATGCCAGTATTGTTATGCTTCCTTATGAAATGCTATACGGTAGGAAGTGTAGAATGCCCGTGTGTTGGGGGGACATCGGGCAGAAAAAGTTAGGAAGTATTGAGGTGATCGAGGCTACGACAGAGAAGTTAGAAAAGATCAAAGTCTTTATGAAGGCAGCAAAGGATAGACAAAAGTCGTATGCCGACAAGAGACGTAGACCAATTGAATTCAATGTGGGCGATAGAGTCATGTTGAAGGTCTCACCTTAGAAAGGAATCATCTGGTTTAGAAAGTGGGGTAAGCTCAGCCCGAGGTACATAGGACCTTTCCGAATCATTGCTCGAGTAGGAGAGGTGGCCTATAGGTTGGAGCTACCCGATGAGTTAAGTGGAATTCATCCAACATTCCA
This sequence comes from Flaveria sonorensis, assembly GCA_025506505.1. Lineage (NCBI taxonomy): Eukaryota > Viridiplantae > Streptophyta > Magnoliopsida > Asterales > Asteraceae > Flaveria > Flaveria sonorensis. The sequence continues at coordinate 1,064,335 of CM046437.1, read as the reverse complement.
TGTATCTCATCTGAGAAAATGCCTAGCTGATGAAGACATGATTGTACCACTAGAAGACATTGTAGTGGATGAACGGCTCAACTATGTAGAGCAACCAGCGACAATCATTGACCGGAAGGAGAGGAGATTACGAAATAAAGTGGTTCCACTGGTGCAAGTGCAGTGGAGGCACAGGAAGGGATCTGAGTCTACCTTGGAGACTGAGGAAGAGATGAGACGGCTTTACCCACAACTGTTCAAAGAATGACAGGTTTCGGAGACGAAACCTCTATAAGGGAGGTGGACTTGTAACACCCGAAAATTTGTTTAAAATAAAGGAAAAGAGAAGTATCTTGAAAGAAAAGATAATGGGCACAAGTGGAAGGGGGGTAAAGTGTACAAGGTGCAAAACACTATTATTTTATGATTAAAAAGGGTATGGCCACCCATGCATTTCCCTCTACTTTCTGCTTTTCGACTGGAAACAAGAAAGAAGAAAGAAGGATAGAGTTCTCTCGGGTTTTCAAGAAGAAGAAGCTGATATTTTTGAAGGTAAGTATTTTCTTGTGTTTTTGGTTCGGTTTCAGCTGAATTTTCAGCTTGTGGACCAATTCTTATGTGTTTTTGTGCTTGGTTACGTGTTTTTGGTGTGTTTAGGTTGTTTGAACTCGTTTTGCCCTCAAGTTTGGTGGATTTTTACTTGAAAGCTGTAATTAGTGAGTTCTAGATCCCTGGTTTTTTGTTTTTAAACTTGTTTTGGGGCTGAAAATGCATATAACTAACTTTTATAAATTTTTCAGCATGTTATACCGTATGTTTTGCTTGTATATTGTGGTTGTATGCTTGTTATTTTAGGTGTCTAGTACGTTAGAATTGGATTGAGGACACGTTAGAATGATTTTTGAGGTCTGGAATAAGTGCAAGTTCGAATTGGTAACTGCCCATGCGTTCAACATAGTTCCCATGCGCCTGAGTTTTGCTCATGCGCCTAAGTTTTTGGCTCATGCGCCTGAAATTTTCCCAAATGCCTAAGTGCCAGCCCATGCACCTGGAAAGTTGTCCATACGCCTAAGTCCTTTCCCATGCGCCCAAGTATCCCATGCGCCTAAAATTTGCCCAGACGCCTAAGTATGGATCACGCGCCCAAACAGGGCTCATGCGCCCAGAAGTTTCTCACGCGCCTAAGTGTCCGTGAGCCCGCATAGTACTTATGCGCCTACATAGTGCTCATGTGCCTAATGCCTTAGAAAATTTTCTGAAAATATGGGAAATATAAATTTTAAGACTTAACCCTGGGATGTTTTGGTGGTTATGTTTGTTGATGTTATGCTTGTTTGTGGCCTGTTCTTATGTTTCATATTATGTATTATTATGTGACTTTACGTGGTGTGTTTGCGATCGTAAACGTAAAGTATTATCATAAATGAAGTGAAAGATTAATGATAATGAAAAGTACAACGTAACGAATGAATGAAAGTCTTGCAAGCAAAATGAAAGGAGGTTCACAACCACGGGTTGTCAGCTCAACTGTGTGCGGGTTAGCTACCCTATGAGGATGCATCCAGGGTCAATCTTTGAGATTGACGGGACCCTTGTTGCTTGCCCCAGGTACTGGAGTCAGCTTCGTGCATAATGTTTGGGGTCTATTTATAGGTCCTAGGCCCAGTACCAGCTTCGGGCACAATGTTTGGGGTATTGCACATTGGTCTGGTAGAAAGTGAAAGATAATAATGAAAGTACGAAATGATTGAGAAGAATGATGAAGGATAATAATGAATATTATCTTGTTGTACGTATAATGTGTGATCACGTACGGAAATAACGGATTTACGAAAAGGAAGTATTTTAGGAAAATGATATTTTATATATTTAAACAAAGGATTTTAATTCTAAAACTAGAACTCACTCAGCAACGCTGACTTTTATGCATTTTCAGTTGGCAGGGAACTTGTTGCTGGGGATGGCACGCAGGTGAAGCTACTTGGAGGGCAAGACTGACATCTATTTGAGCAGGGATTATAAGAAGCTGAGGGCTGAAAGTTCTGGGGCGAAGAAGGGGACCGAGAATGAAGGGCAGAGGGCAAGCGCTAAAGCATTCACGATGACCCAGGAAGAGGCCTGGGTGGATCCCGATGTCGTGTTAGGTACGTTTCTTGTAAACCAAACTTGTGCCTCTGTGTTATTTGACTCTGGTGCTAGTAGGAGTTTCATTTCTGCTGCTTTCTGTGCTAAGTTGCCCATTAGTAGTAGAAGCATTGATGAGCCGTTCGATGTAGAAACTACCATTGGTAAGTCTACTAGGATTTCCGACTTGAAAGAGGATTGCGACATAGAACTAGAAGGCCATAGGTTCTTTGCTAAACTATTTGTGATGCCCCTAGGTGGATTTAATGTAGTTCTAGGGATGGACTGGTTAGCAGCCTGTGAGGCAAATATTATGTGTCGCAAGAAGATGATCTGACTCACAGCGCCTGATGGGAGTTCGGTAACGGTCTACGGTAACCGAGTTACTACCATTCCAAAGGTAATTTTAATGGTGGTGGTAGAGAAGTTCATGAAACAGGGATGTAGTGCCTACATGGCTTACGTGAAAGATGTGGATGCGTCAGTACCACAATTGTCCGACGTACCAGTTGTGTGTGACTTTCCAGACTTGTTCCCAGAAGATTTACCAGGTGTGCCACCGGAACGAGAGATCAAGTTTTAGATCGATATGATACCTGGTACTCAACCTGTTGCCAAAGCACCGTATCTATTGGCTCTATCAAAAATGAAGGAACTGATGGTTTAGTTACAAGAGTTGATGGACAAGGGTTTCATCCGACCGAGTATCTCTCCCTGGGGTGCTCTGGTCTTGTTTGTAAAGAAGAAGGACGATAGCATGAGGATGTGCATTGACTACCGTGAGTTGAACAAGTTGACGGTGAAGAACCGATATCCGCTACCCAGAATAGATGACTTGTTTGACCAGCTCCAAGGTGCCAGTTAGTTCTCAAGAATAGATCTCTGATCTGGCTACCATCAATTGAAGGTGAAGGATTAGGATAACCCCAAACGGCTTTTCGCACGCGTTATGGACACTACGAGTTTCTCGTTATGTCCTTTGGTCTAACTAACATGCTAGCTGCTTTCATGGATTTGATGAATCGGGTGTGTCGGCCGATGTTGGATAAATCAGTGACTGTGTTTATGATGATATTCTGATTTATTCGAAGAGCGAAGAGGAACATGTCGGCCACGTTCGTGAAGTGTTGGAGACACTCAGGAGAGAAAAGCTGTATGCCAAGTTCTCTAAGTGTGCTTTCTAGTTGCGTGAAGTTCAATTTTTGGGTCATGTGGTTAATTCCGAAGGGATCATGGTAGACCCGGCAAAGGTTGAGGAGGTGATGCAATGGAAGTCTCCAAAGACGCCATCCGAGATTCGTAGTTTCTTGGGTTTGGCGGGCTACTACAGGAGGTTCATCCAAGACTTTTCCAAGATAGCCTCACCATTGACCAAGTTGACCCGCAAGGACTTGAAGTTTGTATGGGGTCTGGAACAGGAGAACACTTTTGAGAAGTTAAAGACAAGGTTGACTCAAGCTCCTGTCTTGACATTGCCCGAAGGGAAAGAAGACTTAGTGGTCTATTCGGATGCTTCTAATTAGGGATTGGGTTGCGTACTGATGCAGAGGGGACAAGTAATAGCCTATACGTCCCAACAGTTGAAAATCCATGAGGCTAATTATCCTACCCATGACTTAGAGTTAGCGGCCATGGTCTTCACATTGAAGATTTGGAGGCACTACTTGTACGGGACGAAGTGCACTATATTCACGGATCATAAGAGTTTGAAATACTTCTTTTGAGCAGAAAGACCTCAATATGAGGCAAAAGAGGTGGCTAGAATTGATCAAGGATTATTATTGTGAGATCCACTATCATCCGGGCAAGGCCAACGTAGTGGCAAATGCCCTTAGCCGGAAGGAGAGACCCGAGCCAATCCGGGTGAAAGCTTACCAGTTGATTATGACCTCCGATGTAATGACACAGGTCAAGAGGTTCCAAGATGAGGCGTTGAAAGAAGAGCGCCTTAACTCCGAAAGGATGAGAGGTGTAGTCTCGGAGTTGGGTGAGAACACTCTTGGAGTTAAAACCCACTTTGGGCGGATATGGATCCCTTGCTATGGAGACCTACAAGGGCGAATCATGGATGAGGCTCATAAGACTTGATACTCCATTCATTCCAGTGCTACCAAGATGTATCATGATATGAAGAAAGATTACTGGTGTCCGGGTATGAAGCGTGATGTGGCGGAGTATGTGAATAAGTGCCTTACTTGCTTGCAAGTGAAGGCAGAGCATCAGAAGCCATACAGGAAGATCCAACCTTTGGATATACCCGAGTGGAAGTGGGAGCACATCACCATGGACTTTATCACTAAGCTACCACATACGGCAAGGGGGTACGATGCCATATGGGTGATAGTTGACCGTCTGACGAAGAGTGCTCACTTTTTGCAGATCCGCGAGATGTATTCATCCGAGAGGTTGGCGGATCTATTCATTAAGGAGATTGTAGCTCATCATGGTGTACCGGTGTCTATTGAGTCGGACCGTGAAACTCGGTTTACATCAAAGTTTCAGAAGAGATTCCATGATGCGATGGCGACGAGGCTACACATTAGCATGGCGTATCATCCTCAGACAGATGGTCAGTCTGAGAGGATGATTCAGACACTTGAGAACATGCTTCGGGCATGCGTGATCGATTTCAAAGGGAGTTGGGATGAACACTTACTGTTAGCTGAATTCTCATACAATAACAGTTATAACGCTAGTATTGGTATGCCTCCTTATGAAATGCTATACGGTAGGAAGTGTAGAATGCCCGTGTGTTGGGGGGACATCAGGCAGAAAGAGTTGGGAAGTATTGAGGTGATCGAGGCTACGACAGAGAAGTTAGAAAAGATCAAAGTCTTTATGAAGGCAGCGAAGGATAGACAAAAGTCGTATGCCGACAAGAGACGTAGACCAATTGAATTCAATGTGGGCGATAGAGTCATGTTGAAGGTCTCACCTTGGAAAGGAATCATCTGGTTTAGAAAGCGGGGTAAGCTCAGCCCGAGGTACATAGGACCTTTCCGAATCATTGCTCGAGTAGGAGAGGTGGCCTATAGGTTGGAGCTACCCGATGAGTTAAGTGGAATTCATCCAACATTCCATGTATCTCATCTGAGAAAATGCCTAGCTGATGAAGACATGATTGTACCACTAGAAGACATTGAAGTGGATGAACGGCTCAACTATGTAGAGCAACCAGCGACAATCATTGACCGGAAGGAGAGGAGATTACGAAATAAAGTGGTTCCACTGGTGCAAGTGCAGTGAGGCACAGGAAGGGATCTGAGTCTACCTTGGAGACTGAGGAAGAGATGAGACGGCTTTACCCACAACTGTTCAAAGAATGACAGGTTTCGGAGACGAAACCTCTATAAGGGAGGTGGACTTGTAACACTCAAAAATTTGTTTAAAATAAAGGAAAAGAGAAGTATCTTGAAAGAAAAGATAACGGGCATAAGTGGAGGGGGGTAAAGTGTACAAGATGCAAAACACTATTATTTTATGATTAAAAGGAGTATGGCCGCCCATGCATTTTCCTCTACTTTTTGCTTTTCGACTGGAAACAAGAAAGAAGAAAGAAGGACAGAGTTCTCTTGGATTTCAAGAAGAAGAAGCTGATATTTTTGAAGGTAAGTATTTTCTTGTGTTTTTGGTTCGGTTTCAGCTGAATTTTCAGCTTGTGGACCGATTCTTATGTGTTTTTGTGCTTGGTTATGTGTTTTTGGTGTGTTTAGGTTCTTTGAACTCCTTGTGCCCTCAAGTTTGGTGGTGTTTTACTTGAAGGCTGCAATTGGTGAGATCTAGATCCCCGGTTTCTTGTTTTTAAACTTGTTTTGGGGCTGAAAATGCATATAACTAACTTTTATAAATTTTTCAGCATGTTATACCATATGGTTTACTTGTATATTGTGGTTGTATGCTTGTTTTTTTAGGTTTCTAGTATGTTATAATTGGATTGAGGACACGTTAGAATATTTTTGAGGTCTCGAATAAGTGCACGTTCGAATTGGTAACTGCCCATGCGTTCAACATAGTTCCCATGCGCCTGAGTTTTGCTCATGCGCCTAAGTTTTTGGCTCATGCGCCTGAAATTTGCCCAAATGGCTAAGTGCCAGTCCATGCGCCCATATAGTGCCCATGCGCCTAAGTCCTTTCCCATGCGCCCAAGTATCCCATGCGCTTGAAATTTGCCCAGACGCCTAAGTATGGATCATGCGCCCAAACAGGGCTCATGCGCCTAGGAGTTTCTCATGCGCCTAAGTGTCTGTGCGCCCGCATAGTACTTATGCGCCTACATAGTGCTCATGCGCCTAATGCCTTAGAAAATTTTCTGAAAATATGGGAAATAGAAATTTTAAGACTTAACCCTGGGATGTTTTGGTGGTTATGTTTATTGATGTTATGCTTGTTTGTGGCATGTTCTTATGTTCCATATTATCTATTATTATGTGACTTTACATGGTGTTTTATGCTCGTATACGTAAAGTATTATCATAAATGAAGTGAAAGATTAATGATAATGAAAAGTGGAACTTAACGAATGAATGAAAGTCTTGCAAGCAAAATGAAAGGAGGTTCACAGTCACGGGTTGTCAGCTCAACTGTGTGTGGGTTAGCTACCCCATGAGGATGAATTCAGGGTCAATCTTTGAGATTGACGGGACCCTTGTTGCTTGCCCCAGGTACTGGAGTCAGCTTCGTGCATAATGTTCAGGGTCTATTTATAGGCCCTAGGCCCAGTACCAGCTTCGTGCACAATGTTCGGGGTATTGCACATTGGTGTGGTAGAAAGTAAAAGATAATAATGAAAGTACGAAATGAATGAGAAGAATGATGAAGGATAATAATGAATATTATCTTGTTGTACGTATGATGGGTGATCACGTACGGAAGTAATGGATTTATGAAAAGGAAGTATTTTAAGAAAATGATATTTTATATATTTAAACAAAGGATTTTAATTCTAAAACTAGAACTCACTCAGCAACGCTGACTTTTATGCATTTTCAATTGGCAGGTAACTTGTTGCTGGGGATGGCACACTGGTGAAGCTACTTGGCGGGCAAGACTGGCATCCATTTGTGCATAATGATATTGTTGTTTTATAATGCAACTGAATGATTCTTTTTATAACTCCTAAAATACAATGATGTATCATTTGGCAACATTAAATATTAATGCATGAATGGCTTTTGTTAAAATTAATCTGCTGCTATGTTCTATGATATGTATGTATTTTAATGTAATTAATGCTGTGATTGACCAACTATGAGGTTTCCGGGAACGGGGCCTTACAAATCCTATCAGCTAACCTTGCAGGTTGCCTGTTTTGACTTAGGTTGGAAAGTGGGAGGTCAACTAAATAGGTGCTTTCATAGTATCTCAGGTTGTAGAAGTTGAATATTTCTTGTTTTTCCTGAGACCTAGAGATTACCAGGGCTTTCCTTTCAGCATCATACCTCCATCCCAATATTGGATTCTCAGCAGGGTGAGATGGAGTAGGCATTGCCCTTGGTATACCCTCCTTAAACAAGCTTTGAATGAGTGAGTCCACATCAATATGGACCTGAGGAGTTTGTTGAGTATGGACAACTACAAGTGAGGGTGGTGAGTCCTCCATGTCCATACTCTAAGAGGAACTCCCAGGTTCTGTGATTGTAGGTAGGACTTTCTCCCCCTTTTTGGTAGCATCACCCTCTTTCACAGGAGAGCTAAGGGTTAGGTCCACCACATCCACAAGTTCTTGTGAGCCTGGTTGAGTCCTCTGGATGGGCCTCTCAGCTATCTTTCCTTTGAGATTGGTGATCTCAAGTTGCTGGTCATTTACCCTTCTTTGTAAGGTAGCCACCTGAGATTCCAGGTGACTCGCCTTTAAAACTAAATAGGTGCATGTTTTTAACAGTCTTTTCACCTTTATTTGTAGACTCCCCTCATCTTCATTAGAAGAATCATGGGGGGATGAGAGTATAGGACCAAAGTCTTCTTCCTCATCACCAGTTAGAGTTTATTGGTTGCTGGATTTCCCTTGCACCATGACAGCTTCAAGAGAAGTGTCAATGAGCTGGATTACCATGGTTGAGGTCTTAATGATATGATCACTTATATAAGTGAGTGCCTCTTCCATATGGATCTCCTAAACATGTTTAGGGAGGTCCACCTCAGTTGTGGGTGGATTATGTGGGCTAGATATAGGTGATTCAGGAGCACTCATTGTTTGTTGGTCCGAATGATCATTAGAATGTGCTTTTGATGAAGATTTAACACTGAAATCCACAAGATATCACTAAGTCTAATAGCTTGTGGACCAAGTAATGATAGAATATAAACACAAATCAAACATAAGACCTATTTGTAAGATGATTTGTGAAGATTCAGAAGAATAATGCTCTAATGTAAGAAATATAAGCTCCTAGCAATACATAAATGAAGAATGAACTCAAATCTATAATATCAACAAAGTTCCAAGAGTGATGAACAAAGATACAAATATATATTGGACCTAGTTCGCATATAATTTCGCATACTATGAGACTATATGCACCATGGCATGCGAGACTACCGGGAGCAACTGCAATTTCGCATGCAGTTTTGCATGCAGGTTCGCATGCAGTTTCGCATGTCACAGAATACAAAAGAAGACAAAAGTAAACTAGATCCTATTACATTAATATCTAAGCTATCATAAACTATAAAAAAACAAATAGCAAGGTGAATACCACCCTATTCTTGATCATCTATACTCTCCCTAGGGGGTATTCACCTGCAGGGTCTTCTGGATCAGCTCCAGCCTTTACTCTCTGCAACAGTCGAGACAAATCCCCAACTTCCACCTCCAGATCCTCTTGTTCTTGTATGCTCTTCTCGAGCTTCCTGATTTCCAATCTCACACCCCTAGCATTGTTTGCTACCCGCTCAAACAGGCTTGCTTCTGTCTTTGTCTCTTCTCCAGCTTCACATTTGATCTGGTTTTTGCACAAAACTTTCAGATCCTCATCACTGAATAAGAATACCTCCATTGGATCGAACAGCCTTATCTCATCTCCATTCTTTACCCGCACTATTGCTTCTCCAGTTTGGTTGTCATAGAACCATTTCTCAAATTTGTGCAGTCTTGACGGCTGTTGATCAGGTATCCTCACTCGGTTGATGGTCTTACAGGCTTTAGCTTCAACATAATCTTTCCTTTCCCAGACACCCAATCTAGATCCTTCTTTGATTGTCTCCTCTCTGGCTTCATACATCCAAAAGCTTCAAAGTTGTCCTTCACGCCCTGACGGATCTCATTTTCCAACAGTGAAGCATGTTCACTCAAAGCTGAATCTAGGAGGGGAATCTCTACCAACCTCCTCAAATCCCACTTAGGAAGGGTCATAAACGCCTTCCTTTTGTGCAAATAAGAGATCTCCCCTCCACATCTTTTGATCATAAACATTTTTAGCTTTGAGTTGTACTTCCAACTCACAATCCATTTATCTGATTCCTTCCTCCCTGGTTCTTTAATGTTCTGAAGCAGAGGGGTTAGCTTCTCTGGTTCCTCCTGCTTAGTGAACCAGTCTTCCTTGTTCAACTTAACCATATCTCCTTCTATTGAACTCCTCTAAGCCATATAAGTCATTGGCCTCTCATCAACTATGTAAAACTAGAGCTCAGAATCATAGTCCACCAACTGCTCATCCACTTCTTCCTCCTCATCAACTAAATTTAATTCAATTTGCCCTTTCTTTCCTACTTGAACCTCATTCCTTATCACCTCATCTCCTGTAAGATTAGTATCTATGTCAAGTCCTATATTCAAGAAACCAGCTTCAAATACCTGTTCAGCATCTTCTCCAGGACCTACTTCTTCACCACTCACTCTTGCAACACCACCACCAGCTTCTTGCCTTTTGCACCACTTCCACCAGCTCCAGAGGTTCCAACACCACTAGACCAATACCAGATGTTTTATGAATAAAAGGGAACTTTGATGTGTCAGTGATGTCCCTGATTTGCTCGGCACTCAGTACATCATCAGCACCTGCAGCTCTTCTTAAATCACTCACCTCCTCCAGCAACCTTTTGATTAGATCCTGTTGGCTTAGAATCACCTTCTTCATCTCCTCAATCTCCAAGTCTCCTAGCTTTTCCCTCTCCCCTGAGTTGATCAGCTTGGTCTTAATCATACTTAGCTCATTTGATAAGGATGTGTTAACATTTCTGATAACATCCTCATCAAACTCTAATCTCGTATTTCTCCTTGGCCTCTCCCCTTCTCTTGTAGGCCTGGTCTCAGGGATGACCGACTGTTTGCTCTTACTCCTCCTTTCTTGTATCGGGGAATCAACTCTAATTGTTTTCTCAGCACTCTTCTTCTTCCTCTTCTTTCTCAGTTCCTCCTCAATCTCATCCAATTGCTCTTCGAAGGTCAAATCAGTCTCCTTCATGTACTTCTTTCTCTTTCTAATCTCCTCCATATTTCTTTCGGTCTTTGCTACTCTTCTTTCCTCAAGAGGGATTAGAGTCTTGATATAGTTCCACCTTTCTACTATGTACATGCTCTCCAGCAGATATGTGATCTTTCCTGAAAAATCATGTCTGGAAGTAGCACAGTTAGCAAAGATCCTCGGGTTCATTGAAGTCAGTCTCAGTTCATCTCCGAGCTTAGGTAAGTTTGGCTTTAGATAGTCTAAAATGATCTGAATGAATCTTGGATAGAGCAGCCACTTATCCTTTTTCATAGCCATGATGTTCTCCAACAGGTAGCCATGAATGATTTGGGCTGTGTTTGCCTTTTCACCTTTACAGAACATAATCATAGTTGTGAACCATATTAGATTTAGCCCATCAGATCCTCCCTTCCTATGATCCAAATAGCTAATGAAGATGTGAGCTATAAACCTCCACTCCTTAAGAGAAATGACTTCTTTATCTCCTTCCGCTTCTTGAAGTCGGTTCCCTCATAACCAATCTCCTTAAATGCTTTAATCACCTCTGAATCAGTCATCTCTATGCTCTCCCCCATGTCATCCTCCAGATGCAGGGCCTTAACCACTTTCTCGACCGAGATCTCAACTAGCTCTCCCTGAACAGATGCTCTAATAATCCTTTGCCTGGCTTCATACTCAGCCGTTCTCCAAAACTCTCTAATCTGCTTCTCGTCTATGGTAGGAGAGTGAGAAATGGCATAGAAAATGGGAGATCTCCTCAGCCAATCAATGGCATCTCTGTATCCAGCAGAATTAGGATCCCGGTAGTTTAGATATGCCACCACATTTGATCTAGGATCAAACTTTAAGCTCCCCATGATAACTGCAAATGAAACCAAGAGTTCGTTAGATCACTAGAGGTTACAAAATATTTTAAAATTTTTATAATTATTATTATTATTATTATTATCATTATTATTATTTTTTAATTAATACTAATTAATATTATCTATTTACTATTTCTTATCAATATAATTTTTTTTGTTTTTTTATAAAAAAATCAGTTTCGCTTATAGTTTCGTATGTAGAAACTATACTTTCGCATGAAGAAATATAGATTCGCAAGAACTGACGAAACTAAAGAGAGTACACGTGAGAAATTATAATTTCATAGTCAAGACTCAATAGATTCGCTTGGTATAAGAAACTATAGTTTTACAATGAGAAACTGCAGTTTCGCATTGGAATCTATAGTTTCGCATGGACTCCGAAACTATAGATTCGCAATATCTGGGCGAAACTATTCAGTGCATATGGGTAGCATGACTAGGTAGTTTCGCACGGATCAGTGAACTTTCGTTCAATTTTGCACCATGACACCTTAGTTTCGCATATTGAATGTGCGAAACCCAAAAGTCACCGAATCATTTTTACACTAAAAATCAAAACAAAAAGTGCACCACGATTCGAAACTTGTTCAGAAACAAGGTTTACCGGTTAGTTTTGCACAATAACACTTCTAAAAACGATTTTGAATCCTTGGCTAAAAGGGTCGGTTCATTTTTCAAATGAAAGTATAATTTCACAACTGACGAGACAAATGATGAAATTGGTATTTATACACCACAGTTTCGCATGTGCCGAAACTATAGTTTCGCCAGGCGAAACAACAGTTTTGCCCGCCCTACGAAACTGTAGTTTCGCTTGCAGAACCAGGTCAGCGAAATCGTACTTTCGCATACCGAAATAATAGTTTCGCACTGCGAAATAACATTTCGTATGAATATTATTTTTTTTAAAGTAAAAAGAAGACTTCTCAACCCACGAGACTTGACAAAAAAAATTTGAAAGATAAAGCACAGAGGCAAGGATATCGGACACGCTTTTGCAAGAAATCATCTAGAGAGTCGAGGATTGACGGGATTGCCAATATGCTTGTCCATTTAAACCCATGCCGTATTCTTTTCAATGAAGACTTGTAACATAGTTTTATCATGTTTTGGGTTTGCTTAAGAACGCTCAAGAAACTTGGTTTCCAACAGTCATTCGGGAAAGAACTCATCTTGTTATCATGGTTTATAAAGTTTAATCATTGATTCTACTTGAAATTTTCTGGAATGGACATAATGCAGATCATATGATATACATAAGGATGGATGAAGGGTGGATGATCAGAGCTCCAAGTCTATACTCACGTATAACAGAGAAGATAATCATTTAAGCAAAATGATGATAACTTCAGGTCTATACTCACGTATAACAGAGAAGATCATCATTTGAGCGTGTTGATGAGAGCTTCAGGTCTATACTCACGTATAACATAGAAGATCATCACTCCAGGTCAATGCTTACGCATAGCAGAGGAGTTGGACACGCAATTTATACAGGGATAAAGGATAAGGGAATTTTGGTAATACAAGATCAAACACAGAAATCAGCCACTCTCAACACAGATTTTGACAAGATTTGTAACTTTGTGCAAGCTGAGATGACATGGGAATAAGCCTTATCACTGAGGTTGATTCTTAGTTAAGTCACACAGTCACCGTTTACTTTGTTTTAAGCCACCGGGCCTACCGACATATCCCAACCCAACGCCTCTGACCTCCTTCAGACACTATCCAAGCTTCCTAAATCCTACACCAAAGATAAGAAAAGATTATATACATAATAACTTAAAATGCAACAAAAGAAAAATATAAAACAGTCAAAGTCCATTCTCCTCCAAAATTTCTATTAAAGATTAACAAAAGAAATTTCCAGGATATAATTTAGGGAAGAGAGGGTTTTGAAGCTTCTTAGCATATGAATTATAAAATCTTAGGGTTTAGAATGAACTCAAACACAAATCAGATATTAAATATTTACAGATGACAGCAAGAATTTGTCCTTAAAAAGATATTAGACCCAATATGTTAATCAATTCTTGAAAACAAGGTTTATCAAAAGTTTTTATAAAAAGATCGGCCTTTTGACTTTTGGTGTCAATGGGAATAATATCAATAAAACCCTTTTCTTGTGCATCTCGGATTGTATGAATTCTTGTTTCAATGTACTTGGTACGAGTATGATGAATTGGATTGTTGGCAATTCCAACGGCCACTTTATTGTCACAGAAGAGCGGCGTGTGAAGAAAATTAATCTCGTAATCCATCATTTGATGTTAAATCCATAGAACTTGACAGCAACAACTTGAAGCAGCAATATACTCAGCCTCGCCTATGGATAGAGAAACTGTTGTCTGCTTCTTACTTTGCCATGAAACCAGGCAATCCCTAAGATATTGACATCCGCCTGTTACAGATTTTCTATCAAGCTTACAACCTCCAAAGTCGCTATCAGAGTATGCATGAAGATCAAAATTTCCTACCTTTGGATACCAAAGACCCAAACAAAGAGCCCTTCAAGTAGCAAAAGATACATTTAACAGCTTTTTCATGATATTCCTTTGGATTGGCTTGATATCAAGCGCAGTAACAGACAACAAATGTAATATCTGGACGACTCGCAGTGAGATACATTAGGGATCTGATCATAGAGCGATAACGGTGAGCATCAACTGGCTTTCCATTGTAATCGGGAGTTAAGCAGGTTTGTGCAGAAAAAGGAGTAAGCTCGGGAGAAGCATCATTCATGTTGTACTTTAATAGGATTTCCAGAATGTATTTCTCTTGATGAATGAGAATTCCATCTGGCTTTTGTTCAACCTGTAGTCCTAAGAAGAAGCACATCTCCTCCATCATGCTCATTTCAAAGCGCTCCTTTATTACTTCTTCAAACTCTCTACACAAATTCTTATTCGTTGAGCCAAAAATGATGTCGTCGACATATACTTGAACAATAAGCACCTCTCCATTAACCTCCTTCTTAAAAAAAGTCATGTCTATAGTTCCACGAATGAAGCCTTTTCCAAGGAGATACTGTGTTAGGGTTTCGTACCAGATTCAAGGAGCTTGATGTAATCCATACAAGGATTTATCCGGTTTGTAGACTTTGTTCAGGAAAATCTGGATCTTTGAAACCTGGTGGCTGACAGACATAGATCTCTTCATCAATATCTCCATACAAGAATGCACACTTGACGTCTATTTGGAAGACTTTGAAGTTTTTGTGAGCAGCATGAGCTAGGAAAATCCGAATGGCTTCGATCCGGGCCACAGAGGAAAACACCTCAGTATAATCAATCCCATCCTCCTGAGCAAATCCTTGAACAACCAACCTTGATTTGTTTCTAATCATAACTCCACGATCATCTGGTTTGTTCTTGAATACCCACTTTGTACCAATTGGATACTTACTTGGAGGAAGATCAACTAATTGCCAAACTTTCAATTTTTTGAATTGTTGAAGCTCTAATTGCATTGACTCCAACTAGCTTGGGTCTTGGAGAGCCATGGCCATATTCTTTGGGACAATTTGAGATAGAAAGCAAGCAAAGAGACATTCATTGATTAGCCCTGATTGGCTTCGAGTCCTAACACCGTCAGATATTGAACCAATGACATAATTATGTGGGTGATCTTTTAGAGTTTTAAAGTTAGTGTTAAGGGTTGAGGAATTGGATGAAGTGGGTTGTGGGGAAGTTAGTTGTAAGGTGGATGATGGTAAAGTGGACGATTAATTGGAAATAGGACTTTGTGATGGTGTGGAAGGAATTTGGTTTTCAGGTTTAGGTTGATGTTGAGGTGGGAGTTCTGGTTGAAGATGAGGTTGCAGGTCAGGTTGAGGTTGAGGTAGTGGTTCTGGTTGTGGTTAAGGTTGTGGTTGAGTGGGAATGAAAGGTTGACCACTTGATGAAGGAATGTCATCGTCAAGGAAGGATGGAAGATTTAATAAATTTAAAACGGTGTTTGAATCATAGAACCAATCTGGATCAGAACCAACGTTGGAAACATTGGACTCTTACCAATCAACATATAAAGATTCTTGCACTATTCGTGTTCGTTTGTTGTATACTCTGTAACCCTTTTTAGTTGAAGAGTATCTGACAAAGTAACATTCATCTGACACCGCTCCAAACTTGGAATTTTGAGCTTGAGTATTTAACAACATGCAAGAGCAACCGAAAGGACGGAAAAAGTCAATCAACGGTTTTCGCTTGTGAAACAGTTCATTTGGAGTCTTCATGTTGTCTTTCATAATCAAAACTCTGTTTAGAATGTAGGAAGCACAGTTGACTGCTTCTGCCCAGAAAATAATAGGAAGTTTAGATTCTATGAGCATATCCGTGCAGCTTCAATAAGAGTACGATTCTTTCTTTCTGTAACACCGTTCTGCTGAGGTGTTCGGGCAATGCTGAATTGTCTGAGAATCCCTTTACCTGCAGAGAATGAATCGAAGATCTGATTTCTAAATTCTGTTCCATTGTCACTTCTGATCGCCAAAACTTTCTTGTTACTGATATTCTCAATGGTTAAAACCAGCTTCTGCAATGCCTCTACTGTCTCCCTTTTATGTGCTAGGAACCGAACCCAAGAGTATCTGGAATAATCATCTGTAACAACAAGACAATAAGATTTCTTAGCAATGCTCTCCACACTTATTGGACCGAATAGATCACAATGTAATAACTTAAGAGGATTAGAAATTGAATTGTCTTGTTTAAGCTTGTGTGATTTCTTGTGCTATTTACCTTTAGCACAAGACATACACTTTTCGATTACAGAAAAGTCCTTTTGTGGTAAACCTCTGACAAGATTATTTGTAACCAACATATTTTTAAAATTCACATGTCCTAAACATCTATGCCAGAGAAAAGACTCAGAGGGAGAAGCTTTTGACAAGAGGCAGGTCATTGTGGAGGTTGATTCTTTGGAGTTCATATCAAGTAGATACGTGTCATTTTTCCTTGGAGCTCGCATGATAACCAAATCATCTGAAACTGAAAATTCTGGCTTAAGAAACAAACATTCGTTAGATTTAAAAAGCACGAGAATATTCTTGTCACAAATTTGTGACACGCTAAGAAGATTGAATGCTAATTTAGGTACGAAGTTTACCTTTTCCAAGTTTAAAGAACCATTGGATACCTCACCTTGACCTATCATTTTATCTCCTTTTTTATCACCCGCAACAGCAACATATCCTCCATTGATTATTCGATAATTGGTAAGAAGGTCCTTCAAGCCGGTCATGTGCCTGGAACATCCACTATCTACATGCCAAGTGCTGTTAATAGTCCTTCTTGAATGTTCCTGGCAAATGAATTTGTTGGACTATTTGAAGATGATACTTACCAAAACCTAAGTGCCGAATCTGATGATGATTACCAAAACCGACCCGGTGAAGATATGCTAAAAATATGATCAAAACGAAGAAAATTGACCAAAGTCAAACTTGGTCAACCATGGTCAAACATTAGCGGTCGTCCCGAATGCCGTCAGCACCCGGCAGTCAAGCATCAGCAATAGAGAATTTATCAGACTTAGAACTATATTTGTGTAATTATTTGTGCTTAAATGTAATATTTTTCTTATTTTTGTAAAGAGTATAAATGACTAAGTGTAGTCATTTATACTCTAACATTAGAACAATCATAAACAATCCATAGGATTCACTAGAGAACTCAAGGTTGAGTGTGTGTGAGAGAAAGTGTGCTTGCAAACTCCCTTGTAATTCTCTTGATATCATACATATGAATGAATGAAATTTTTATGATTATGTGTTCTTGATTGTTTATCATTCATTCATCATCATACATTTCATCTTGCAATAGATCTTCACTTGAAATCATCAACAGGTTTGTGAGATTCCACATCACAAATTCGATAAACAGCAACAATACGATTGCAATATTCGATCCACTAGCAGAATCAGTGGTTTCCACAATTGGTATCAGAGCCTTGGCTCCTTGTTCTTCAAATTTTTCTCAAAAATTTGAACCACAAGTTTGATCTGCAAATTGTTGTTGTTTTTTTATGAAATCAAGCTACCATTAGCTTAGATTTTTTATTTCGTGAAGATCTGCAAGTTTTCACATCAATTGAAGTTCATTTGAGCCATTAATTTGAAGATTTAAGCAAACTTGTTCTTCAAGTCTTCAAATGCTCATGAACGTGAAATTTTGATTTTGCTATTGTTTGATCGAATTTAAGCTTCTAATAGCTTTAGTTTGTGATAACTAACACATCTGCAAAGTTTCATATCAATTGAACATCCACAACTCTTGAATTTGAAGATTTTTGAAAATTTTGTGTTCTTGAGAAAAGTTCACTGTTCTTAATTAAAAATCATCAAAAATCACGAATCTGATGTTGTTTAGCTGAAATTGATAGTGATTCGTTTATCATTTTCAACATCCAAATCATTCATTTTTGAACATTGATTCTTATATCTGGGTTTTTGTTCTTCATTGTGTTCTTCATGTGTTCATCATTTAAATCCGAGTTTAGGTGATGATTATATGAAATTGATTGTTGTTCTAGCTTAGAATCACTTATCTATAGCTATTATAACCTTTGATTTTATCAAATTCCATTAGAAACCCAAGAATCAAAAGTTTGTTCATTCAAGAACATGAAGTTTGACTTTTTCAGAGTCAAACTATTTTGAAATCTGAAAATCAGCCAAATCTTTGATTTGATTCAGATTTTGATTCATTTGTTCATCATACAATCATTCAAGAGTCATTCAAACAACAAGTTGTGAATTTGAAAGTGAAATTTCGTTCATAATCAAGTTTACACCACAGCGGACACATAGTTTTTTATTCCACAGCTGACAAGGACCTGAATCCACAGTAGACGAGTTACATCGGTCTACAACGTACTAACGATTTGGTCCACAACGGACAGTGAATCAAAATTTCAGACCAAACTAACCTCTAATCGACCGCAACCATCGACTGTCGACCAAAATCCCTTGTCGTCCCTCAATCAAGATCGAAGAAAACCTCAAATCTTCGGTCTACCGAACACCCAAATCACCTCGATCGATCGAACACCCAAATCAATATCTGTCGACCGAACACCTAATCACCACTGCCGACCGACACCAAACACATCAACTTCGGTCAATCTTCAAACAACCTAACCCCCAAATCACTACTGTCGATCAAAAAACCAAATCAATCATTGAGTTCGTTTGTGAGTGAAGAACCGAGAGAGCTTCGGGAGTTTGATTGTGAGAGAATTTGAGTGAGGCAAAGGAGAGAAAGTCGTCGGGCATTTTTTAATCTCCTTGACCGACAAAACTTTTGTGTTTTTAAAAGTTCAATTTTGACTTTCTTTTGTGATTAAAAGGTTTTGATTTTAATTTTTGTTTTAGTTATAAAAACTCAAATTTTGACTTTAAATTTTAGTCAAATTTGACCATCAAAATATAAATTTTTTTTTAATATTTGTATTTTTCTTCAAACAAACAAATCATTACTTTCGGAAGTTTTTAAAGTTTGATAAACTTTGAAATTTTGTTTCGGAAGATGTTAAATTTTCAAAGTTTTCAACTTGACAAATTTTAAAATTTGCTCTCGGAAGATTTTAAAGAAGTTGAATTATTTGAAATCAATTCACAAAATTATTTAAGTTTAATTGATAAAAACCAAATTTTATTGCTTTTAATTAAGTTTGATTAATATTAATTGAGCTTTAATAAATTGTAATCGAAAAAAGTTAACTCTTATTTTAGGCCGATCTAATTAAATTGAGTTTCGACGCACTATGGATTCAATTAAAGTTTATATTGATTTTGATTTAAAATACAAAACAAATTTTCAAATCATTTTTGTTGTCAAACAAAATGCAAAATTTAAAATCATTCACTGACACTCGTGTATCTTTCTAGCTGCAGGAAGAAAGAGGTTTCAAGAATTCAAACAAAGCAAACCAAACTACAAACAACCAAACAACAGAAGCAAATCAAACAAAAGCTGCAAACAACCAAACATCAGCATCACATCAAACAATAACTCATTGTTCGATAACACAAACATACAGTTGTACATCAGTCACATTGAAAAAGAACTGATGCACTTACATTTATGTGATCTTTCAAACTCAAACAATACATTGTCTAATGATTTGATAAAATGCAGGTCAGAGATGGAACAATCTCAAAGAAATGATCAAGCACAAATAAAGACATTGAATCAACAAAACATCAGTTTAACTCAAGAGATGAACCAGTGGCAAGACAAAATGGTTCAACAACAAATCAAACTTGAAGAGTTAACTGCTGAGCTTGCAAAAGTCACAAACATCAACAACACAAACATTCCTCCATTGCCTGAAATTCCTAAAGATAGAAAGATCAATCTATGTTCATCAGCGTGCATAGATGAAGTTCAAGCATATCAGAATTATTGCAACAATATATCATACATGATAAAGGCGGAAAGAGCTTCACATGCAGAGGACAGACTTCTGCAAATCAAATCAGTTTGCTAGAGAAAGAAGTTAATAAATTGCTTAAAGAAAATCACAATCTAAATGCTCAATCAACTGAACTCTCTGTGAAGTTAACAAACACAAAGGCTGAAGCTGAAGCCAAAATATCAGAAGCAAGTACAACCAAAACAATCAATAACTTGCAACATTACATTAAGCGTCTAAATCAAGCAATCAATACAGAAAAGGCAACAAATGCAGAGTTGAAGATACAACATAAAGCCTTTGAAGATAAAATCAATTCTCTGTTGAAGGATGTAGACAAACTTCTTGGAGAAAGATTTAGTCTTCAAGCTCAAGTTACAAGACTCACTGAGTCTCTAACAAAGACAAAAATAGATCATGCATCAACAGAAGTTGAACTTGAGAATTTAAAGATGACTGCCAGCAAGTTGGAAGAACTACTTAATGCACAAAGAGATCAAAAGAAGAGTGCTGGAACTACATACCATGTTGTTCCTCCTCCATACAATGATAACTACACAGAAATGCCAACTTTAATGACAAGTCCAATCAAAGAAGATTCAAATATGCATAATCATCATCCAACAGACAAACCATCCACTATCACTCAAATCACTTCTTCTGAAATAGCACCAAAGCTGTACCTCAAACCAAAATCACCATAGAATGAAACCTTTTATTCTTGTGATGGTCAAGATGGAGATCCTACAAGTGATGACAGTGATGAAGAAATCAACCAACCAAACAAACAAACATTGACATGTATTAATCATGTCATTGAAGAAATCATTCCAAAACAAATAAAACCACAGAAATCCAAAGCAGCAAAGCCTGAAAACAAACAAAAGGCAATGGTTCTCTATGAGAAATTCAAACCAGCAGGATTTCTTGAACTAGAATTGCCTAAGGCAGAACTCAAGACAAAGATTAAGATGGAGTTAAAGAACAAACAGAAGCCTGAGGTACAAGAAATCAAAGAACAAGTCAAGAGGAAGAAAACTAGATCTAAAAGAAAGAAGAAAAGTCAGAAAAAGTCTTCTACACCTGATCCAAACCAACCATCAACCTCAAAAGTTACATTAGAAACTCCAAAACAACAACCAATTCTCTACGAGACATGCAATTCAGATTCACACAACACGTCTGAGTGTAAAAACACCGAGAGTGATACATATATATGTCCTCACAAGAGAAAGCAACAAAAACAACCAACACAAAAGGCTGTGAAGTTTCAAGCAAATCCAACTTCATCATTCAAGCCTAAAGGAAGAAGATCCAGACCTACTCCTTACTACTTAAATTATGACATGGAGAATCATACCACTTCAGAGTGTTCATACAACAACTCTCCAACATCACAACACAGAAGATGTCAAAGATCTTATCATCCATCAGAGTCATACTCACCAAGATCATAGTATGAGTACTACACCAGTCGTCATAGCTACTCTTCTCCTCGATCATATCGGCATGGGTATGATTTTAAACATTATGACATTCATGATTATTGGGCACCTAGACATTATCCTAGGTCATACACACAACATAAGTATGACAAATATAGGAATAATGCTTGGCATAATGGATATCATAGAAGATCACATTGATCAAATTATTATAATCATGATTATAATTTTATGATGAATATGATCACATGCCCAGAAGAAACAAACATGATCAAGGAAAAAGATCCTTTGCTACATCTCCACAAAACATTCAAAAGAAAAATAAATTTTCTAAACCAACCAAAAGATTTTCAAAAGCCAAACAAACTCCTTTTATTAAACAAACTAAAGTTGAGTCAGTTGGCTTAAAAAACAAAACAATGTTGGAGAAAGAAATAATTTCCGAAGGTTAATCTGATATATCATCAGATACAACAAAATCATACACATACGATCAAGTCACATATAAAAATGTAAATGGACAGCTCAGGACAATAATGGTCTGGGTTGATACATCTAACTGATTTGCTAGTGTTATAGGGATAGTTATGGAGGCCTGTCAACCCAAGAAAAGTTAGCAATGGCTGATCCCTTCTCATGATAGGAACGTTCTTCCTGTTCATTATATTATGATGCAACTGAGCCAAATGGAACAGAACTTAACCAGAATTCAATGCAGGATATAAATCACTCACAGAAACTATGATGGCAATGCAAGAAACAACCGATGTTTCATTCCATCTGCTTAGTCTGATTACATTACTACATTGACTATCTGCTTATGATCTCTATTGAATTAATAACACATATGCCATTTCTTTATTTTCTTAAAAAAACCAAAATCCTAAAAATTAGAAAATCAAGAAAAGTCCAAAAAAAAAATATTTTTGAATCTTCTTGCTTTTATGTGAGAAATGATAGTACACTCATCTACTATCTTCTGCATCTATTTTTCAAATCAATAAAGATTGACAAGATTTTGTTTGATATGTCAGTAGGCTCAGCTTGGATTGAAGATAAGCATATTTGTGATGAACTAAATCAATATGCATTATGGACCAAAACCATCTTAGGGTATTGGTAAGCAATGACTTTTTAAGTGTTTACTTGTGTGGTTACCTAAACACACCATGCGAAAACGGTTTATAAATTTCTTATTGATAAAAGCATCTGTTTCTCCTTTGATGTATGTAAATATAGACCTGGAGTAAACATAAGGACAACTTCTATTGTGCTGAGCATAGACCTAGTTGTCCTTGCACTAAAAGTATTAATGCTAAAAAGAATCCCAATATGGATCAAAGCTAAAAGAATCCCAATGAGGATCAACTTCCAATATGAAGTATAAAAGAATCTCAATACGGATCAAATATAAAAGAATCCCAAAGTGGATCAAATCATGAGAATTTATACTCTAAGTAGCCTGGTTCAAGTTGTAATAAAGTGCCACCTTGCATTTTATGAGGGGAGTTATTCTTCCATACTTCTGAGTGTGGGGTACTCAATTAGCATATCTAATCAAACATAAGCATGATAAATATCACAAAGTGTTAAAAATAGATCTTTGCATGAGTTTAAGTGGACAAACATACTTAAAATCAACTTTGTTCTTTGTCTAAGTCTATTCCAACTTTAAATTCTTAGATGTAGAGGATTTTGTATTAGTATGACCTCATTGCAGTTGAAAGATTCATGCTTGTAACTATCATAATTTTTGAAAAAATCTAAAATTCCAAAAAGATTTGTCATTTTTTAGTATTTTTCTTAGTTTTGGCAGATTTACATGTGTTATTAATTTAGGAGTGAAACTTACATGCAATACCTCTACCGAGAGGATTTAGACTTTTGCAGGTGATGAATTGCACAACATGCCTGAGTTTCTTATTCAGTTCAAGATGTCAAGTGAACACTCCTGCTTCCTTCAAAGATCTCTCACTAGTTGCTGAGAACTAAGAATCCTCCTCTTGGTGTCTCATACACAAAAGTTCCTCACCCTCCAAAACTTTTTTTGAGGGAGAGTATATGTTAAGTCTAAAGAATTTCTGATGCTTCTCCTTCACTTCTGAAGTTGAGATAAAGCTGCTGATATTGCTACCTGTGCAAGACTAGAAGATCAAGTAGATGAAACATCCATCAAGTGCCGAACCAAAGTCTTTATGTGCCAAAACAAAGTCCTTTTCTCAATGCCTTTTTATGAAGCTTCTAAGAAGATGCTACCAAAAAGGGGGAGAAGACTGCACTTCAAGACTGCACGTCAATCAACATCCAAGGTTTTGATAATCATGAGGTTTTGGCATCATCGTCTTAGGGGGAGTATTGTTGGACTATTTGAAGATGATACTTACCAAACCTAAGTGCCGAATCTCATGATGATTACCAAAACCAACCTGGTGAAGATATGCTGAAATTATAATCAAAACGAAGAAAATTGACCAAAGTCAAACTTGGTCAACCGTGGTCAAAGTCAACAGTCAACATCAGCGGTCGTCCCGAATGACGTCAGCACCCGACAGTCACGCATCAGCAATAGAGAATTTATTAGACTTCAAACTATATTTGTGTAATCATTTGTGCTTAAATGTAATATTTTTCTTATTTTTATAAAGATTATAAATGACTAAGTGTAGTCATTTATACTCTAACATTAGAACAATCACAAACAATCTATAGGATTCATTAGAGAATTCAAGGTTGAGTGTGTGTGAGAGAAAGTGTGCTTGCAAACTCTCTTGTAATTCTCTTGAAATCATACTTATGAATGAATGAAATTTTTTATGATTATGTGTTCTTGATTGTTCATCATTCATTCATCATCATACATTTCATCTTGCAATAGATCTTCACTTGAAATCATCAATGGGTTTGTGAGATTCCGCATCACAAATTCGATAAACGGCAACAATACGATTGCAATATTCGATCCACTAGCAGAATCAGTGGTTTCCATAGAATTAAAGAAAATCATTTAGACATGGGGACCCAAACCTTAACCGGCTTGGTTCTGGGAGAAGATGAATTTGTACAGAAGAAACTGTCAACAAAAATTTTTATTCTATTTCCTAAAGAGCGATTATCTATATTTCTATTTACAACCTCTGGACAATGCTTGACAATGTGATCATCTTTTTCACAGTTAAAACAACAAGATTTTAGGCCTTTTCTTTTATCTTTTTGAATTGGAATATTATCCATAATAATCTCTTCCTCACACTCAGACATAAGAGAATCACAATCACTGTAAGTGACGTGCATTTCCTGTGATTTGTTTTCCGAGTCAAATGATATGTCATGATTTGTGGATTCTCTTATCTTTGAAATTTTACAATCATGTGAGGATGTTGTTTCACTTGGAGTAGTGATCCGAATGGGAGTGAAAGTGGGAATGGGAAGAGAAATGAATTTTTCAAAACAGTTTGATTTTGAAGAATGTTTATTGTCTTTACTGAGAACACCAACTTTTTCATTAACGCTTAAAACATCAATTTCATTTGATTCAAGCATTGTGGAATGAGAACAACTAGAATGCAAACTATCCAAGCTACAATCTATGCTACTAGAACTATTGTCTACAAAAGACTTTTTGGAATCTGAAGAACTAGAACTACTATAGCCAAGACCTTTACTTCCTCCATAATCATAATCTTCCTAAACCTCTTTATGATTCATACCTTCTATGCAAACAAACTGTTAGTGTCCTTCTTAGTTAAATCATTTGTAGGATGAGGTGTAGGCATTGGACAATAGCAAAAGGTGCTAGGCGGTGGGTAAACATGAGTGGTTTCACCACAATCCGACCCTGTCTTAATTCTAGCTCCTCTTTGTTTGCTATAGAGTTCCTCTAGCTTCATTCCAGAAATAGTCCATTTATCAAGTTTTGTTTTAAGTTTAGTGGTCTCGAATTCAGCTAAAGTTACCCTTTCTATCAAAGCATTTACTTCCACGTTTCGTTCGAAAAGAGTTCTTTTTAAATGATCATTTTCTTTTAAAGCTTCATTTAATTTAACAAAAAATTTTGCTTTGTTCTTTTAAGTTCCTCATTTACCCTTTTTAGTTCCCCTCCATTTTCTTTTAATATGTTATTTACTTTATAAATTCCAAACAGATGAAGTTTGCAAGCAGATGAACACATGTCTTGAACTACCTCATATGGAATCTCCATTATCTTCTTCCCTACAGCTAGGGCTTTCTCACAATTGCACACCCTTGATTCCACCTTCAACTCTTCTTCTCTTATAGCTTTTCCATCTTCACTCTTCTCTTTCTTTTCACAAACATCCATCATACTCGTCATCACCACAATCTCTTTCTCCTTTTCTCCACAAGCATTCTTCACACTTCCTTTTTCTTCACATTCCCTCTTTCTTTCTGCTTCATTCTTTACTGCCTCTGCAATCTCAGCTACCAGGGCATGATTAATTTCCTCTTCAGTTTTAGCTAACTCAGAACTCCAATCGAAGTTATTTAGCAGAGTTGTTTCCTTCTTCTTCTTGTTTTCTTCCTTATCCTTAATTGAGATAACCCGACTAACTCCCGTTCCAAGTTCGGTCACGATGGGAGATGGACATTCTCTCTTGAAATGCCCGAGCTGTTTGTAGTTGAAGCACCTCAGCTTTGATTTATCAAATCCAACCTTTGTATTCTGGTTTCTAAAATTCTTCCTTTCAGTTCTCTCCATGAATCTTCTTTCCCTTAAAGTGATCATGGCCATTTGCCATTGAAGATCAGCTTCCTCCAGATCATCAGGATCCACCTGATACATATCTTCTGTAGTCATTCCTCTTCCTTTTAGTTCACCAACCACCAAAGCTTCATAACTATGTATGAAAAGACCAAATAGAGCCATGCTTTCTGAAGGAACCTGTGGAAGACTTAACAATTTTGATGTAGATCCACTACCTGTAGTCTTATCAGAAGTGCCTATCATGCCATTATAAGTTGACACATGCTTTGATGAATCTGAAGTAGATGAAATAAAAGCAGCATTCTATAAGTAAGCTTGGGATGGAAGTATTGCCTGATTGTATTCTCGTCATTTCAAGTCTAACTCAAAGGACTTCAACTTATTGATAATGTCCATCAGTTTGAAATCCAGAAATCCCCTTTCTTGCCTCAACATCCTCACTTGCAAACTCCACTGTGGTGGAAGAGAATCTAGCAACTTCGTGACTTGCTCATTATTTGACAGCTTCTCATCATACTTCTTCAGTGTGCTTGTAAAGGACAGAAAACGGTTGATGAGATCAGTGAGACTCTCATTTTTGTGTCCAACAAAGGAGTTGAATTCCTTTTCAGCTTTGGTAGCTTTATCCTTGACCAATTCCTCATTGCCATCATAGAACTCACACAATGCATCATACAAAGCCTTTGCACTTTTATATTCACCATATCTGTTGTAGATTTCTGCTAATAGACACAAGGTCAGAGCATCGAATGCCTTTTGATCCCGATCAATCAGCTTGATGTCTCTCTCAGAATATTTTGTCGGATCTGCAATCTGAATGGTCATATTGTCTTCCACTAAAACAGGCACATGAGGTCCTTTCACAATTGACTCCCATTGAGTGTGATCGGTGTATAGGAAGAAAGCTTTTAAACACCTTTTCTAATCATCAAAGTTGTCATCGTTGATTAGCTTAGGAGGTCTGTTTGGTGCCATACTCTTAAGATCAGCAAGAGCAAGACTTGTTGCCTAAGTCAAATAACCAGTAGTTTCGCACACAGGAGTGTAGTTTTGCACAGAAAACAATAGTTTCACAGGAGCTAATTTCACATGCAGAACTTAGGTTCGCAACTAGTTTCGGTTGTAGTTTCGGCAACAGTTTTGGCTGAAACTATTGAGCTTTTGTTCAAAGAAGAATCAAGATAGTTTTGCAAGGAAACTGATCAGAATGAAGAACTTTCATTCTAGATTCGCAAGGGAATAAAAACCAACAAAGATCTATAGTTTCGCACTATAGTTTCGCACCAAGAACGCTAGTTTCGCACGATAAATCTGAAAACCCCTTTTTTGCGAAAATGAACTAAAAATCACTAAATCTCACTCAAATCACAATCAATTTGAGATCTGATGCTTTCAGAAGGTTCCCAAGGTTATACCACACTTTCCTCAATCAATTTCCATGGAAAACACACGTAAAACAGCTCCGAAATGACACAAAAACACAAACAATCAAGAGCACAAAGGCTCTGATACCATATTGTTGGTCCAAATGATCGTTAGAACATGCTTTTGATGAAGATTTAACTCTAAAATCCACCAGATATCACTAAGTCTAATAGCTTGTGGACCAAGTAATGATAGAATATAAACACAAATCAAACATAAGACCCATTTGTAAGATGATTTGTGAAGACTAAGAAGAATAATGCTCAAATGTAAGAAATATAAGCTCCTAGCAATACACAAATGAAGAATGAACTCAAATCTGTAATATCAATAAAGTTTCAAGAGTTATATAATGAAGAACAAAGATACAAATATATACAAGACCTAGTTTCGCATACAGTTTCGCATACTGCGAGACTATATGCACCATGGCATGCGAGACTACCCAGCGAAACTGCAGTTTCGCATGCAGTTTCGCATACCACAGAATACAAAAGAAGACAAAAGTAAACTAGATCCTATTACATTAATATCTAAGCTATCATAAACTATAACAAAAAACAAATGGCAAGGTGAATACCACCCTATTCTTGATCATCATTGTTGGACCCTGAAAGGATCATACATGCCAATTCAAAAGGTGATTGAAGGTTGTTCTGGTTGGAAGAATCTACAGTTCAAAGCACTAATGCGGGTGAAGAAAAACAAAAGAAAAAGACAAGTATCGGCTGTCCGCATTTGTCAATGCGAATGAGCAAGAACAAATACGGTTGAGTATTTGTTTATCCGTATTTACTAATGCGGATAAGAAAAAACAAATACGGCTAAGTATTTCTTCTTCCGCATTTGTCAATGTGGATGAGCAAGAACAAATATGGCTGAGTATTTGTTCATCCGCATTTACTAATGCGGATAAGCAAAATCAAATGCAACTAAGTATTTGTTTTTTCGCATTAGTCAATGCGGATGACATACTTAATGCGGATGCTCAACAGAAGAAATAAGGATGAACACCAATACATCCGCATTAACTAATGCGGATGTACAATACAAATGCAGATCATTATTTTGTACTTAGACTAGTATTCTGATGTATAGTTGTCAGGGTAGTTTAGTCATTTTGTACAGTCATTGTACCTTCCTATAAATAGAA
This sequence comes from Flaveria sonorensis, assembly GCA_025506505.1. Classification (NCBI taxonomy): domain Eukaryota; kingdom Viridiplantae; phylum Streptophyta; class Magnoliopsida; order Asterales; family Asteraceae; genus Flaveria; species Flaveria sonorensis. The sequence goes on along the minus strand of CM046437.1, from coordinate 1,035,797 downwards.
TAGTATACACAAAAGCTTCTAAGAGTGCTACAAGCTTTTTGCTACAAACCCTAGCACACTTTGTATTTTGTTCATCAGTATCAATATAAAAAGCATTTATTAGTATTTTCAGTGTTTATGATCTTTGATTCTGTATTTCTGCTACACAATCATTGCCTCAATCATCATATTCAATCCTAGTTGAATCGCATCAACTCAGATTCAGATTTGGACCAGGTCGATTGGTATCGGAGCCTCGGCTCTTGAATTCATCTCAAAATCAGCTTAGATCTTGAACGAAAATCGATTGACCTATTATTGAGTTGTTTATTAGCAAGTTTCATACTTCTAATAAGAATTCATACTGAAAATACGTAAATCTTCATCAACAATCACTATTTTTTGACCTAGAAACTCAAGAACACTGGTCGACTGTCGAATCTCAACAAAATCAGACAACATCAACTCATAATCACACGATATTGAACAAAAACAACTTAAAATCAGCTTTAGAGTTCGTAGACAAGACTAGAAAAATCAACTATTCACCGCATTCTTTCTTACTGCTGCTACTATTCACCGTATCAAGACAAGAAAAACTTGACATTGGACTGTTTGAACATTCTGGACATAAAAATTAACTTAATCAATACTCAAACCATCTAAAATCAAGTTTATTATAATGGATTATTTTAACTTTTTTGAACTTGGTCATGCATCTAAACCTCCAATGCTCAAACACAAGTCTGAGTTTAAGCAGTGGAAAATAAGGTTTAGAAATTACATTACAGGTGTGGATCTCGACTACTGGATATCCATATGCAAAAGACCCTACATTCCTGTTTCACTCAATGCTGATCAAGCAGCTCGGTACAGAACTGTTAGAATCCCTATAGAGGATCCTAATCTAAATCTTGATGATGAGGAATACAAGAAAATCAAGATAGATCTCAAAGCCTACTCCATTCTAACTTAGGCTTTGAAAATGGATGTCCTTAAAAGACTAGAGAAATATGGAACAGCCAAAGGTGTCTGGGATGCGCTGCAAATTATGTGTGAAGGAAGCAGTGAGGTGACAGAAATAAATAAAGATAAACTGGTGAACCAATATGAAACCTTTCATCATACCAAGGGTGAATCAATCTCCAACCAGCTACATCGTTTTATGCAGTTGGTGAATCATCTGGAAATCATGGGGGTTACATATAAAGAAAAGGGAATGAACAAGAAGATGCTGCACAGTCTGCCAGAAAACTGGAAGCAGAATGTTACAATGCTGAAGAACACTCTTGACTTGGAGAGCACCAGCTTAGACATCATGATTGCTAAGATTGAAGCTCTGGAGTTAGATGAGCAAAGCAGAAATCTTAGTGGACCTCAAGTCATTGAGGCATATAAGTTTCCATCAGAAACTCATTCTGTTGAAAATGCCTTTATGACAGAAAAAATGATTTTCTGCTTCCAAAGATCAAGCTAGAACAACTGGATTCATTGATACTTCATAACAAAACAAGCCATCATCTTCACTCCTTCTATTGCAACACCCACATGCATGCCTAGTGATCAAAAAGCTGAGGAGCAAAAGGCAACTTACAATGCCTTTGTCGCTAGCTTTGAGGCTTATCTAGGAGGAAGGCTACTTTAGCACATCTGATTTAGGAAGATCTAGAAGAAATGGATCCAAATGATGTTAAAGAAATGGACTTGCAATGGCAGATGGCCATGATTGCGATGAGAGCCAAGAAATTCTTCCAAAAAAGGAAGAAGTTGAGTCTGAATGAAAACACAAAACTTGGATATGACAAATCCAAGGTAAAGGGTTTTAATTATGGTGTGAATGGACACTTCTCTAGGGAATGAAATCCCAAAAGAAGTAACAACAATTACCAAAGAACTCCAAATGGTCGGCCATCATCTCAATCCAATTCAAGCTTTTATCAAGCAATCAACATCAAAATCAGCACCAACAAACTCATCAAAGTCAGCCCAACTGACTCATCAAGCTCAGTGAAGCAATCAACCATTCTCTAATGCACTTGTCATCAGACAAGATAGAGTTTGTGACTGGAGCCTATATGCAAAAGAAGTCAAGCCTCAATTTCAGAATCATGCTCTCATGGTTGACATTAATGATGGTCCAATTCCAATGCCAACTGAGGTAAAATCCAATCTTTATGGTGATAAATGCATTCAAGAAGTACATGGAAAGTACAGGGATACAGAGAACATAATTACAAGTTAGCTCTTAAAATCAACAAAAAAGGTCAATATAAAATATTAAAACAAGAGATGAAAAGTTTTGAAATTTAAGTCAAATCACATCTTTCAAATATTGAAAACTCCATGGTGAAAAGTACACTCTCGTAGTTGAGAATGAGAAGTTAACTGAATTGTTAACAAAAACCAAAGCTGAGCAATCGGCTACGAATGTGAAACTTGAAAAGTTTCAATTCTCTTCTGTTAGGCTACTAGAGTTACTTGACTCACAGAAAGAGCCAAAGGATATGACTAGGATTGGATACAATTTTTCTCCACCTCCATACAATGACAACTATACGATTATGCCTGAGGCACTCACTCATTCTGATTCAATTGAACCTAAAGTTATTAAAACTCAAACAATGGTTTCACAAATAACTAATCCTCAAAACAAACCGAGTGTTTACATTGAAACCAATGAGTATAAAATCAAGTTGGGTCACCCAATCAAAATCAAAGAGTGCTCAAACAAACCTGTAGTTCTCAAGAAACCAAATAGCCCAGTGAAAGCCATTGTACCATTTGTGAAATTCATTCCTAAAAATCTCAAGGTGGTTGAGAATGCTGAAGTACCAGTGAAATCCTCTGCTGAAAGCAGAGCTGATAGTGAGATTAAATCTCCTAAAAATTCAAGCAAATCAGAAGAGGTTTCACTAAAATCCAAAAGTAAAGCAATAGCTTCTCCATAATCCAAAGGGAAATCATCCATGGTTCAAAAATCACAAGTAAAAACTAAACCAAAATTATCAACAAAGTCAAAACAAGTGGTCGGTTTTGACATTTATAACAAAATGGATGTAGACCAACTTGAAAAGGAGTCAAGTAAGGGTAAAAAGAAGCAAAAACAGTCTCCAAAGACCAAGCCAAGTAGAATTGTGAAACAATTTATAGAAAGTAAGAAGGTTGAATTTGCTTTTTCATTAAAAATTAAATCTGAGGCTAATCTAAAATCTGTTAAATCACATGAAGTCTCCACATCAAAATCAAAAGACAAACAAATGTACTGTGACATTTGTGACATGTCTAATCACAACACTTATGAGTGTTATTTTAATTAATATTGCTCCATCTATGACATGAACAATCATTCAACTAAAAATTGCTATTTCAAGAAGTATTGTTCTGTCTGTGATATGACAAATCACAATACATATGATTGTTTTTTTAAACAGAAAGGCTTGAGAGTTCCATAAAACAAGCCTATCTCACCAATAACAACCGAGAAGGCCAAATATAGAAGTCAATCACACATTAAACAAACAAGTGTTTCAAATTCTAATGATGACTTAAATGATTCATGGCAGTTAAAGAGTGCCAAAAGGAATCTTAACCATAATATGAAACAATCACTTAGTTCTCATCCAAGATATAAAACAAAAGTGATTCTAAAAATAAAAACGTGCCCAATTTCTACATACATAAGGATGAAAGATTTGACTACTCTTCAGACAGCTTGGTTGAAATTGATCAAATAAAAATGAAAAGGACTCCACAGAAATTCTTCAAACATCAAAAAGAAAATTCTTTTGCTGAAAAGATTCAAACAAGATTTTCTAAACCAAGGTTTGATGAATACCAAGCATCAACCTCTAAATCAAAACTTAGAGGCAAGCATCAAAAGGTTACAGTAATTGATCGATACGGGTAACCCTAGACCATCATGGCTTGGGTTCCACATTCTAACTAGTTCTTTTATGCTTGTAGGGTCGTCCATACATGTCCAACAACTTATGGTATGTGGATAGTGGATGCTCCCGACACATGACTGGAGATAATTCCCTCCTTCATGACTTCAAGCATATACAAGAAACTACTATAGCATTTGGTGGAAACTCACAAGGTGGCAGAATTACTGGAGAAGGGTTGTTAATTTCTTGGTCCCAAACTGGTCTCCTGGTAGTGCAAGAAGCAAACAAACATGTCTGTTTCCATAGCAGAAGCTAAGTACATAGCAGTATCCGCTTATTGCTCTCAAGTTCTCCGGATTCAAAACCAGATGCTTGATTATGGTTATAGCTTCTTGCATACTCAATTTCACATTGACAACACAGCCACCATGTTCATAACAAAGAATCCAGTTCAGTACCCAAAAACTAAACATATTGAAATTAGATATCACTTTTTGAGAGACTATGCTGAAAAAGGGCTAATCAAGTTGATACAGGTCTACACGGACAATCAATTAGCTAATTTTTTCATTAAGGCTTTTGACCCTATCGGTTTGATTCTTAGTTCAATCAATTGGCATGATTAACCTTGAGTAAAAATCATAATTTGCAAAAGCATTCAAATATTATAAAAATGCAAAAAGAAGTTATTTTTGTTGAAGTATATGAATTGTACTTTGGAAGTCGTTATATCATTCATAGTGCTTATTTCAAAATCTTGAAAGACTGACATGACTTATCTGATATGCGGATAGGCTCAACTTGGAAAAGAAGATACATGTTGTGATGTACTAAAGCTCATATTCAACTGTGAAGCCATCATCTCAGGGTGTGTATAAGTATTAGCTTATCCAAGTGGGTGTGTGTAGTAACCTAAACATACCAAACTCACCTCAAAACGTGTAAGGATGATGATTAATGCTTGCTAACTCTTGAAACTAATCAAAATCGATGGTTGCTTGTTGTTGCAAGGCAAAAATCGTAAGTGTGTGTGTAGGTGCTTACTCTTGGCTGTGCAAAGGGGGGTGGGGGCTAGGTTTTGCTTCCTTTTTTTTATTTTGATTAATTACAATTTTACTAATTAAACCCTCATGTTAATACTTTGTAAAACTAATTTTTTTTCTTTCTTTTCTTTCACACTTTGAACTAGTTTTAACAAAACAAATAATGAATTATTACCATCTAATAGCGATCATACATTCTAACTAGAAAACACTTGACATAAATCACATGTCATCATGTTGTAAAGCGAAATTCTCAAATAACACTTACAATTCATGAATTAATAATCACGTGTTAATAATCAACTTTATTAATTAAGTTATTATCTAGTAACTATTGTTAATTATTATTAGGTCACCAACGTTTAACGACAAATAGTGTGTGCTCACGACACATGTTGAAAGAATTTTCATCCCGAAAATTACGTTAGATGGTTGTGTTACATCACTAGTTTACTGCATTGGCACAATGAAATCGAGTGAGTTATCACATCATCCCCATGTTGAAAGAAATTTCGTCCTGAAATTTAATCAATACCTTCGCCGGCTGTCTTCGTCGTCTCGAACAGATGAGGATACTTAAGCTTCATCTGATCCTCATGTTCCCATGTGAATTTCGGTCAACGTCTTGAGTTCCAATAAACTTTGTCTATGGGTATCTTACTTTGCTTAAGGGTCTTGACCTCATGGCCAATCACCTCAACTGGTTCTTCAATGAATAGCAATTGTTCATCTACTTGCACTTCCTCGAGCGGTACAACCAACGTCTCGTCAGATAAACACTTTTTCAGATTATAGACTTGAAATACATTGTAAACTCCACTCAACAAATCAGGCAGGTCTAATCAATACGCCACTGGACCTATTCTTTCTAAAATCTCAAATGGCCCAACGTATCTCGGATTAAGCTTGCCCCTTTTGCCTAATTGAATCACACCTTTCCATGGTGAGACTTTCAGTAAAACATTGTCACCAACTAAAACTCCAAGGGTTTCCATCGCTTATCTGCATAGCTCTTTTGTCGGTCTCGTGCTGCAGCCATACGGTTTTGTATCGCACGATCTTCTTGGTAGCTCGTGAACCAATTCGGGGCCAGTTAGCTGACTATCACCAACTTCCGCCTAGCAAACTAATGATCTACTTTTGACCATACAACGCCTCAAATGTTGCGGCCTTAATGATGGTGTGATAACATATGTTGTAAGAAAATTCCACTAAAGGTAGATAGACTTCCCAATTGTTCCTAAAATCTATCACACAGGTTCACAACATGTCCTCTAGAGTTTGAATGGTGCGCTTGCTCTGACCGTCGATCTAAGGGTGGTAAGCGGTACTCATGTCTAAGCGTGTCCCCAAAGATTTCTGCAATGATTGCCAGAAATGGGATGTAAAACGAGCATCACGATCAGAAATAATCGAGATCGGTACACCATGTCTCAAAACTACCTTCTTTAGAGAAATTCGAGTTAACTTATCCAATTTATCAGTTTCCTTGATTGCCAAGAAGTGAGCAGACTTAGTCAATCGATCTACGATCACCCATATCGTGTCACAACAAGTAGGGGTCCGGGGTAATTTAGTAATAAAATTCATAGAAATCTATTCCCACTTCCATAAAGGAATCTCAGGTTGTTGTAGTAATCCAGATGGCTTTTGATATTCAACTTTAACCTAGAACAGGTTAAGCACTTGCTCACATACGTAGCTACGTCTGCCTTCATATTAGGCCACCAATAGTGCGCCTTCATTGTCAGAACCAGTGTGTATAGAATACTTAGACTTATGTGCTTCACTCATAACTAAGTCTCTTAGGTTTCCATACAAAGGCACCCAAAGTCTATCCATGAAGTAATGAATTCCATCGGCTTTCACTTCAAACTGTTTGTCCATCCCACGTAAAGATTCTGATCTAATGTTTTCCGCTTTCAAAGCTTCCGTCTGAGCTTCCCTAATTTGTTCAAGTAATTGAGTGCTAATAGTAAGCTGTAAAGCTTGCACTCGTCTGGGTTTAGCAGTTTCCTACCTGCTTAAGGCATCTGCAACCACATTTGCCATTCTCGGGTGGTACTTAATAGCATAATCATAATCATTTAATAACTCTACCCAGCATCACTGCCTCATATTCAGCTCTTTTTACTCAAAGATATGCTGAAGACTCTTGTGATCGGTGTAAATGGTGTATTTGGTACCATACAAGTATGTCTCCAGATCTTCAAGGAAAAAACTACCACACCCAGTTCCAAGTCATGGGTGGTGTAGTTCTTCTTGTGTACCTTCAGTTGTCTCGAGGCATAGGATATCACCGTGTCACGTTGCATCAAGACACAACCAAGCTCTTGGATAGAAGCATCACAGTAGACTACAAAGTCATCACTTCCCTCTGGTAATGCCAATATCAGTGCGCTACAAAGTTTTTGTTTCAACAACTGAAAAACAGCTTCTTGACTCTCACACATTATACGTTGTTCCTTTATGGGTTAATGTTGTGAGAGGTTAAGCGATCTTAGAAAATCCCTCAATGAAATGCCGATAATATCCTGCCAGTCTAAGAAATTATTGTATCTCACTAGGCGTCTTGGAACCCACCAATTATTTATCGCTTCAATCTTTGCACGATCCACATGTATTCCTTTTTCGTTAAACATATGACCCAGAAATTGCACTTAACGAATCCAAATCATACTTGGAAAACTTGGCATACATGTTCTTTCTAAGTAATTCCAAGATTAGATGTAGGTGCTCCTCATGTTCCTCCTTGGTCCTAGAATAGATCAATATGTCATCGATAACACCGATAACAAATTGATCAAGATAGGGTTTGCACACACGATTCATGAGATCCATGAATCTTAGAATAATAGCATGATCCTTGGAGTTGATCAAACAAATCATCTATACGAGGCAAGGGGTATCGATTCTTGACTGTAACTTTTTCAATTCTCTGTAATCAATACACATTCGAAAGTGCCATCCTTCTTCTTAACAAATAGAACAGGTGCTCCCCACGATGATGTACTCGGTCGAATAAACCCTTTATCCAACAGCTCTTGAAGTTGTGCAGATAGTTCCTGCAGTTCGTTCGGGGCTAACCAATAAGGTGCTCTCACAATTAGAGCTATTGCGGGAGTCAAATCAATTTGAAACTCAACTTGACGAGGAGGTGGTAGTCCAGGCAGATCCTTTGGAAACACCTCTGGAAAGTCACGAACTACCGGAATATGGCTAAGCAACCCTTGCATAGCCGCTTCTACGCTTTCATAAAGGATGTGATGCCTATCACAACACCACCTTTCTCGCCTTTAACCAAGAGAATTTCCCCGTCCAGGAGAGGGATGCGGATAACCTTCTCATGACAAATGACTTTCGCCTGCTTCTCGGACAGCCAATCCATGCCCACGACCACATCGAAACTCCTAAGTGTAACAGGCATGAGGTCGATATCAAAGGTATGATCAACAAGTTCTATCTTGTAACCCTTAAGGATGTGTGTAACATATATTTGCTTACCATTAGCTAATTCTATGGTATATCTAGATGCCAACGTAGAAGGTATATCACTTAAGAGACTACTAAACTTAGTAGAGATAAAACTTCGCAGTGTCAAACAATACAGTAGAAAAATGACCATTAACAGGAAATTTACCAGTAATAGTAGTAGGGTCGTTTAAAGCCTCACCTGAACCCATGACAAAAGCTCTCCCTTTAGCTCCTCCATTGTTACCACCATTGTTGTCACCATTGCCATGGTTGTTGTTTCCACCGTTGCCATCACCATTCCCATTTTTCTTAAACTAAGGGCAATTTCTCTTGTAGTGTCCTTCCTTTCCACATTCAAAGCAACCTTTTGGTGTTTCTTGGGGTTGCTGGGGCTTTTTCATCAACTCACCATGGCAATCCTTTGCCACGTGTCCAGCTTTCCCACAACGCTGACATGAAAATTGTCACACCTGCTAGTGTGGTGGTAGTTGCATTAGTTACATTTAGGATACTTCCCCACATATCCTCCTTGTCCTGGTGCTGATGAAGATCCCAGGTACGCTAGCCATCGCGTCCCGTTTGGGTAGCTTCCCTTGTTCCACTGCCTGGTCGGTCAGCCTGTGGGCTAACCGAATAGCTTGTTGTATGGTGGCAGGGTTGGAGGCTCTCACCATACTCTGAATTTCAAGAACAAACCACGTAAGTACAGCTCAATCCTCTTGTGCATCTCGTTCACCATCCTTCGGAAACAAGTTGCCAACTTGTGAGACCTAGTGGTATAGGCCTCGATCTCAGAACATTGCATCTTTAGCTGCTAGAATTCAACTTCTAGCTTTTGCACCTCATCACGAGGGCAATACTCCTCAGTCATCATCATCTTGAATTCTTCCCAAGGACGTCATTAGCCATCGCTGACCCAGCATCTGCACCTAGGCATTCCACCAGGAAAGTGCTACGCCTTCGAGGGTTCCAGTAGTGTACTTCACTTGATCGGCTGGCGGGCAGTTGCATTTTAGAAAAGACTGATTCAGTCTTCTCAAACCACTACACCAATCCACAGCCCCTTCAGTTCCATTGTAGGTATGGGGCATGCAATCCATAAAGGATTTGTAGGTACAGGGCGGGGATCCTGTGCCAACCAACCAAAACATTATTTGAACAGCTTAAACAAGCAACTAATGTATTTGTCAGCCACTTGTATCATTTACCTGCTGGCTGTGCGGCTTGTACAGCAGCCACTGCCGCCTGCACATGTTCATTAATCAGGGCAGCCAGTTCAGCGGGAGTCATATTCGCTGCAACCGCGCCACGTCCGCGTCCTGCGCCACGTCCTCTGCCACGTCCTCTGCGTTCACCTTCCATTTTCACTTTACATTCACAAACACAATAATAAGCAACATCTAACATATTTATCTCATTAAACCATAGCAAATAGTAAGAAAATAATGAGGTTCATCAACCACAACATTTATCACCAAAATAATAACCAAAGATAAATAAATTGTAAGTAATTCACAAAATATTCAATCGATGTCAAAATTTTTAGTTTTTCAGTTGGGTGGGAAACAACCCTTCCCATATAGGTTTTAAAAAAATGCTATGTAGTCCAAGTCAGATGAATGAGAAAATCAATCTAATACATCAGATCCATCACTATCTTCCTCAATCTTTATAGGTTCTTCCTCTTCTGGGGCTTCTTCTGGCTCTTCCTTGGGTTCCTCTTCAGGTTCTTTTTCTGGTTCTATCGCAATATGCATCCCGGCGAACTAGGCTTCTAAGTCACCAAGTCTTACCCCATAGTCATGGATAATGTCATCCCTAGCATCCAAGCGATGGATCGCCTGAGCCATACTATCAGTTAAGGAGCACTGATAGTCATAGCACTTCGATTGCAGTTCCTTCACTTCCGCCACCATCATCTTAGTCTCATGTAGCTCATGTCATAGAGCGCCAACCACCTTGTTCAGCTCATTACTGCGTCATTTCTTTGTGTCTAGAGCAGCAACTAAAGCCGCAATCACCAGCTCGCTAGAATGTGGTATCGAAGGGAGGGTAGGTGCAGGTAACTCAGAAGTAGACCTAGTCCTTGGTCTAATAGACAGGGGTTTAGAAACACGCTCCCTATAAAGCATACGATTTACATAGGTAGGATAGTAACTCCAATCCCATGGAGCATCGCATTCAGGCAGTGCAAATGGTTGATCCTCAGGAGGATAAGGAAATCAGGGCCACTCAGGTCCTCTATCGGGTACAGGAGGAGGAGGAGGTGATTCAAAACGTGCAGACCTCTTACCTAGATCCTGTGAAGATGATGCCATGCTACAGGGTACGTGATGTGTATGCCAATGAGTATACAGTAAGGGATAAGTAACGAGTAACTAACAAACTGTGTGATTATAGACTAGTGCGTATGCAACCTAGTTCCCTATAACCAATGGCTCTCCTCAAAATCCACGTGCGGGGAACAAACCAGAATCCCAGTCATTAGTTACTCAGAATGACACTATATGAAATTTTTAAAACAAATCAGAGTTTAAAACTTTAAAACATTTGCGGAAGCATTTTGAAAATATTTCAAACATAAAGTACCAAATGTAAACTGCGCAAAACACACGCCCAAACCAAAGTATGAAAGTATGCAATAAGACAAAAAACAGATGAATGTTTGTTCAAAGTATGCATGACTCGTGCGTGTTCCTATGGTAGCTGCTAGTAACGACCTGAGAAAAGCATACTAAAGTGTCAACATGATGATTGGTGAGTTCAAGAGTTTGTAATCAAAATAAACAGTTGCACTAGTAAAATATAAACTAGTGCATTGAAATAGATAATGATCCAAAATTTCCTGCTAGTCGTTTAGGACAATATTGCACCCGCTTGACCTCCAGTCGTACGGGTGGGGCTTGTCAGACCCTGTAGTACTACCCAAGATTTCCTGCTAGATTCCTTAATTAATGATCCAAAAGTGTAAGGGCTTTCAATGGTATACACACTATGTCTTACTAAGCACATGTTATAATAGTAAAGCGTTTTAAAATAGAGTATGCTTTCTCCCCCAAAAAGAGAGTAAATAAAAGTGGGGTATTGAACTCACCTGGTGCTCAAAAGAACGATAATAAAAGCTAACGATGAGTGGAAAGACAACCCTTCAAAGTTTACCTAGAACACGCAAATACATAAGTACGTGTACACAGAAAGCTTAACAACCCTAGGTGCTCAATAAACACATTGACCCAAGGTTTTGGAAAACGAGACTCATTTGACTTAGTTGACCCATTTGACCCGTTAGTGACATGTTAATTGAAATCTTGTTTGATTAAGTAAGCAACTCATATCCATGATTATCATACAAGTTATTCACGTACACCACAATCATAAATTCTATCACGATCATCATTCTAACATAGTTTATCATACAACACATACGAATCTCAACCAATCAATCATGCTCAGTACAATTATAATTACATCACCAGTAATAATTCATACATGGAGTCTATCATGTACTACATGCCATGTGAAGCCACTCACGACTTCACATCCTAAGCCCTGCCAATCCTACTAAGTAGGGGCCTTAGATTCGTACGCGTGTATGATGATCATTATCACACTTCTCAACAAGGGCCTTAGATTCGTACGCGTGTATGATGATCATTATCACACTTCTCAACAAGATTCATACTAACTAACATACACAACAAGGATCTATTATAATCCCAATCATGGTTCCATAATCTCCTAACATATTCTATCATCATGTAGTATTCCATAAGAACCTAAATTCCAAGTAGTGCATCAAGCATCCATACAACTTAATCAACACAATCTACCATATTAGACATCATCAACTAGCATTCTAATATGATCCTAACATCATGAACATGCCTAATTCACAATATCCAATGATCTATATGAATAAAGTTTCCCTTTCAGAAAAGCAACACCCAAAAACAATCTATCATCTAATCCATTTGTAAATTCATCAACTTTATATCTAATCTAGTTCATACCAATCATCTAAACCCATTTAACATCCACAATTCATCAAAGTTTGGATTTTTCATGATCAAAAGTTTCCACTTTTGGCAATGTATGAACTATATGATCAATCCATGGAATATTTGCATAATCATCACAAACCAACATCAACATAACACAACTAACAACATAACATCATCAAAAAACTATAGAATTTGACTTTTTCATATGATTTTTGAACTAGGGTTTAACATGGATCAAAACTATGAAAATCTTGTTAGAAACTCACCTCAAAACATGTAAGGATGATGATTAATGCTTGCTAACTCTTGAAACTAATCAAAATCGATGGTTGCTTGTTGTTGTAAGGCAAAAATTGCAAGTGTGTGTGTGGGTGCTTGCTCTCAGCCGCACAAAAGGGGGTGGGGGCTAGCGTTTGCTTCCTTTTTTTTATTTTGATTAATTATAATTTTACTAATTAAACCCTCATGTTAATACTTTGTAAAACTAATTCTTTTTCTTTCTTTTCTTTCACACTTTTAACTAGTTTTAACAAAACAAATAATGAATCATTACCATCTAATAATGATCATACATTCTAACTAGGAAACACTTCACATAAATCACATATCACATGTCATCATGTTGTAAAGCAAAATTCTCAAATAACACTTATAATTCATGAATTATATAATCACGTGTTAATAATCAACTTTATTAATTAAATTATTATCTAGTAATCATTATTAATTATTATTAGGTCACCAACATTCAACGACAACTAGTGTGTGCTCACGACATGTGTATGGAAGACCTAATAGAACTAACGGAGTTTTGTAACGGAAATTTACCGGATGTCACACATTGCTTGGGAACTTCCTTCATGTTCTCTTGTAGAACTTCTTGGATATATGAGTGAGGAGAGCCATCTGTAGAACTATCTCTATGTACTCCAGATCATCTGGATGGATGCAATCCAAGTCTTCAAGAGTGAAGAGAAATTTTTCATAACTTTCATTAGCAGACATAAAGGCTTGAGCAGATCTTGTCTCTTGGAATGGGCTTCCTTAGATATAGCTCTCCCTTGGTGTCTCAGGGAAGGTGATGAAAGGACCCTTTTATGAGTTATTAGGGAAGCAGATAAGATGATGTTATGGTTCTCTGCTATCCCTTTCAATCGCATGAAGGGCTAAACTCTGCTGATTGTTAGAAGAGCTGCTTGGTGGATGTTGCAGGTTCATCTCTATCTAATAACCACTAAGGATACCATACAGCTCTGTAAGAGTAAGAGTGGAGAGGTTCTCAATTCTTTTGATGGCCACACAATAGTGAGCCCATTATCTGGGAAGAGAGAACATGAACTTCCTCACTATGTCCTTATTCTTAAGCTTGACTCCAACATCCATTAGAGTATCCACAATCTCTACATACCTCAAGTATTATTAAGTCATGGTTTCACCTGTCTTGTAGGTGAAGTTCTCAAACTGCTGCTTCATAATGTCTTTCTTGTTCTCTTGGCTTCTTCAGACCCCTCATACATGAGCTTTAGTGCATCCTAGAGCTACTTAGCAGTTTTGCACTTCTTGAAGCCTCTGTATATGGATTTTGGAAGAGCAGTTTCAAGAGTGGTCATGGCTTTTTGATCTACATCTATTTTCTTCCAGTCTTGTTCAAAGCAATCAGCCATTTCCTTTGGTATCATTCCATCTCCAGCAGTGGCTAAAGAGGTGCTTGGGATATGAGGTCCTTCAACAATAGATCTCCACATCCTACTGTCTTGAAACTTGTTGAACCCTTCCATATGTTGGCACCAAGTATTAAAGTCATTAGGAGTGATTAGTGGAGACTTTGTCATGGTACCGGTTTCCATATTAGCCTTAGAGATAGCTGCCATTTGAGTTGATAAGTGTTTTATGAAACTAAAGAGATTTAAGATGGTGAGATTTTACAATCAAGAGCCTGAAAAGCTTTGATACCAATTGCAGGACCGTTGAAGGGTGGTCAATGCAACAGTTTCACAAGGTGGATAAACTTTGAACACTTAGCAGATCAAATAGGGAACTGGTTAGGATGAAACAAAGAACACAAGTAAAGAACAATAACAAGAACAAGATAGTATATGGTTTTCAAGAATATTGTATATTTCTCTCAAATTCTTACAAGTGTTACAAAGCTTAATTCTAAATACAAGTACTTGAGATACTTTATACTACATCCTATAGCCGTCCATACTTTGAAGGCCAGCCGGAAACACTAATCTAGATAACAAGATCAATGTAGGGTCAAAAAGGCAGATTGCCTTTTTGACTTGTGACTATGATATGCCATAGCTCATATGTTTATCTAATACAAAAAGGATAAAAGTACATAGTTGGAAAGTTACAGACTCAACACCTTAATCTACAGGTGATAAAAGCATGGACTTCTCACCAAACCATGTTGGTTTGTGAGTCTTCAAAAATGGCAGTAGAAAGGTGGTTCAGCTTTTATCAAAAGTAAGTCAGAGAAAGCATGTCTTCTCTATCTTCGGAAGAAATAAATATTTGGCTTAGCTTCGAAAGACTTCATCTTTGGCTTTGGAAGAATTGGTCTTTTGGCTTTGGAAGATTTGATACTTAGCATAATTCACTGAGTTTTATCAAATCTTCTGAAGTACTTTCCTAGTACTTCACAAGTGTATGCTGAGAGATTTTTGGTTATTCTTTGGTTGCATCAGCCTTTAGGTGTATTCCTTACACCAGCCTCAACCCTTCATCCTGAGTCTCAAAACTCAGATGAATAACCTTCAGGGGAAAGTTACCATCCCCAACCGTTAGATCTCAACCAACCAATCCCCAACCTAGAATTCTATGATAATGAAGACATGGGATTCAATGAGTACCATGAGTCTCTCCTCTCCTCCTCTACTCAAGGAGAGATGAGTGCTCCTGAAACTCCCTTGTCTAGCCCACATCATTCACCCACTACTAAGGTGGACCTCTCTGAACAAGTTCAAGAGGTCCATGTGGAAGAGGCTCTCACTTCTGATAATGATTTCATCCTTAAGACCTCAACCACGGTAACCTAGCTCCCCAGCACTTCTCATGAAGCTACCATTGAGCAGGGGAAATCTAGAGACCAAGAAAATATATTTGGTGGTAAGAGGGATAACTTTGGTTATGTCCTCTTAGCCCTCCATGATTCTTCTGATTAAGATGAGGGGAGTATGCAACAAAAGGTGCAACAATTGACATAAACTTGCACAAATCTGGTCTCTAAGGTCAGTCACTTGGAATCTCAGGTGGCTACCTTACAAAGACAGGTGCTCAGTCAACAACTTGAGATCACCGATCTTAGGGGCAAGTTAGCTTAAAGGCTTGCCAAGCATGCTCAACCAGGTCCACAAGAACCTGTGGATGTGGTGGACCTAACCCTTAGCTCACCTGTGTAAGCAGGTGATGCTACCAAAAAGGTGGAGGAAGTCTTAACTATAATCACAGAACCTGGGAGCACTACCCATAGTATGGACATTGAGGATTCACCACCCTCAGTTGCAATTGTCCAAACTCAACAACCTTCTCAAGCCCACATCAATATGGATGCCATTGTTTAAAGTTTATTTGATGAGGGTGTTGTACCAAGGGATATGTCACCTCCATCCCACCCTATTGACAATCCAATAGTAGGATGGAGGTATGACACTAATAGAAGAGCCCGGGTGCTTTCTAGATTCCAGGGTCAACGAGAAGTTTTCAATATCCATACCTTGAGATTCTATGAAAGCATCCCTCTGGTTGACCTGCTACTTGTCAATCCAAGCCAAAATAGACAAACTGACAGGTTAGCTGAGAGGATACAAATAAAGGTGTCTGAGGAGTTCAAGAGAAGAACAAGCTTATATAGATAGAGGCTCGCAGGGAAAACAGTTGGTCAACTGGATACTGAGTTGGACCCTAAGATTAGCTTTGAAGGGGAAACTTTAGTTGAAGGCCCAGCTGTAGAACCTATGAACCTTAAGATTCATACTCCTTCAGCACCCATACCCTCAATGAGACACCAGTTGGTGAAGGTGTCTTACAGCCTCTCCCTGGCCAGAGCTCAAGTGCAGAACCAGCTCAAAAAGGCCAAAGCTCTTTCCTCCTTGAGTCACATAGGCCAGTGATTGACAAAGAAAAGAAGGTTCTAACTTCTGAGGAGATTAAGAAGGAGAAGAGGGAGAGGAAGAGGAAAGCAAGGGAAGAAAGAATGAGAGAGACCCCTAGCTTCATGTAGGCTATAATCAGGGCTGCACATAGGCCAAACACTTAGGAAGATGAGTTAAGGGAAGCCAGATTGAACTATCTGGGAGCTAGGAACTACAATATGGATGAACTAATCTCTCTTCCCTTAGAGAAATTAAATGAACTGGCAGACACTGAGGTGTCAAGAGAGAGGAAGGAGGCTGAGGATGCTGCTTTTTCCTTAAGATCAAAGAAGAAAGAAAGAAAGGAGATTATATAAAGCCCTTATCCTCTCCCCAGTTCAAGAAAAGCCTAAAGTAGAGTCTGTGGTTATTGTGGAAGAAGCTCAAGTAGGTAGAGAACAAGGCAGACAAAACATGATTACCTACTTGAGTGCCACAGGTCTCTACCAGCCATCAGCTTTACTCCCTCTATCTTATGAGTACATAGAGTTTGGATATCTTAAGCAGCTGGAACAAGAAGTTATCAAAGAAAGAAAAGCTGCTAAGAGAAAGATGAGGGAGGAAGCTCAAAGATCAAGGGCCACCATCAAAGCTAACAAGAAAAAGTCTAAGGACAAACAAAAGATATTAAGCTTCTTGAAGCTGTATAGGTTCTCCAGAAGGAGGCTTGGTCCCATGTCTCTATCTACAATGGATGAGCACATAAGGGTGATCAAGCAGAAGATCAAGAGGGGTGAGCTTCAAGATTTGCATTCTCCACCAAGTCAAGCTACACCTGAAGCTGATGTCAAGATTGAACCCCAACAGACAACACAACCTAGAACTAGTGTTGATCCATAGCTAGTTTCATCTTCTGACCCACAGCAAGGTCCTGAACCTATAAAGGGGAAGGACCAAACTGAGAAGGATAAAAAAGGAAGACAAGGTGATCAATACCAACCTTCTCAGTTTAAGTACAAAAAGAGGAAGAGGATGGCCATTAGACGAGATTTAAAGTCAAAGAAGAAGAAGAAGAAGAAGAAATAGAAGAAGTCTAAGGCATCCACCTCTTCACCAAAAGATGAGTCAGAATATCTAGAGGGTGAACCAAAAGAGGCTGCTCAACCAACTCCATTACAAGTAGAGCCTCTAGTTGCTGAGAGACCCATCTTGTCTTGGGCATACTCTCCAAACCCAGACAGATGGTATGTTATAAGAGATAAAGGAGGTCCATATGTATTCTTCTTGCAGAACATACTAGACCTCCCTTCTTATGATCTCTTGGACATCTGGAGATACTATGAGAGCCTGAAGAATCCAGACCAACTAATGAAGAGAGTAATGGCTATGATTCTGATGATAGGTATAAAGAAGTGAAGGATCAAGAATCATAGTAATCCCCAAGTTTTTGTAGCATAGTAATCCTTAAGTTTTGGTAGCATCAGCCTAGAGTGAGTTTTTAAGTGTTATCTTAGAGGCTGATGCTAACCAAGGATCTCTCAACATGTAACTGAAGTACGAGGAAATTACTTTGAAATATTTGACCATACACAAAGAAAATTTACTAAGTGTAAAATCTTTTAAAGCCAAAGATAGAAATCTTCGAAGCCAAAAGTGAAGTCTTTCGAAGCTTGAATACAAAGTCTTCTGAAGCTTGAAGATTGATTTCTTTCAAAAACATAGAAGACATGTGTCCCTGACACACTTTTGACAAAAGCTTAAGACCTTTCCGTTGCCAGTTCTGAAAACTCACCAACTTATACAAGTTGGTGATTATCTCCATACTTTTGTGAACTATACATTATGGTGTCTGTGTCTGTAACTTTCCACTCTTGTACTTTTATCCTTTTTGTAATATAATTGGATGTGAGCTATGGCATGTCATAATCACTTGTCAAAAGGCAAACCCCCTGTTGACTTTACATTGATCTTGTTGTCTAGATTAGTGTCCAACTGGCCTTTAAAGTATGGCCGGCTATAGGTTTTATTATAAAGTATCTCATGTAACCAGTCTTAGGAAAAAAACATTATAACACTTGTAAAATTACTTGAGAGAAATATACATCATCATTGAAAACCAATACTTATGTTCTTAAGTTCTTTACTTGTTTGTTCTTCGTTTCTTTATCTGGTTACGTATTTGATCTAGTAAGTGTGATACTCTCCAACCGTGAAACTATTGCATAACCATAACTAGTCCTGCAGGAAGCTTAACTCAGGATTCTCCAAAAGTAGGCTGCAAGAGTTACTTCCTAAGAATCTCAGCTGGTAACTCTTCAGCAGTCAACAGGCAGGGAAATAGACCTTGAACTTAAGGTTGAATCATTACAAGAAACTATTGAGCTTCAACACTCCATCATCCTTAGCATCCAAGTCTCTTCAGCACCACAAGAACTTTTGTATGTGCCTTCCTCCACTCACTTAGTGTGATCTGGACTATCAGATGATGCTAACAAAAAAGGGGAATATGAGCTTAAAGAAGTTGAATGTCACACCCCGATAAAGGGGGGGTTGATAGTGATGACTGAATATCAACAAACACAGTGAAGACTATGTATGTAATAAAGTGAGCAATTGGTTTACACGAATAATAATAAAATAAGTGCATTCTATTACAGCTTGTCATGTATATAACTAAGGCATAGACATAGATTAGAGGGTTATTCTTGTCTATTCCTCAAAGTTTTCTCCTTGTATAGCCCGACTAGGTTCTTGTCTACTTCTTCTAGGATGAGTCTTTTAAGTAAAGGCAATCCTATTCTCAAGTTATGAATACAATGCTTAGGGAGTCTAGTCAAGACTCCCTTTTATAACTAATAAATTCCTGAAATACATACTCAAAAAATGTCAACATAAAGTTGGCGAGCTCAAGTTTTCACGGTAATAAACATGCATAAGTATACAAAAGTAAGACAAAATTTATAGTGCATGACAAAATATATCACAATCAAACCTGGACCTGGGTGACCCTCTCGAGTGCTAAAACATCCCCTAACCCATACCCCTTATTGTTATGGGCTTAAGTGTGCCCTTCTAAGCACGGTGAGTCTACACTAATTTGTGACACTACGATTATTGAATCTCAATGGGGGGTTTCCCTATCATAAGGGCCTATTATGTGCAGGAGATTCTCCAAATAGTACTATTCACAAATTATGTGCTCCCTTCGGAGTTAATGATTGTGCTAAAGTACAGGGACAAGAGCAGTAATTATTGCATCATAAAAATGATTTTAAAGAGTGTGTATTCCACCCCAAGATAAGTTAAGTAAAAATGGGTTATGAGACTCACTTGTGCTCTCTTGTATGCATAATTTATACCAATATTGTGAGCTTGCTATATTGAGTGCATAATCCTCATGGTAACCTAATTACAATTATTCATAATTATATATTTAAGAATATAATATTTGTTAATATTTTTATGGTTCGGCTGAGATCTTTTCAGGTGTTAAGTATTATTGTATACAACATATTATTCCAGGTTTAGGGTTTATTCTAATGTTTTATATTTCGGTGGCTTTACGTAATTTGCCTATAGACCTTGCATATACAAGAGCGGAAATAATGATAGCAATTAGGAGTTAACATTGTTTGTATTATTCGTAATACGTAGTCATGTGACATGTTATCCTATTATTCTTAGTTTCATGGGTAAAATTTTTTGGATCATATTAAATCAATTTATTGTAAGTGGGTTGAATGTTTTAACAATATAATGATGTCAAAGACAATAATGGTAGTAATATTAACAAATGATATTGGTATTAGTACTTTTATTAGTATTAGTCTTACTGTTAGTGATGACAATATTTATGCTAATGTTATTGAGGGTGTTAAAGGTAATATTACTTGCATTTAGCTAACGTTTGTAAACATCTCTTTATTAACACGTAACCAAAATAAATACTATTAATGACACTCCATCAAAAAGTTGTTTATAATTATTAGTAACAGGGTTTATAGTATGTTAATGCTAATAGTAATTATGTAGTAAGGTAATAGGTGAGATTTACGAAAATATTATTTCTAATGATAAGATAATAGTAATTATGTCTATTAATGTCAACATTAATTCTAATATCGATTTTAGTGATATTAGTTCTAGACATGCTCATACAAACGGTATCGGTTCATTCTAGTTATATTTTTTTTATTATTTGAAAATCTTGAACTATTATTCATGTCGGTAATTTTATTTATAAGATTAGACAAGGATTAGAATTTATGATAGCCTTTTTAAAATTTATGATTATTAATTAGCGTCGCACATAATAGTATTTGTTAAGTATACAATATATCTATACGCATGCATGTACCAGGTAGGTGTCATTAAAAATGAATAAACATCTTTATCATATTATTATCATTTGAAATGTCATAAGTGGTTGATAATAATATTCTTGATATTACTTGAAACAAGTAATATGATGTAAGGCCCCGATCCCGGATACCCCATAGTTGGTCATTCATCGTATCATTCATTATTAAAACTCATTTAAAATATATAAACATAAGAAAATATTGCAGCTGAAGAATTATCAAAAACCATTTCATGCATTAATAGTTACTTTTGCTAAGGAATACATCGTTGATTAAAATCATAAAAGAATACTTAGTTGTATTACAAAACAACAACATTATTTTTGCATGAGATGGATGGCAGTCTTTGCTTGCCAAGTAGCTTCAACTCCGTGCCACCCTCAACAACAACATTACCTGCCAACTGAAAATGCATATAAAAGTCAGCGTTACTGAGTGAGTTCTAGTTTATATAATAAACTATTTTACTTTTAATAAAACCTTTCATTTACTTTCGTTCGTGATCACGCATCATACGTACATCTTGATTATAATCATTTATTATCCTTTATCATCGTTCATAATCGTTCGTTTCGTACTTTATTATCTTTCCACTTCTATCTAGATCCTGCCATGCCCCATCTTCGGTGCACAAAGCGACTAAAGTCTTGGGAGCAAGTGGCAAGGAACCTGTTTTCGCACGTTTCCATCAGTCTCAAAGACTGACCATTAGATGTGCACTTGGCACACTATCGAGGTGTCAACCCATAAAGAGTTGTGACCCCCTTTTATATGCTTGCAAGACTTTTGATTCATTCATTACTTTCCACTACTCATTATCTTTATCTTCCACTTTCATTACAATAATACTTTACGTACAAGAGTATTAACACACCATGTAAAGTTACATACTAATATGTAATATAGAACATCAACCACAGCCCACAATCATACATAACATCAACAGGCATAAACCATCAAAACATTTCGGAACTTAACATTACATTCTACTTCCCAATATTTCAGAAAATTCTAAGTCCCCAAAGAAATGCGGATGAACATGAGCTAATGCGGCCGGATGTTCAGCAAATGCGGACAAGCAAATACGGATGAAAGTCTTAGAAAAATACTCTAAGTGTCCAAAGATGTTCGGGTGAACCAAATGCGGATGAACAAGTCTAAATGCGGATAAACAATACTAAATACGGATGATCAAAATACTTAACTATGGAACCTAAAACCAATGCGGTTGAATGTTCAGCAAATGCGGATGAAGACCAGCAAATGCGGATGAATAAAAATACTTAACTATTGAACATGAAACCAATGCGGTTGAATGTTCAGCAAATGCGGATGAAGATCAGCAAATGCGGATGAACACTTACAAATGCGAATAAACACCTTAGGCTATTCCACCAGTTCCAAATCCTTGTTCTAACATATCCTTAGCATAGATCTAACATGTTAAACACTTAGAACAGAGCTTACAACTACACAACATCAAAGAAGGTATTTAAAGCACACACATCGCATACATATCAGATGCGAAAACGTAGAAAACTCATGCTTCAGTAGTAAAAATTCAGTTAATATTTATTTCAGCCCCAAACAAGTTTAAAACAAGTAAAATAAGGGAATCTAGAACTCACCTCTAGCAGCTTTCGAGTAAGACTTCTTCAGACCGAGAGCAATTGGGAGATCTAGCACCTAAACACACCGAAACAAGCAGCCAAACACAAAAGAACACATAAAAATCGATCCAGCAGCTCGAATCCAACTGAAACAGAATAGAAATGCAGGGAAACCTCACCTCTAGGAGAATTTCAGCTTCTCACACAAAAATCCGGTTGAACAGCTTCTTTCTTCTTGCAGCCGAAAGCAGATGTAGGGAAATAGGGGTGTGGGCGGCCATCCCCTGCTTTTTGAGCCCACACTAGACAGGTTTGCCACTTGTACACTTTAACCCCTTATACTTTGAAATGTTTCACTTTTCCTTCTTTTTATTCTTCTTTTCTTTTCCTTTTAAATTTTCGGGTGTTACAAGTCCACCCCCCTTATATAGGTTTCGTCCTCGAAACCTGTCACTTCTCGAATAGCTATGGGTAATGCTACCTCATCTCTTCCTCAGTTTCCCATGTAGACTCAAATCCCTTCCTGTGTCTCCACTGTACTCGCACTAGTGGAACCACTTTATTCCGTAGCCACTTCTCTTTTTTGTCAATGATTGCCACCGGCTGCTCCATATAATTGAGTCGTTCTTCTATCTTGATATCCTCCAATGGCACGATCATATCTTCTGCAGCCAAGCACTTTCTTAGGTGAGATACATGGAATGTCGGATGAATCCCACTTAACTCATCGGGTAGCTCCAACCTGTAGGCCACCTCTCCTACTCGAGCAATGATTTGGAAAGGCCCTATATACCTCGGGCTCAGCTTACCCTGCTTTCTAAACCGGATGATTCCCTTCCAAGATGAAACCTTCAACATAACTTTATCACCCACCTTGAATTCAATCGGTCTACGCCTCTTGTCAGCATACGACTTTTGTCTATCTTTTGCCGCCTTCATAAAGGCCTTGATCTTCTCTAACTTTTCAGTCGTAGCCTCGATCACCTTGATGCTCTATTCCTTCTACCCAATGTCACCCCAACATACGGGCGTTCTACACTTCCTACCGTATAGCATCTCATATGGAGGCATACCAATGCTGACATGATAACTGTTGTTGTATGAGAATTCAGCTAACGGTAAGTGTTCGTCCCAACTTCCTCCAAAATCAATGACACATGCTCGGAGCATATCCTTAAGCATCTGTATGGTTCTCTCTGACTGACCATCTATCTGAGGATGGTAATCCGTACCGACGTGCAACCTCGTCCCCATCGCATCATGGAATCTCTTCCAAAACTTAGATGTAAACCAACTGTCACAGTCAAACACTATAGACACCGGTACACCATGACGAGTCACAATCTCTTTGATGAATAGACCCACCAACCTCTCAGATGAATACGTCTCGCGGATCGGTAAAAAGTGAGCATTCTTCGTCAAACGGTCAGCTATCACCCATATGGCATCGTACCCTCTTGCCGTACGCAATAACTTCGTAATGAAGTCCATGGTGATGTGCTCTCATTTCCATTCAGGTATATTCAAGGGTTGGATCTTCCCCTATGGCTTCTGATGTTCCGCCTTCACTTGCAAGCAAGTAAGGCACTTACTCACATACTCCGCTACATCGCGATTCATACACGGCCACCGGTAGTCTTTCTTCATATCATGATACATCTTCGTAGCACCGGGATGAATTGAGTATTGTGACCTTTTGAATATTTGTTAACTAATTGAAACTTCCATTATCCATTGTAAGTGATATTTATGTTAATAATGTAACTATGGGAGTTCATTTGGCAATTCTAATAATCTCAATGTTTCTATTAATTTGTAATATTAGTTTTATTTATTTAAAATTTTATAACTTGATTAGTTATTAATAAATAGATTTTTGTAAAGTTTAAGTATTAATTATGATTTTTAATGAAAATAAAAAACTTATTACAAGATTTATAACCCATATAAAGTTTTATAAACAGATTAATTTATTTTTATAAAGTTCGGGTTTAAAATGTTAATTTTGAAACTTGATTTAAAAGGTTTGGGTGGAAATGGTAAACCTAGAAATCATAGGGACTATATAGGAAAATTTCTTTTACCAGGCCCCCCATTTTTTTCCCCCCGATTTTCTGGCCGCCGGCGCGGTGTCGGCGAGCCCCAAACCACCCCAAAATTTAACTTTTTAAACCCCAAATCGCTTCTGAACACTTCGCAAACCCGTTTCGAACACGAAGATGTGTTTTAATTCGATTTTAAATGCGGTTATGATAGCTTTGGACACGAAACCGAACCCCATCAAAAACCAAATCCGTTTTTGCACTTAAATCATATTATTAATACAATTAATCAAGTATACATGTTCGTATAATCAATTAGAAATCAATGGAATGGTTAATTTCATTTGAAACGGAAATTTGAACATCCAAATCGATTCGTAACACCCGTGATCAAACTTGAAGTCGTGGGGCATACAATCAATCAAATTAAAACTATATAAAGGGCGCAAACCATTCCATTCGACTTTTTTACACTCTCTGCACTCTCAATTTCACCAAAACACATACACGTATTGCATTGGGATCAAGACACAGTCGCGACTTTGTTCGAACCTGTACCAGTCAATCCTACATCGAATCAGGTAATTCAAAAGGGCTATACACTCGATTAATCAAGGGGAAGCAAAGCACTATGGTTAATTCCAGTAACATCAATGATTGGGTGATCAATTGGATCGATTTTGATTCTAGGGTTCATGGTGAAATTGGGGGTTTTATTGCGTAAGGTTTTAAAAATTTAAAACGGGATTATGACAGGCCCAGGCTACCTAGCCTACCGGTAAAACCACCTCACCATACCCAGGAGGTCTCGGGTTCAAACCCGGCCACCTGCAAATCTTTTTAAAGTTCTTTTTTTTTTCAATTATTTTAAATTCCAGAAAAACTTTAAAATGTTATTAAATTGATATAAAAACCATTTTAATAATTGATACTAAATCAAAACTTATCTAGTAATTTCTAAAATATTTCAGCAATTATAATATGATAAATTATTTTTTTTTAGATTTCAAAAGTTATAAAATTATTATAAAATATATTTACAAGTTTTAGATTGTATAAAAATTATTGCAAATCAAATAGGAATTATTTCAAGGTATTTTAAACTGGTATTTCATAAACCATTTAAATAATTTATCATTTTCTTTAACCAATTGATTTCATTAGTAAAGTATTTACTTCTTTTTCACATTTTGTATTTACACTCTATTAAATTATTTTCATCATTTCAAAGCAACCTTATTTAATCAATCTTTAAAACTTAATATTTGTACACTAATACATTTTTATTAGCTAACATGTTCAAAAATCAATCGTTACCAATCTATAAATCAATTTCTTTATAATAAATTTAAACCACTAAATGGAACCGTATTGTATTCAAATTCTTTTGACCTTATTTGTTCTAATTTAGGTTACCACTTTTAGGTTAACCGTGAGGAAAACCATTGGTGCGTATTCCTGTATTCTTATTTTTAAGTACATCTTATATCATGTGAGTATCTCATACCCCGTTTTACTTTACTTCACACGTTTTGGGATGAAACATGTTATTCTTATCACGGTACACTTGTAAATCGTTTAAATGCTTGTAAGCACGTGCAATTCATTCTATATTTTGTCATGGTTATTTGAGACTTTTGCGAATATTATGTGATAGACTCTTGTAAAAACAATCATTAACTATTGCTAGTCTAGCGACGTCATAGATCTATGGGCTTGACAAGCCTATTTGATGCTAAAGCCGACGTTATTGCCGACTCCTGATGACGTATTCTTGTTCATCATGGGAACCAGGTACACTTAGCTAATCGTATATTTCGTTGTGGCCATATCTTTGTCAAGGTTTGATTGTATCATTATTCTATCTATTATTCTTGCATTATTCTTTAACCTATGACATGAATTGCCAGTTAGAAAGGTTTTATATATGTATGTACAATCTTATGGGAACTCACCAACATTATATGTTGACCGTATTTTCTAACATGGTTCATGAAATGCACAAGCTTAAATGTTGATCTTGAAGATTTGAAAACATCTAGGACTGGACCTAGAAATAATAAAGGATTCACTTTTAACCTGGAAGTTTTAATTTAGTTTATGTTATGGTTGTTTGTTTGAGATTTATGAATGTAACGTTACAATATGATGCTTATGTTTAATAATATTTACACTGTGAAGTAGCATTGTGTGGCTTTGAACAATCTTAACCCTCACATCTCAAAGTTTCTGCCGTTAAGGTTAGGGTGTGACAGATTGGTATCAGAGCCCATAACTATAGGGACTTAGGTTATTAGCAATGGTGACCTAGACTATGCTTAATATAGGGACCTTTACATGAAAATTCTTTATGATCTTGTAAGTTTAGTTATATGCATACTACATGATGCTACATGTTACATGATAGATCCCTTATGTGCTACTTGATTCTACTTAGTTAAAATTGTGCCTTAAGTAGTTAACTTGAATGATGAAACCTCTAGACTTGTATATCTCCAACTTCTTAACCATCTTCACGCGTCACTAGTTTCAACGCGCCTTTGTCTTTTCTTAAACTTATTCTCGACTACACGCGGAATCGTATGCATTATATCGAATGGTTTAATTTCTTATTCTAGACTTTATGTCTAATCTTTGAAAATCTCATCAAGGTTTTAATTCTATTAGTCTATAAGGAAGATGTGTGACTCATAAACACCTGTATTCTAGATTTCCTGGCAAAAAGCCTTCGGCTAAGGTAAGCATTTCGCATAAATCCCAACCAACTGCGGGATCAGTTATGCTTATCTGGGGATTCTCGGGATGAGTGATAAATTATGGTCAAAATACACAAATTTCCTAAGGCAAATTTGAGTTAAGTTACCTTAACGTGTCAATGGTCCTATTGGTTGTGTGTTACCAAACGGAACCATCCTGTATGTGTTTCATAAGCCCTGAAAAAATCGATTGCCTATTTTATTGAAAAATGCTTAACCCCATCACAGATAAAGACAGATCATAAAAAACCCTCAAGTTATATTCGAAACTTAGAAATACCAGTCTAGAAATAAGAAATGATCACGATAAACTTTGTAGTAAAACTTCATAGGACTAGGCTTGGACATGATATGATATTGGTGATAGTAGATAGATTAACTAAATCTACTAACTTTTGAACAATTCGGAAAATTACAAATTAGAAAGGTTTGCTAAGATATACAATGAGAAAATTGTATCAAGACATGGAGTACATATCAGGAAGGAATGTAAAAAATGATTTAATAAATTAAGACTGTTAAGGCAAAGAGTTGTAAGAGTTATCTTAGAGACTGATGCTAACCAAAGATCTCTCAACATGCATTCTAAAGTACAAGGAAGTTACTTCGGAAGATTTGACAATGCACAAAGAAATTCACTAAGTGTCAAATCTTCTGAAGCCAAAGACCCATTTCTTCCAAAGCCAAAAGTGAAGCCTTTCGAAGCTTCAAGATAAAGTCTTCCAAAGCCTGAAGACTAATTTCTTCTAAAGACAGAGAAGACACGCTTTCTCTGACATGCTTTTGACAAAAGCTGAACTACTTTTCACTACCATATCTGAAGACTCAATAACTTATACAAGTTGGTGATTATCTCCATACTTTTGTCAACTGTACATCATGGTCTTTGAGTTTGTAACTTTTCATTCTTGTACTTTTATCCTTTTTGTAATAGATTAGGATGTAATAGCATGTCATAGTCACTTGTCAAAAGGCAATCTGCCTTTTGACTTTACATTGATCTTGTAGTCTAGATTAGTGTTTCGGCTGGCCTTCAAAGTATGCCCGGCTGTAGAATGTAGTATAAAGTGTCTCATGTAACCATTCCTTAGTACTAAGCCTTATAACAATTGTAAAACACTTAGAGAGAAATATACATCATCCTTGAAAACCAATCTCTTTGTTCTTGTGTGTTCTTTACTTTTGTTCTTTGTATTCTTTGCCCGGTTCCCTATTTGATCTGTTAAGTGTTATACTCTCCACCTTGTGAAACTTTTTCATAACCTTCACCGGTCCTACAATTGGTATCAGAGCTTTTTAGGCTCTTGATTGTAAGATATCACCATCTTTAAATCTCTTTAGTTTCACATAACACTTACCAGCTCAAATGGCAGCTCTCACTAAGGTCTCTTTCCAATGGAAATACCTCCTTCATGTTATAATACATTCTTTATCAAACAAACACGGAGGATGGGACCAAGTTCCAGAAGACCTATACCATATAGTCTATGAAATGGTCCAGGGGATCAAGTTCAAGTACTCACAGTTTGTTTAGACAAACTTACTTACTAACTTAGATTCCTTAGAATATTACATGTTCCCTAGATATGTCTAGCACATTCTCAACTGTGAATTGGGCTCACTGTTGAGAGAAACAGGAAATATTCTTAAATTGGGACAGATGAAGCCCGACATCTTTAAGATAATAAGGAAAACCACTATTGGTTTTTCTGGGGAAGAAACAGCCCTTGTTCCAAAAATGTTAGAGGTCCCTGCTCAAGGTGACAACTTGGTAGCACCAGCCAATGTTGAACCCACACCTTCTTCATCTTCAACACCCACATAGCCACAAATAACAATCGCCTACTGGAGAAAATCCAAACAAACCCCTGCTTAGTCTATTCAGATTAAGCAGGCCATTAAACACTCACCCATGCAGGAGGAAGTGGAACCAAGAGATCCCACTTCCCCTGAGGAGCAAACCACTCCTATCCCTTCAATGATCAGTGTTGTGGTTCCTCATACTTAGCTTAATGTGCTCATAACCCAAGTTGTAAGCCTTCATTCTAAGTCTCAACACTTAGATGAACAACCTTTGGGGGACAGTTACCATCCCCAGCCGTTGGATCTCCATCATCCAATCCCTAACCTTTGATTCTATGATGATGAGGATATGGAAATCAGTGAGTACCATAAGTTTCTCTTCTCCTCCCGAGTTCAACGAGAGATGAGTGCTCCTGCAACTCCCTTATCTAGCACATATCATCCACCCATAATTGAGGTGGACCTCTCTGAACTTGTTCAAGAGGTCCTGTCAGGATCAGTGATCTAAGTTTGATCAATTAGAGTTGAATCACAGCGGAATTAGAGCAAGAATTAAGCAAATATAGCAAGAACACAATAAATATTCAATGGAACAGTACACGGTTATATAGAAATAGGGTTTTCTGCAAAGGGATAATAACATTCATGCACACATGCTTCGGTATGGCGGCTGCTAGGTTTTTCTAAGCTGCACCGATTACAATTAGGTCAGCATTCCTTATATAAAGGAATGTGACGTCTGCTGATGTCACTTGATAGTGACGTCTAACAGAATTATTACAAACTACTGAAAGTAAGCAAACTACTGAGAATGTTCACAACAACTGAGAACATCTCAGAGTATTCTAAGTACACGTAGAAACATAAAACTACTGAAACTACAAGTACAGAAAAGAAAATACAACTACTGAAAGGAAACCATCACAACTACTGAAGAGGTCTTCTTCAGCTGTTGTGACAATCATCTGAAACTTGGTCTTTAGTCTTTGTCTTCAGCTCTTTCACTTCAGACTTTGTCTTCAGCTCTTTAGCTTCAGACTTTGTCTTCAGCTCTTGTCTTCAGACTTTGTCTTCAGCTCTTTCACTTCAGACTTTATCTTCAGCTCTTTCACTTCAGACTTTGTCTTCAGACCTTGTTATCAGCTGATGTCTTCAGCTGTTGCAGACTACTTCAGTTGTTGTAATGTCCGTGGGACTTAAAGGTTTTTCTGATCAGGCTCATTGGTTCTTTTGGTCCAACAAACTCCCCCTGAACCAATGCAGCCAAAACCTTTAAGCTTATTGAGGTCCCACTTATTCTTGGCAGACACTCTCTTGATCAGCTTTAGAGATATCAGATAAGCACAGGCCAGGGAACAGGTTTCAGTAGATGTGAATGTCAAAGGATGGAAGGGAACTCTGTCTTGGGGAACTGGACACAGAGTCGTTATCCCAACCATGAAACCTACTTCCCATTGATGAGTCTATAAGACTCTCTGACGTAGGCCTCAAGGAGAACAACTTGTTCCTCCTTAGTGAGTTCTTCTGCTTCTCCTTCGAAGAAGAACTCTGGGCCATAGTACTCTGATAAGTACTTTATCGTCTTTCCATTTTTCAACTCAACAGTTGTTATCTCTCTGTAAGCAAATTCATCTGGGTGAGTCCCTTCTAATAACAACTGGAGTTCATTTTTCTTGATCTCTTCAAGCCTCTTGTATAACAACCCCTTCTTGACCATTTTGTTCTCCATTAGAGTTTGAGGGGTCATCTTTGACTTGTAGGCTCTCTTGAAGTCTTCAAGTATTTCCCAGGGTGAGACTACAATGGCCAACATAATAGCAGCATCTATGGTCTTTCTCACTTGGCCATTGTATCTACTTGGTATGGATTTCTTATGAATTCTAGAACTAACCCTGGGGTCTGGCCAAATCCTTACTCTCTCCTTTTGATATTGAAAGGTATACCTGAGAGCATACAGCCTTTGAGCGTGTTTCTTCATGGCTTGTATAGATGATGACTGAGGAAACTCTTTGTCAATCATCTTCAAAAGTTGCTCATCGTGCTGTTTCTGCTGTTCTTCTTCTTCAATCTTAACTTTCACCATTTGCCTCTGAAAGTCTGGTGTGATCATTTGTTGACTTCTGGGCTCAGGTAATTTTAGAACAGCAGAGATTGGCAGACTATCTTCTTCATCATCTTCTTCTTCTTCTTCTACCATCCTCAACACCCTTCTCCTCCTTCTGGGTGCATCACTGGATGTGGTTTGAGGTGGTTTTTGGGGTAAGGAGTTGGTTTTGAGGGTTGAGTTGATTTGGAGAGTTGTGGGGTTGGTTGTTTTTGAGAGGGAGTTTGGGAAGGCTGATCTAGCATTTTTATGGTGAGTTTGGCTTTGGAAAGCTTGGCCATATCAGTTCTCTTCCCAGCACCTGCTTCGTCTAAGGCTTCTATAATCAACCCCTTATTGAATTCTTCAGAAGCACAGATTCTGGTGGTTATTGCCAGAATACTGTCTCTGGTCCATGATTTAATCTCAATTAATGATCTTCCCAAGTATTTTGCAATAAACCTGATCATTATCTCCAACCTCTCCCTTTCCATCACACTATAACTGGCCCATCTTTCTTGTATCTCATTAATCTCCAGCCTTCTGATCTCAGTGTCTAATGTGGCTGTATCAAAGCCCTGTCTGAAGAGTTGATCTATTATTCTGTCCATTGATCTGCTGTGAGCTTCATCAGCTTCTTTAATCAGATCTTCCAATGATTTCTCTTCATCAGGCTTTTGAGTTTCAGCACTTTTCTTTCTCTTGTATGTGATCAGCTGTTTTTCCTGTTCTTTTTCTTGTTGTTTCTCCTCTTCCACTCTCTTTCTCTTTCTTTCTTTCACTGCCTTAGACTCCCCCTTTTTGGGTGCATTGGGTTCAGGGGTTTGAATGGCAGAAAGCTTCTTTGCACAGCATCATCAACAAGTGTTTTAGATTCGAGGAGATCCTCTCATCAATGGCTTTATGCACAATCTCATTGATGATGGGAGTGATGAGAGGTAAGGAATTTTGAAATGTAGCAACCATCTGCTCAGAGGGGTTCTGTCCCTGAGAGGTGGTGCCAACAACAGTGGCTGGTGGCTCAGTTGAGTGAGTGGCGGAGTGTTTGGGGAACCTTCAGATGAAGGTGCCATCTGTGGGTTTATTGGGGCAGATGGACTTTGATCCTGAGACATTTTGGCAAGCAGTTCTTTGAGTCTGCTCACCTCAGCCTCAAGGATTGTGTTATGGGCTAAGACATCGTAGAAAAAGCCCAGGTCATCATCAGTTTTTGCTGAATCACCTGACCTCCTGATTGAATCAGGATGTACATGCCCTGAGTGTAGATCAGGTGTAGCATGTGCCCCTTGTTCTTGGTTCTGGGGACTTCCTGCCTCAGGACTGAGTCCTTCATCGGCAGTTGCCTCTGGTGAGGTCTTAGAGATGTTACCAACTTCATCCTGTTCATTTGCTGAATCAGTAGAAGTGGCAGCCTCACCAGATGTTCTAACCTCCTCCTCTACACGGGGAGATTGAACATTATAACCCCTGTGCTGTGGGTTATCAGCAGCATTTTGGTCCTCTTCCTCAGCTGTTGAGGTTCTCCCCATTGTAATTGGTGTCTGGGGAGGAGGAGAGGAATGCAGCTGACTCAACACTTGTGCAACAATAAATGTTGGGCTTTGAGGGGCGGTTGCATTTGGAGATAGGTTTGAAGCAGATTGCACCCGGGGTGACTGGTGCTCTTCAATGGTAACCTTCTCAATTGAGATAGGTTCCAGCATTGTGGTATCCCCAATTTTGGTTGCATCAGGATCCTGTTGAGAGGATGCCTGAGCGGTAGGGCTGGTGGAGTCTTTGACACTACTGGGGGTTAGAACCAGTAAGTGTTTCCTGTATTGGTGGTACAGGGGCATCCTCAGGGGACTCATCTCCCTGAGTAGCCTTTTTAGGCTTTTTGGTGTTGGGTTTGGTGGGGACTTTGGATCTGGAAGTGGAGGCTGTGGGTTCCCGCTGCTTGGGTTTGAGCAGCCGGGCAGCCCCTTTCATTGTAGGGTCAGAGTTGTGCCTGGAGTATACTTCAGGCAATACAGCCGGAGCAGGGACTCCAAGGCCAACAAGGCCGTCTGATTTTAGCTGTGTTAAAATTATGGCCATGAGAAACCTGGGATATAATATCCATCTGTTTGCCACAGGTTTCAAGGCCAGATCCTTTAGTTCCATAAAAACTATCTCAGAAAAATTTAAAGTTTGTCGTTCAAAGATAGAGTATAATACCTGTTGCCATCGGGAGGACATCTGATCCCATGAGGAGGTTTTTGGTGCAAGGCAGACATTCACCATGTGGAATATAAGACGTTCAGCATCATGGAAGTGCTTCTTCAGAATGGTGGTAGCACTTAAGTCTCCTTCATACCCGTTGTTGATGAAAGACATATCGGTTGTGCCTTTCGGGTATTCTGTGACACAGGTGGCATCATGTAGATCTAGGGTTTGTCGAATGATGTCCGGAGTGATGACCACCTGTTTCTGGTTGACCAACGACTGGAGAGTGATTTGGCTATCATTCTCACTAGTTTGCACAGAGACGTTGGTCCAGAACTGGCTTAGGGAATCGGGGTATATGGTAGGATTCAGAAGAAACGCGGTTCGGTACTGGGAATCTACCATAAGATCGATGGCGTTATCAAATTTGTTCCAGAAGGCCGATTTCGAGAGGTAGGCAACACAGTTGTGTCTGGGTTTGAGTTTCATGGTCGCCATTGTTGAGAGAGTGAAGGACGGAAAACGGCTAATGAAACGTTTAGGTATTTATAGGGTAAGAAAAGGCTGATATAAAACGACTGAAAGTGTTGGTGCTGTCATCAGTTGTTTGAAAACAACTGAAGACCTGGTTTTAACTTTCAGAAGTAACAACTGAAGACTTGGTATTAGTCATCAGTAGTTGTGAAACTACTGAAGACATGGTTTTGGCCTTCAGGTGTTGTAACAACTGAAGACTTGGTGTTAGTCATCAGTAGTTGTGAAACTACTGAAGACATGGTTTTGGCTTCAGTTGTTTGAAGTGAAGCAGCAGTTGTAGAAACAACTGAAGAGAAAAATTTCTCATCAGCTGTTGTCGTCAATTCTTAGCTCATCAGCTGTTTCATTCTGACCTCAACACTTCATCAGACTTTGTCTGAGTTTCAGATGTTTCATAGGTCATCAGTACTTATCTGTTATTCTGACATCAGCAGTTGTAACTACAGCAGTAGTTGTAACCACATCAGTTCTTTTCAACAGATGAGTACTTCAGTACTTTTAAGTAATTTAGTCTTCAGTAGTTATGAAAACTACTGAGGATAAAAGAACTTCAGTACTTATTTGTGACAGTAGTATACGAATGCTCATCAGTACTTGTTGACTGAGATCATCAGTAGTTGTCACTTATTCTAGCTGCAGCATACCAAGCCTTAACACTAGGTTTTGGAAAGTTGAACTGTCCAAAGGCTTAGTAAATATGTCTGCAAGCTCATCAGCACTAGGAACAAACTTTGGATCAATCAGACCTTTTTCAAAACAATCCCTAATAAAATGGTGTCTGATCTCAATATGTTTGGTCCTAGAGTGCTGGACTGGATTCTTGACAATACAAAGAGCTGAAGCACTATCCATTAGTAATGGAGTCTTAGTCTCTGTAATGCCATAATCCAGTAATTGATTCTGAAGCCAGAGTACCTGAGATGTACAACTTGCAGCAGCAATGTACTCGGCTTCAGCAGTGGATGTAGCAACAGATGTTTGTTTCTTACTCTGCCAAGAAACCAAACAGTTGCCTAGGAATTGACATCCACCAGAAGTTGATTTTCTAGTTAATTTACACCCTGCATAGTCACTATCAGAAAAAGCAACTAATTTGCAAGAGTGCCCAGTGGAATACCAAAGACCTAGAGATTGAGTACCTTGCAGATATCTAAAGATCCTCTTGACTGCAATCAAATGAGACTCTTTAGGAGCAGCCTGAAATCTAGCACAAACACAAGTTGCAAACATAATATCTGGTCTAGAAGCTGTTAAGTACATCAGGGACCCAATCATACATCTGTAAAGTGTTTCATCAACAGCTTTACCTTTCTGATCTGCATCCAGTTGTGTGGTGCTGCACATGGGAGTAGAACAGGGCTTACAGTGTTGTAAATCAAACTTTGCCAAAAGACTTTTTGTGTATTTTGACTGATGAATGAAAGTTCCATCAGCCTTTTGTTTGATTTGCAAACCTAGAAAGAACTGTAATTCTCCCATGGCACTCATTTCGAATTTTTGTTGCATCAACTTTGTAAATGCATCACACAACTGTGGATCAGAGGAAGCAAAAATAATATCATCAACATAAATTTGAACAAGGAGCTTATGCTGACCCACTTTCTTAATGAACAAAGTTTTATCTATGGAGCCTCTAGTGAAATTATTCTGAAGAAGAAAATTTGACAGTGTTTCATACCAGGCTCTAGGAGCTTGTTTCAACCCATAAAGAGCCTTATCAAGTTTATACACCCAATCAGGATGTTTATTATCCTCAAAACCTGGTGGTTGACACACATAAACCTCTTCTTTTATTTTACCATATAAAAATGCACTTTTGACATCCATTTGAAAAACTTTAAGATTGTGGAATGCAGCATAGGCTAAGAACAATCTAATTGCCTCCAGTCTGGCTACAGGGGCAAAGGTTTCATCATAATCAATACCTTCTTCTTGTGAAAACCCCTGGACAACCAGTCTGGCCTTGTTCTTGACAATTTGCCCATTTTCATCTGTTTTATTCCTAAACACCCATTTAGTGCCTATTGCACACTTACCTGGGGGTAGAGGAACCAGTTCCCACACTTGCTGCTTTTTGAACTGAAGAAGCTCAAGCTGCATGGCATCAACCCATCCATTGTCTCTTAATGCAATATGATAGTTCTTTGGCTCTTGCTGACTGATGAAAAGAGCATAGAAGCAGAAGTTGGACAATTGACTTCTAGTTGAGACACCAGCATTGATATCACCAATGATTTGAGACGTTGGGTGATTCTTCAGCTCTTGATACACTATGAGATCTGTGCAAGTGTTTGTAGCACGCTCAGCAGCAACAGATGTTGATCCAGATTCTTGAAACCAAGTGTTAGATGGCAGGTCAAATGAAGTAGAGGATTCAGAAATCTCATCAGCATTTGTTGTGGATGGTGCTACTGAAGCTACAGGAACATCAAGTTGAGTAGACTCAGGCAGTTGATCACTAAACTTGAATAGGTGAGTACTGGGATCATCATGAACATCAGTACCACCAGATGGATGACTAGCTGCAGAAGGTGATGAATTCACATGATCTGCAACAGCTGGAGGCTGATAAGGAACATATTGCAGTATGTCCAGATCAAACAACTCCACAGGGTTTTGTGGGATTTTGTCCTTAGGAGATTCATTGAACTTCACATGCAAGGTTTCTTCAACCATCTTTGTTCTACAGTTGAACACTCTGTAAGCCTTGCAAGTGGATGAGTACCCAACAAAATACCCTGCATCCACCTTAGAATCAAACTTTTGGAGTTGATCCTTTGTGTTGAGAATGTAACAAGGACAGCCAAATGCTCTGAAGAATGAAATTAGAGTCATAAGGAGTCTTCATCAACCTCTGATTCACTAAAGCTCTATTTTGCACATAGCATGCTGTGTTGACAGCTTCAGCCCAAAAGGTCAGTGGCAAACCAGAGTCAGCCAACATGGACCTTGCAGCTTCAATTAGGGTCCTGTTCTTTCTCTCCACTACTCCATTTTGTTCTGGAGTCCTTGGGATGCTATACTGCCTCTTGATTCCTTTTGAAAGGTAGAAATCATCAAGTGTATGGTTTCTAAATTCAGTTCCATTATCACTTCTTATACACTTGACTGATAGGGAATACTGCTTCTCAACATACAACACAAAGTTAATAATTGTCTGAGCAGCCTCATCCTTTGAATGCAAGAAGAAGGTCCATACAAATCTGGAGTAATCATCCACAATTACCAGACAGTATTTCTTCTTTGCCATGCTCATTACTCTCACAGGACCAAAGAGATCCATGTGCAGTAATTGCAAGCAGGCAGTGGACTTTGGTTCTTCTATAGGAGGGAATGAGACTTTGTGTTGTTTTCCTTTTAAACAAGCAGTGCAGGTTTCATCACAGAGGAACTCCTTTATTGGTAGACCTCTTACTAAACTATTATGGATCAGCTGATTCATGTTTTTGAGATTAACATGACCCAGCCTTCTATGCCACAGTTTAGATTCCTGAGGAGAGGCCTTGGAGAACAGGCAAGGATGACCTTTTAACGCAATCTTCTTTGACAAATCCAAGGCATATACTCTTCCTATCCTGTTGGCCTTCAGGAGAGTATGTTCATCCAATACCTTGTCAATCAGCCTCAGAACTTTGGAAGACAGAATCCGGCAGTTCTGGCTTGTGAAAAGTGCAACATGCCCTTTATCACACATCTGACTGACACTCAGTAGATTATACTTGAGATTCTCCACATGGTTAACATCATCAAATCTGATTTCTCCATTTGACACAAATCCTTTCCCGATGATGTAACCCTTAGCATCATTTCCAAATGAGACAAATCCCTTCTTTCCTTGAGAGTAGTCATTAAGAAGAGAACTGCTCCCAGTCATATGCATAGATCCTCCACTGTCTACATACCAGATGCTTCTTTGGCATGCTGAAGAACCCTGCATTTATCATAAGAAACTAGTTAGCTTTAGAGACCCAAACCTTTTTGATTTTGGGTCTGTTTTCATCAACAGATTTAACCATAACTTGTTTCTCATGATTAACAGCTGATGAAGGTGGAGATGGTGCTGAAATGGAATTCTTAGATTTGGGCTTGGATTTCCTTTTCAGTGGTTTGATCACAGGTGCATCTAGTTGGTTAACTCTCCCCAACAAATGCTGAACCATCATAACAAGTTGTGTCTGATTTGTTGCTAAAGCCTTCAGCTCATTTGACACATCAGTACTTGTTTTTGATGAGTTCCTGTGACCCACCATTTCCTCCTTCTTGAAATTCACAGACTTCGTCTGATGTTTATCGAGGAACACTATCAGCTGTTTTCTGATAAACCCCATCCTTCTTTTTGGATTTTGGTGAGGCCTTGGGTTTATCAGTTTGAGATGACTGTGGTACAAACTTGGTTTCAAACTCATTTTTCATTTTATTTATCTCTTCTTTAATGAGCTTATCTCTGTTGAGTTTGGAACCCTTTTTGTACCAGCATTCATCAGATAGATGATTGAATTTACCACATATTTCACATGGCTTATTCTTCATCTTGGATTGATCAACTGCTGAAGTGGAAACTACTGAAGGTGTGATCTTCAGTACTTTCCTCCTTTCAGTACTTGTGTTAAGTACTGAAGGATCGGTAACAACTGAAGACTTGTTCTTCAGCTGTTCTCTATCCGTCCTGAAAGACCGTATGATAGATTCCTCAGCAGTTGTTAATCCTTTTATTTCATCAGATTTGAAATGCTTTTCAGATGTTGTGACTTGCCCTTCAGTACTTGGAGTACTTTGAGGAACAACATCTGAATTTCTCAGCTTCATGTGTTTATCAGCATTTAAACCATCAGGCAATTGATTTGCTGAGATCTTAACACTGACTTCATCCTCTAATTTTGTATTATCATTTGAGGATGAATCACATGATGATGTGGTTTGGAAATTACTTTCACCTTCAGATTTTACTATTGATTTTGAAGTAAAATCAGTAGGTGGTGCAGTATGATTGTAACCTATTCCAAACTTCACATTTGAAGCTGTTTGCTTGCTGAGAAGCATTTCAAATCCCTTGCAGGATGTTACCCAGCGGTCACACTCAACTTGGGTAGCTGCAAGTGTCTCTTTGAGACTTCTGTGGTTCTCGAGTATGACCTCTACCTTAGCCTTTTCATCATTAAGTTGGCATTTAAGCTTGTAAATCTCATCATCTTTGTCATTAAGTGCAGACACATACTCATCTTTTCTTTTGGAAATAGTTTTCTCAAGCTCAAGATTTTGATTGATTAAAGCTACATTTGCCTCTCTAATAGAGACAAAGGCAGCTATGCATGATTCAGAACATAACTTGGCTTTAGCCTCAGAAGATATCTGGGTTACCTGTGAAGATGAAGCATCTGAGCAGGAACCCTCAGTAGACTCCAGGGCCATGAGAGCAAGATTCCCAAAAGGATGTTCACCACCATGTTGACCAGCACCAGCAGATAATTGCTCATTGAAACCAGAAAGATCATCTGGTAAGCTGCTCCAGTCAACAACTCCTGGTGTGAAGAAGCTGTGATGAGGTTGAGATTGTGATGGAGATGGTTGAGGCTCAGGTAGGGCTTGAGGTTGTTGTGCTATAGGGACATGAACTGGATTTGGCTGTGGCATGTAATAGCAGGGATAAGGATATGGCATTGGACCCTGAGGGACAAAGTATGCAGGAGATTGAGGTTGTGAGTGATGACCAGAACTAGCAGGATGTTGCCCTTTGTTTTGTGAACTATTGCTTGGAAAGGTCACAAAGGGTGCAGAGGAGTTAGATCCAGTTGATCTACACTCTCTTGCAAAGTGCCCAAGCCTGTGGCATTTGTGACACCTCAACTTACTCTTGTCAAAACCAACTTTGGTTTTGCCAGAGAGTCCTGGAAATTTCCTACCAGTTCTCTTGTAGAACTTTTGAGATCTGATATTGATCAGGGCCATTTGGCTCAAAATATCCATCTCTTCTAAATCATCATCAGCAATACCCTGCAAATCATCCATGATAAAGCATAAATTATCACTATTACACCCAGAATGACTGTCAACACCAACAAATGCATGATCAGAACTGTTTGAAGAGAAATCTATATGCTCATCATAATGACTTTCTGATCCAGCATATTCTGACTCATGACCGACCAAGGCAGTGTTACCTGGTACAAAGTCATCAGAGAGCTTTCCTGATGATGCCAGTTTCCTTTTCTGCTCTATCTCTCTTTCAAATGTAAGCAGTTTCCCATGGAGTTGGTGAGAGATAGGCTATCCAGATTTGCACTGGAGCGTAGGACAATGGTGTATGTGTCCCATCTCTCAGGCAGTGATCTGAGGAATCTGTTGTTCATCTGGCTGTTAGTATACTCATGCTTGACCATTTTCAGCTCAGAGATCAAGCAGGAGAAACGCTCAAACTGTTGAGTCAGTGTCTCACCCTTCCTATGAGAGAATGTCTCATATTGTTGGGCGAGGATTTCTCTGTTGTTTGCTAAGACCTCATCAGTTCCTCCGAATTGTTCCTTCAAAGCATTCCAGAGGTCATGAGCAGTTTCATGATGCATAAGCCCAGAATAGATTTCATTCGGCAGTGCCATGGCCAGAATTCCATGGGCTTTAGCATCAATCTCAAACAGTTTACGATCTTCATCTGAGTATTGCTCCTTCTTCTTCGGAACCATTTGATTGGTCTCCGGATTGTTCACCATAGGCTTGTGTGGACCGTGAACCACAGATGTCCAACAACCTGAACTGTTAACAGACAGGTGATGGAGCATTCTTCGTTGCCATATGTTATACTCACTCCTAACCAGCATCGGAGGCTTGGTTGAGGAGCCAGTATTGTGAGGATCATTAGATGGAGTAGTCATTCTCAGATTCAAACCAAATCAATCAAGTTTCAAAAGATTTAGCACAAAAACACAACAAACTCAATAAGAACCAAGAAGAAACTCAAATTAAATAACCAGAAGCAGCAGAAAATCAATCTTTATAACCAATTCTTGCACATATGCTAATTCGATCAAACTATAGATATCAAATAGCAGTTTCAATGATCAATGTTAAACCGATCAATGATTAACCAGCTCTGATACCATTTGTCAGGATCAGTGATCTAAGTTTGATCAATTAGAGTTGAATCACAGCGAATTAGAGCAAGAATTAAGCAAATATAGCAAGAACACAATAATATTCAATGGAACAGTACACGGTTATATAGAAATAGGGTTTTCTGCAAAGGGATAATAACTTCATGCACACATGCTTCGGTATGGCGGCTGCTAGGTTTTTCTAAGCTGCACCGATTACAATTAGGTCAGCATTCCTTATATAAGGAATGTGACGTCTGCTGATGTCACTTGATAGTGACGTCTAACAGAATTATTACAAACTACTGAAAGTAAGCAAACTACTGAGAATGTTCACAACAACTGAGAACATCTCAGAGTATTCTAAGTACACGAAGAAACATAAAACTACTGAAACTACAAGTACAGAAAAGAAATACAACTACTGAAAGGAAACCATCACAACTACTTCTTCAGAGGTCTTTGTGACTTCAGCTGTTGGTCTTCAGTCTTTGTCTTCAGCTCTTCACTTCAGACTTTGTCTTCAGCTCTTTAGCTTCAGACTTTGTCTTCAGCTCTTGTCTTCAGACTTTGTCTTCAGCTCTTTCTTCAGACTTTGTCTTCAGCTCTTTCACTTCAGACTTTGTCTTCAGCTCTTTCACTTCAGACTTTGTCTTCAGACCTTGTTATCAGCTGATGTCTTCAGCTGTTGCAGACTACTTCAGTTGTTGTAATGTCCGTGGGACTTAAAGGTTTTTTCTGATCAGGCTCATTGGTTCTTTTGGTCCAACAGTGCCATATGGAAGAGGCTCTCACATTTGAATGATATCATTAAGAACCTCAACCTTGCCCCCAGCCCTTGACACTTCCTTACAAAGCTGTCATCGAGCATGGGAGATCCGGTTACCAGAACAGATATCTGTGGGTGAGGGAGATGACATTTATCATGTTCTCTTATCCCCCGAACGATTCTTCTTATGAACCGAGGTGATTCTGCCACTAAGGTGCAAACATTGAAAAAAACCTGCTCACCTTTTTTTTTAAGTTAGTCATAGAGATCAATGTGGGTCAAGATAATGTACTTCTGGCAAACATATTTGACTTCCTCTGCAAGTCTCTATGACATGATTATCTACTTTGAAAGTTTGAGGAAAGACCTGACAACTGATGAAGGGACCTTTCTTGATTCTGATAATGCTGTCCACGATGAAGATCAAATTCAAAGGTCTCCTTAGTTTTGTACGTTATCCTAGGGGATTTGTAAGGATTACACTTAAGAGGCTAATGCTATCAAAAAGCTCTCAGCATTCACTCAGTACAAGGAAATTCTTTACTTCGCAAGATTTGATATACTCAGTGAATTATATCAATACAATCTTCCGCAGGCCAAGACCAAATCTTCTGAGCCAAAGATGAAGTCTTCCGAAGCTTCAAAGATGAAGTTTCCAAAGCCAAAGGATTTCTTCTGAAGACAAAGAAGACATGCTTTCTTTGAATCACCTTTTTGACAAACTCTGAACAACTTCGCTGTCACTTCTGATGACTCACCAACTTATTTAGTGGTGAAAGGTCCCTGCTTTTATCAACTGTGATTAAGGTTCTTTTGTCTGTAACTTTCTACCTATGTACGTTTATCCTTTTGGTAATAGATTGGATGTGAGCTGTGGCATGTCATAGTCACTATCAAGAAAGCAATCTTCTTTTTGACTCTACATTGATCTGTTGTCTAGATTAGTGTTTCCAGCTGGCCTTCAAAGTATGGCCTGCTGTAGGATGTAGTATAAAGTGTCTCAAGTACTTGTAATTTGATAAGCTTTGTAATACTTGTAAAGAACTTGAGTGCAATATACATCATTCTTGAAAACCATATCCGAGCGTTCTTGTTCTTCTTACTTGTGTTCTTTGTTTCACTCCAACCGGTTCCCTATTTGAATTGCTAAGTGTTATGAACTCTCCTATGATGTGAAACTGTTGCATTAATCATAACTGGTCCTGCAATTGGTATCAGCGCATTTCAGGCTCTTAATTGTAAGATCTCACCATCTTTAATCTCCTTAGTTTCACAACACACTTATCAACTCAAATGGAAGCTATCTCAAAGGCTAATATGGAAACTGAAACTATGACAAAGTCTCCACTGATCACTCCTGATGACTTTGATACTTTGTGCCAACGTATAGAAGGGTTCATCAGGTCTCAAGATAGCAGGATGTGGAGACCTGTTGTCAAGGACCTCACATTCCAAGCACCTCTTCAGCCACTACTGGAGGCGGGATGATACCAAAGGAAATGGCTGACTACTCTAAAAAAGACTGGAAGAAGATTGATATAGATCAGAAAGCCATGAACGCCCTCCAAACTGCTCTT
Organism: Flaveria sonorensis; assembly: GCA_025506505.1. Lineage (NCBI taxonomy): Eukaryota > Viridiplantae > Streptophyta > Magnoliopsida > Asterales > Asteraceae > Flaveria > Flaveria sonorensis. The sequence continues at coordinate 992,527 of CM046437.1, read as the reverse complement.
CCTAACTCCATACATAGAGGTGTCAAGAAGTGCAAGACTGTTAAGCAGCTCTGGGATGCACTAAAGCTCATACATGACAGGTCTAAGGAAGCCAAAGAGAACAAGAAAGACTTCATGAAGCAGTAATTTGAGAACTTCACCTATAAGACAGGTGAAACCATGACTCAACAATACTTCAGAAATATTAAGATTGTGGATACTCTAATGGATGTTGGAGTAAAACTTGAGAAAGGGACATAGTGAGGAAGCTCATGTTCTTTCTTCCCAGAAAATGGACTCACTATTGTGTGGCCATCAAGAGAACTGAGAACCTCTCTACCCTTACTCTCACAGAGCTGTATGGTATCCTTAGTGGCTACCAGATAGAGATGAACATGCAAATCCAGCAAGCAGCTCTTCTAACAATCAGCAGAGTTCAGCCCTTCAAATGGTTGAAAAGGATAGCAAAGAACCATAACATCATCTCATCTGCTACCCTGAAAACTCAAAAAATGGCCCTTTCATCACCTTCCCTAAGACACCAAGGGAGAGCTACATCCAAGGAAGCCCATTCCAAGAGACAAGCTTTGCACAAGCCTTTGTGTCTGCGGATGAAAGTTATGGAAACTTTTTCTTCACTCTTGAAGACTTGGACTATATCCATTCAGATGATCTGGAGTACATAAAGATAGTTCAATAAATGGCGCTTCTCACTCACAGAGCCAAGAAGTTCTACAAGAGGACCATGAAGAAAGTTTCCAAGCAATGTGGCCAGTGGAAAGTTTGGCCTAGAAAAAATCAAAGTGAAGTGTTACAACTGTAACCAAATGGGATACTTTGCTAGAGAATGCAAGGCACCAAGGAAAAATGGTGGTCAAGCATAATCCAGACCAAACTACACTGATACAGCTCAAGAACTGAGAAGCCAAACCCACCTAAACAACATGCTGCTGCTACTATTGAAGAAGGAGGCTTTGACTGGAGCTTTTAGGTGGAAGATGCTTCTCCAAACCAAGCATTAATGGCTGATCATAAAGAAGCCAAGGTATTAGAACATCTTTGTACTCCTGAATGCATTGCTAAAGTATACATGTACAGGTCCTACAACTTGGAAGTGAGATCTGATCTTGAGTCCTTAACTATCTTAAAAGCTGACTTTAAAAGAGCTGAAAATGATTAAAAACTTAAAATTTCAGATTTAGAGAAAACCATTTCAACTCTTTAGTATGAACACACAAACTACAGGACTCAAATCAAAGATCTCATAACCAAGTTGACAGAATGTCAGGCTAAGCTTGTGATCAACAAAGCCAAGGCAGAAAAATGTGTTCTTAAAGAGGAAACCTTCAAGAACATAATATCCATATCCTTGCATGCAAAAGTTTGTTGCTAAAATAGGCAGGGACTAGGATCAAGTGAAAAAGCTCCTCCACACACTATCCTATCTGTTAGATCTCTAAGGTGTGGAACTTGTCAAGATGAGCTGGCCCTCCATTGATCCTATCCAAGTGAAGGATGAAGATGAAGAGGAGATAGTGAAGGATGAACTGAGGTGAGTGATAAGGGTTATCCTAAGAAGGGACACTAATCTCCTGGAGAGAAGGAAAGAACCAAGGATGACCTAGTCAGCAAGGAAGAACTTGAATCAGGGCTGCTAAAAGAAAATCCAGAAAGCCCAAGAGATCAAGGCCACCTTCAACTCCAAGCAAAAGCAAGTTTTTATCTCTGCTGATTTGAAGTAGTAAAGGCTGAAGACTCAACATGGATTCTAGTACCAGGAATCTAGTCATGTCCAATCTTCTGGTCAAGAGAGGAAGTGATAAAATATGTACCACTATGCACAGCCTGAGCCATCCAGTTCCAGAGTAAGCCTCATCCCAAGAAAGCATGTTGGCCATCTAAAATGGTGAAGAAGGAAGAGGAAAGTGATCAAGCTCAGCCTCCCACTCAAAGGAAGACTCTCAGAAGCAAGCAAACTAAATGCATCATGTGTGGTAGTACTTCTCACTTTGCAAAGGATTGCATCTACAATCCCAAAATTACTATCCACATGTCTAAGAAGAAAACTTCTGAGAAGAAGAAGAAGATAGCTTCGGAAGGAAAGTCTTTTCCTTCCGGAAGCTCCAAAGTGAACAAGAAGATAAGTTAAAACGTACCTTCAGAAGAAAATTTGGTCTTAGAAGAAAGGAATGCTTCTGAAGCACTGAAGTCTGCTGCAGTGGATGCAAAAGCTCCCGAAGGTTCAGTCTCCAAAACTTCCAAAGTCATCAAAACTTTCGAAGTATTGAAGGCCAAGTCTAGTCTTCCAAAGATGGTGTGGAAGATGAAGGAAGGCCATATGATTGAAAGTTCTTTGTCAACAATAGCAAATGATCCTCATAACTTGCATATAGGATCAATTACTGTTGCATTATCTTCAATGCACTTTGACGAGCCCAAGACCAATGAGGCTTGGGTTTTCAAATGTAACTAACCATCTCTTTATGTGCAGGAATAGCTCAAGACCAAAGGGAATGTATGGATTATTGACAGTGGCTGTTCCAGGCACATGACAGGCAATGGCTCTTTGCTGCAAAACTTTGAAAGAATTGATGGAGAGCCAGTTGCTTTTGAAGGAGAATCTGGTGGTTACATTATAGGAAGGGGCAGGGTCACAAATGGTAAGCTCAGCATTGAGAAGGTAACCTTTGTTAAGGAGCTTGGATACAATCTCTTGAGTGTGTCCTAATTTTGTGATCAGAGACATAACATGCTCTTCACTGAGCATGAGTGAATTGTTCTCAATCCCGGGGTGGTCATTCCTTAAGAGCATATCCTGCTCAGAATCCCCAGGAAAGGGAACATTTAAAGAGGGACTGCAAGAAACAATCCTCTTCAGGAGAAGTTTCTTGCTTTCTATCTAAAGCCAATAGTGATCAGTCTTTCTCTTCTGGCATAAGAATGAGCCATGTACCTTTAAAAATATGAATAAATTAATTAAAAATGATTTAGTAACTAGAATGCCAAAGAAAGAGTTTACAAGTGATGACCATTGTTTTGCATGCCTGAAAGGGAAGCAACACAAAGCGTCTCACAAGCCAAAGGAAATAAACTCCATCACTACTTTCCTACACTTATTACATATGGATCTTTTGGGCCCCACCAGTGTAATGAGTCTAGGAGGAGGTCTCATTGCTTGGTGATCACAGATTATTTCACAAGATCTATAGTTGGGTCTTCTCTTCTCAGAACTAAGGATGAGCCTTCTAAATCTTGAAGAACTTCATTCTGAAAATTGAGAATCAATGTGATCACAAAGTCAAGACCATAAGATGTGATCAAGGAACTGAATTCAAAAACCAAATACTTGATGCATTTTGTGATGAAAAGGGTATTACAAGACAATACAGTGCTCCCAAGACTCCTCAGCAAAACGGTGTTGCTGAGAGGAAAAACAGGACACTTATTGAAGCTGCAAGAACCATGTTATCTAGCTCTAAACTGCCTATCACCTTCTGGGCAGAGGCAGTCAACACTGCCTGCTATGTGCAGAATAGAGTTTTAGTAGTCAAGACTCATGGTAAGACTTCTTATGAACTGTGGCACAAAAGGAGACCTTTCATTGGTTTCCTCAGATCATTTGGATGTCCTTGCACCATCTTGAATACCAAAGATCAAATAGCCAAATTTGCTGAGAAAGCAGATGATGGACATTTTATTAGATACTCTTCCTAAGCCAAGGCTTATAGAGTATACAATCTCAGAACTAGAGTAGTTGAGGGGTCAGCCAATGTGACCTTCAATGAGCACACACCCAGTGTGAAAGGTTCTGGTCCTGATTGGTTGTTTGTTCTTGATTAAGTTACCAACTGCTTTAACAAATCTTATGAATATGTTTTAGGATCTAAAGGTACCTTATCAACAGGAGATTCTGATTGACCAAGTGTTCAAACTACTTCAACTCTAGTGGTAACTAGCCCTGCAGTTGGAAATCCTGTTAGCACAACTATGACAACCTCTTCAGCTGATACATCTGAGGTGCCTGTAAATTCCAACACAGAGGCACTGAACCCAGATGAAGGAATTTCCAATGTAGGAGGAGATGGAGGTGGTGAGAGTGAACAAGAATTTTTTGATACTGATAACCACTCCATAGAAGACAACATCAATGATATGGCTTACTCATTGGATCAAGTTTCTCTCGAGAAGTATGTCAATATGGTGGATGATAGTCAAGTGCCAGATCTGAATTTCACCAATTTAGATTTGTCCAACCAACTTTTTGGGTCAACTAATCTGAAGCTTGTAAAGACATTGAGAAGTGATGAAGAGTAGATTTGAAATGAGTGCCATGGGGGAATTCAATTCTTTCTAGGAATTCAAGTGAAGCAGGTTGACAATGGAATCTTTATAAACTAGTCAAAGTATGTGCAAGACATACTTGCCAGATTTCATATGACTGAGTGTAAGGTTGTTAAAACACCCATAACCAGAAACCACTCCCTAGGACCAGATCTTGAGGGGGAGTGTGTTGATGAACATCTATACAGGGCTATGATTGGGTCTCTTATGTACCTTATAGCCAGTAGGCCTGATATCATGTTTGCTATATGTATTTGTGTAAGATATCAAGCCAACCCCAAGATGTCACACCTGTTTGCTGTCAAGAGAATTCTCAAATATCTTAAAGGTGCTCCTAAACTGGGCTTTATTATCCAAAGAATTCTGACTTTAATATGTACGCCTATACAGATAGTGACTATGGTGGCTATAATATGACTTCAAAGTCTACATCTGGGGGATGTCAATTTCTTGGTGGAAGGATAGTCTCATGGCAATGCAAGAAACAATCTTGTGTGTCTGCAGCAACTGCTGAAGCTGAATACATTACTGCTGCAAGCTGCTATGCTCAAGTGCTTTGGATTCAGAATCAGATGCTAGACTATGGATTCAACTTCAAGGAGACTCCCATTCACATAGACAATAACAGTGCTATCACTATTATAGAGAATCTTATGCAACACTCAAAACAAAGCATACCAACATCAGGTATTCATTTTATTAGAAATAATTTTGAAAAGGGATTGATAAAACTAGTCAAAGTTAAAACAAATGAACAATATCTCTCTCTGTTCACAAAAGCTTTTAATGAGCAGAGATTTAAAATCTCTAGTATCAGCTATTTGGATGATTAACTTTGAGTAGATTTTCTTAAACTAAACTCAAGATATTTTTACACAAAATGTGTATCTTAAGTTATCTATATCATCCCCATATAAGCCTAGTTTACTTTGGTAGAAAACTTTCAAAACTGATATCCCTTAGAATTTTGAGAATTTGAATAAACTTTCTTTCGGAAGAGATCAAGTTGTCTTCAGAAGAAAATTATGTCTTCAAAACAAATAACTACTTCTGAGAAATTTGATATATCTTCCAAAGCATATTTTCTCACCACGTACTATGTGTATTGAAGGACTATTTCTTCCGAAAGCAATTCAGTCTCAGAAGTTTTATTTTCTCTTATGAATAAAATTTCTGGTATTTGATATCTTCCGAAGCAAAATTTATTTAGGAAGTAAAATTACTCTAAGTAATTTTCTTCCAAACCAAATTCATGAAAAGCTAAGTAATATCTTCCGAAGCCAAATTGGCTTCGGAAATTTTATCAAAACTTCCGAAGACAAATTACCTTCGGAAGATTTTCGACTTTCAAGAAAACTACCTTCTTGGGTACTTTTTCAAAGGTGGGACCGACATCCGGATTTCAAAGTTTATCCTTTTGCATTAACTTTGTCTTAAATCCATACTATATATATATTCGTACAATGGTTCCCCTCTTTCACTTCTCCTTCATCTACACAGATTCAAACCCTAAACCGACCTTGTTCTTACCTTCCTTCACCTCAAAGCTACTTAAAATGGCCAACCCTGATCCCCGAAACCAACATGACTTCTTCTTGCAACTACACAGGCAACATAATCAAGTTGCTCTGTTGTCGTCTGAAAAAGGTCCTGGTTTCTCAGACTTTTGCCGTTTCCTGACTCTATCCAACTACCTTACCACCCTCACTATAGACCCTCCATTATATGAAGATCAACTGTTAGAGTTCTGGAGGACCTATCAAGAGGTCATCTTGGTCGGTGAGAAGGCACTATCTGCCACAGTGCAGGGGAGGACAATTTTCATCACTCCAGCCACCATCAACACTCATCTAAGGCTGGATGATGAAAAAGGTGACTTGTCCTTCCCAGTCTGCTGTGAAACAATTCATTCCGGCAGATGGGCTATGAAGGGATTACTCAGTAAGAACCTTCAAGAAAGGGAAGGTCTCATCCAAATGGAAGTACCTCCTCTGTGTAGTTATTCATCTTATCTAACAAAATGGAAGATAGGACCAGATTCCTAAAGATCTTTCCTATATAGTCCATGGAATGGTGCAAGGGGTCAAGTCAAGTACTCACAATTTGTATATACTAATTTACTTGCAACTTGGACTCTTTAGAATATTATATGTTCCCTAGATATGTCCAGTGCATTCTTAAATGTGAAATAGTCTCACAGTTAAGAGGAACAGTAATATTCTAAAATTAGGACAGATGAAGCCCAGCATCTTTAAAACAATGAGAAAGCCAACTGTTGGCTTCTCAGGGGTAGAAACAACCCTAGTCCCAAAAATTTTAGAGCTCAGTGCTCAAGGTGATAACTTGGCAACTCAAACCAATGTTGAACCCGCACCTTCTACATCAGCACCACCCACACAACCACAAATCACCATCACCTACCATAGAAAATCCAAACGAACCCCTGCTCAATCTACTCAGGTTGAGCAGGCCCCCAAATCACCTACCATACAGGAAGAAGTGGACATTAGAGATTCCATTTCTCCTGAGGAGCAAACCACTCTTATTATTTCAATGATCAGCGCTGAGGTTCCTCATGCTTAGCCTGATGAGCTCACTATCCCGGCCTTAAGCCTTCACTCAAAGTCTCAAAACTCTAGTGATCAACCTTCAGGGGAAAGTTACCATCCCCAGCCGCTTGACCTTAACCAACCAATCCCAAGCCTAGAATTCTATGATGATGAAGACATTGGCTTCAGTGAATACCATGAGTCTCTCTTCCCCACCCCAGCTCAAGGAGAGATGAGTGCTCCTGAATCACCAATATCTAGCCCACATCATCCACCCACAACTAAGGTGGACCTTCCTGAACCTATTCAGGAGGCCCATATGGAAAAGGCTCTCACTTTTGTAAGTGATTACATTCTTAAGACCTCAACCATGGCAACCCAACCCATTGACACTTCCTTGGAAGTTGTTAGTGTGCAGGGGAAAACTAGCAGCCAAGAAACACAAGCTGGTGATGAGGAAGAAGATATTAGTCCAATTCTCTCATCCCCCCATGATTCTTCTAATAAAGATGAGGGGAGTCTGCAACTAAAAGTGCACAAACTATCTCAACTATGCACCTATTTAGTTTCCAAGGTTAGTCACCTAGAATCTCAGGTGACTACCTTGCAAATAAGGGTCAATAATCAGCAACTTGAGATCACCGATCAGCAACAAGAACTTGTGGATGTGATGGACCTAACCCCTAGCTCCCCTTTGCAAGAGGGTGATGCTACAAAAAAGGGGGAGAAAGTCTTAGTTACAATCACAGAACCTAGGAGTTCCTTTTAAAGTATGGACATGGAGGACTCACCATCCTCACTTGTAGTTGTCCATACTCAATAACCTCCTCAGGTCCACATTGATGTAGACTCACTCATTCATAACTTTTTTAAGGAAGGTATACCAAGGGCTATGCCTACTCCATCTCACCCTGCTGAGAACCCATAGTGGGATGGAGATATGATGATCAAAGAAGAGCCTTGGTAATATATAGGTCTCAAGGTCAGCAAGAGATTTTCAACTTCTACACCCCGAGATTCTATGAGAGCACCTATCTAGTTGACCTTCAACTTGACAACCCAAGTCAAAACATGCAAGCTGTAAGGTTAACTGATAGGATTCAACAAAGGGTGCTTGAAGAGTTTAAGCTGAGAACAAGACTATATTGACAGAGGCTAGCAGGCAAGATTGTTGGTCAACTGGATGCTGAGGTGGACCCTAAGATTAGTTTGGAAGGGGAAACCTTGGCCGAAGGCACAGCAGTTGAGCCTGTGAACCTTGAGACAGGAACTGCCTCAGCACCCATTACCCTTAGTGAGGCACCAGCTGGTGAAGGTGTCTCACAACCTCTCTCTGGCCAGAGCTCAAGTACAGCACCCTGCAATGAAGGCCAAAGCTCTCTCCACCCTGAGTCACCCAGGCCTGTTAGTGACAAAGGGAAGAGGAAAATGACCTCTGAGGAGAATAAGGAGGAGAAGAGAGAGAGAAGAAGAGGAAGGCAAGGGGAGAGAGTTCAAGTGGGACCCCTGGCTTTATGGAAAGCTACAATCAGGGCTGCCCCAGGCCAAGTACTCAAGATGATGAGACAAAGGTAGCTAGATTGAACTATCTGGGGTCCCAAAACTACAACATTGATGAACTCATCTCTCTCCCCTTGAAAGAGTTAAATGAACTGGCTGACAAGGAATTGTCAAAGGAGAGGAAGGAGGCTGAAGAGAAGAAAGAAGAAGAAAGAGAATCTACCAAGCTCCTATCCTCTCCCATGTTCAGGAAAGTCCTGAGACAGAGACTGTGGCCACTGAGCAACCACTCAGGTAGATAAGGAACAAGATAGGAAAATCATGATAGCCTACCTGAGTGCCACAGGTCTTTATCAGGCAACAACCCTTCTTCCCTTGCCTTATGACTACATAGAATTTGAATACCTTAAGCAGCTTGAGCAACAAGTGCAAAAAGAGCAAAACGCTGTTAAGAATACGAGGGAAGAAGGGCTAAGTCATGAGCCACCGTCCGAGCCAATCAGAAGAAGTGTGCTGACAGACTAAAGATGGTGAGCTTCTTGAAGCTATATGGATTCTTCGGAAGGAGGCTTGGTCCAATGTCTCTAAAGACCATGGATGAGCATATTAGAGTGATCAAACAGAAGATCAAGAGGGTGAGCTTGTTGACTTGCATTCTCCACCAAGTTAGGCTACACCTGAAGCTGAGGTCAAGGTTGAACCACAAGAGACACTCAACCAGGACCTAGTGCTGCATCATAGCCAGCTTCCTCTTCTGATACACAGCAGGGTCCTGATCCTTCTCTTTTTGAACCAGTGAAGGATAAGAACCCAACTGAGGGAGACAAGCAAGAACAATCTGGTACTGTAGGCCAGTCTCCTCAGTTAAAATATAGAAAGAGGAAAAGGATGACCAATAGAAGGGATAAAAAGAAAAGGCATCCACCTCTACACCTCATGATGGGTCTGAACATCCTGAGGGTGATCAAGAAGAGGCTTCTCATCCAACTCCTATTCAAGTAGAGCCTCTTGCTACTGAGAGACCCATTGTGTCCTGGATGTTTGCCACCAATCCAGAAAGATGGTATGTCACTAGAGATCAAGAGGGTTAAGATATATACTTCTAGCCAAACATACTTGACCTTCCTCTGCATGATCTCTATGACATGAGGAGGTACTTTGAAAGTCTGAGGAATCCTGACCAACTAATGATGAAGGGAATGGTCTTGATTCTGATGAGGACTATCAAACAGATGAAGATCAAGATTCAAAGGTCTCCTCAAGTTTTGGTAGCATCAGCCTAGGGGAGTTTGTAAGGATTACACTTAGAGGCTGATGCAACCAAAAAAGCTCTTAGTATGCACATGCAAGTACAAGGAAATTACTTTGGAAGATTTTGTTGGACCCTAAAAGGATCATACATGCCAATTCAAGTGGTGGATTGATTGTTGTTCTGCTGAAATCTCCCCAAGTCCAAGATCTAATACGATGAAGAATCTGCTCAATAATAGAAACCAAGTGTCGGCTATCCGCATTTGTATATGTGGATGACCATAGAACAAATACGCCTAAGTGTTTGTTCTTCCGCATTAACAAATGCGGATGTTCGGCAACAAATGCGCAGTGTTTGTTCATCCGCATTTGTCAATGCTGATGACCAAACCCAATGCTGATGAACAACTCACATCCGCATTTGTCAATGCGGGATGAACAAGAAGAAATGCTGACAAGATTAGAACATCCGTATTAGTCAATACGGATGTACAGAAGAAATGCTGATAAAGACTTTTGTACTTGGACTAGTTCTGATGTATAGGTCAGGGTTAGTTTAGTCTTTTGTTCAGGCATGTGTCAGCCTATAAATAAAATAGAAAACCTCATATGAGCGGTGACCGAGACTGACTGTTGTTAGACATTAGACAATCAGAATATTTTGCTTTGTAATAAGTTCAAGGTGTACTGTTGCTGTTCATGCTGAAAACCCTAGCATTCATTGTAACCGTATTTCACCTTCTTTAATACAAAGAGCATTTATGAGTATTATTCTGCATTCAGTGTTCTGTGATTGTTTGATTCCGCCTTACAATCATTGACTCAATCATCATATTCGGTCCTTGTTGATTCACATCAACAGAGAATATCATTCTCAAACCCAGTCAATTGGTAGCAGAGCTTTGGCTCTCGGTTCTTCTTCAGATCTGCTCAGATCTGAGCTGAACTCGATAGATCTGGTGATTGAGTTGCTGATAGAGTGTTTGACTACCTCTATTCAGTATACAAACTGAATATCTGCTGAAACTCATTGACAGTCACTGTTCTTCGGCATTCTCCATTTAAAAACTAATCTGTGAACAGTTTCTCATCCATAAAATCAGACCAGTAACATAAACAGATCTATCTACATAAGCCTGTTTTGGACTATTTAGACTACTTTGACTTGTTGAACATAACAATCAATTTAATCCATATTTAAACCAGTTAAAAAAAATAGCTTATTAACATGGATTCACATAATTTTTTGGAACTTGGTCACACTCCTAAACCCCCTATGCTTAAACACAAATCTGAGTTTAAGCAATGGAAAATCAGGTTCATGAATTACATTACAGGTGTAGATCAAGACTATTGGATATCCATATGTAAAGGGCCTCACATCCCAGTGACACTCTCTGCTGATCAGGCTGCACTGTACAAAACCTCAAGAATACCTATTGAGGATCTCTCTTGATGATGATGACTACAAGAAGATCAAAATTGATCTCAAAGCTTATTCCATTCTAACACAAGCATTGAAGATGGATGTGCTTAAAGACTTGAGAAGTATGCAACAGCTAAAGCTGTGTGGGATGCACTATTAATAATGTGTGAAGGAAGTAGTGAAGTAGCTGAAATTAACAAGGATAAGCTTGTTAATCAATATGAAACCTTTCATCACTTTACGGGGGAGTCAATCTCTAAACAACTGCATAGATTTGTGCAGCTCGTGAATGATTTAGAGATTATGGGGGTTACATATAAAGTCAAAGAACTGAACAAAAAGATGCTTCACAGTCTTCCAGAAAGTTGGAAACAAAATGTAACCATGCTGAAAAACACTCTTGATTTGGAGAGCACCACCTTGGATATTATGATTGCTAAAATTGAAGCTCTTGAACTTGATGAAAAGAGCAGAAATCTAGGTGGACCTAAAGTCATTGAGGCATACAAATTTCCATCAGAAACTCATTCTGTGGAAAATACATTCATCACTGAAGATGATGACTTCCTCTTATCAAGAGATCAATTAAAAACAACAGGATTCATTGCCACACCCTCAACAACCAATCCATCTCCTTCAATTCAGTCAACTGGATTTGTTGCCACTCCTACAAGTATATCTGAAGATAAGAGAACTGAAGAGCAAAAGGCTACTTACAATGCCTTTGTTGCAAGTTTTGAAGCTTATCTTGGAGGAAGACTCACTTCTGCTCATTTGATTCAAGAAGACTTGGAAGAAATGGATCCAGATGATGTGGAAGAAATGGATCTGTAGTGGCAAATGGCTATGATTGCAATGAGAGCCAAGAAGTTTTTCAGAAAAGGGAGAAAGCTGAGTCTGAATGAAAATAAAAAACTTGGATACGACAAATCCAAAGTCAAATGTTTCAATTGTGGTATGACTGGCCACTTCTCAAGGGAATGTAATGCTCCAAAAAGGAACAATCATCCCCACAACCAAGCGCAAGCTACCACTCCAGCAATCATCAACAGCAGCATCACTATCAACAACCCTATCAAAGTCAGTCACAACTGACTAACCAAGCTCATGGAAGCAGCCAAACTACTTCAAATGCACTTGTCATCAGACAAGATGGAGTATGTGATTGGAGCCTATATGCTGAAGAAGTAAAGCCTCAATTTCAGAATCATGCTCTTATGGCTCACATCAATGATGGCCTAAATCCAACGCCATCTGAGGTAAAATCTAATCTTTGTAGTGATAAATGCATAGCTGAACTGCAAGGATATCGTGAGCACAATCACAATTGGCTGATAAAATCAAGGAAGAAAAGGTAAAATCTGAGTGCTTAAAAGAGAAATCAAAAGTTTTGAAATAAAAATCAAATCTCTCATTTCTGATATTGAAAAACTACATGGTGAAAAGTACACTCTTTCAGCTGAGAATGAAGAGTTAACTGAAAAATTAGCACAATCCAGAGCTGAGCAATTAGTTACTGAAGTGAAACTTGAAAAGTTTCAACTGTCTTCAGCTAAGCTGCAAGAGATGCTTGATTCACAAAAGGAGCATAATGATTTGACTGGGATTGGATACAATTCATGTCCTCCATCATATAATGACAATTACACAGTCATGCCTGAATTTGTCACTTTGTCTAATAAAATTGAACCTAAAACTAGTAAAGCTAAAACAATAATAACACAAATCACTAATCCTCAAAATAAACCAAATGTTTACATTGAAACAAATGAGGAAAATTAAGTTAGTTCATCCTATCAAAATCAAAGAGTACTCAGACAAGACAGTGAATGTCATTAAACCAAGAAGCCCGGTCAAAGCCATAGTGCCTTTTGTGAAATTTGTTCCTGCAATTTTGAAAGAAAAGAAGAAAGCTGAGATTTCAGTGAAACCTTCTGCTGAAAGAAGTTCTGATTGTGAGATCAAATCTCCAAACAATTCAATCAAATCAGACATAGTTTCACTTCCAAAGAACACCAAAACTCCAAAAGCTTCAAAAACCAAAATCAAGGCTGACCCTCAATCGTCAAAACCAAAGCAAGGAGTTGGTTTTGATATTTTTAATAAAGAACATGTAGATCAATTCGAAAGGGAATTGAAGCAAATGGTAAGAAAGCAGAAACAATCTAGGAAGAACAAACCTAGTAGAGTTGTGAAACAAGCTACTAAAAAGGCTGATTCTGCTTCCTCACCAAAATCAAAGGTTGAAACTCAGTCAAAAACTGGTAAATCTACTATGGTTTCAACATCAAGATCAGCTTCAAGAGACAAACACATGTATTGTGATGTGTGTGAAATGTCTAATCACAGTACAGATAAATGTTTTTTCAATCAATATTGCTCAATCTGTGACATGAACAATCATTCCACCAAAAACTACTATTTTAATAAATATTGTTCAGTCTGTGATATGACCAATGACAATACATCTGATTGTTTCTTCAAACAAAAAGGGTTGAGAATTCCTCAACACAAGCACATCTCACCAATCTCATCTGTGAAACCCAAAATCAGAAATCACTTTCATAATACTCAATTCAGGACTGCCATTTCTGATCGGGATAGGGGTAACAAAAAAGAGACAAGGAAAATTCAAGGAAACAAATGTCATAACATCAACCAAACACATGATTTTCATAATTCAAAAATGATGTTTGATAATCAAAAATGGGTCAGGTTTCTTAAAAGAAACAGGGATCAAAGGTTTCATTATTCTTCTGACTCTTCAACTGAAATTGATAAGATGAAACATGCAAAATATCATCAAAAATCTCCCAGAACACCTCACTCAAAGTCACTATTTAGGGAAAAGTACCAAGAAGTTACTATCATGGATAGGAACGGGAAACCCAAGACCATCATGGCTTGGGTTCCATATTCTGACTAGTTCTGTTGCTTGCAGGGTCATCCATACAGGTCCAATAGTTTATGGTACGTGGACAGTGGATGCTCCCGACACATGACTGGAGATCATTCCCTCCTTCATGATTTCAAGTATATTCAAGGAACTTCTGTGGCATTCGGTGGAGATTCATAAGGTGGCAGAATCATGGGTGAAGGATCTGTGACAAATGGGATGTTGAGCTTTGATCGAGTGAACTACTGTGAACAACTGAATTTCAATCTGCTCAGCGTGTCTCAGATCTGTGACAAGAAATATTCTACTCACTTTACTGACACTCATTGCTATATTCTGAAACTAGGATTTCAAGTTCTTGAAGAATGGGTTGTCTTAAAAACCCCAAGGAAGAATAACACCTATGTCTTAAACCTTAATTCTGCTACACCAAAAGAAGAAACATGTCTTCTGTCTAAAGCATCCTTAGATGAGTCACAACTTTGGCACAGACGGTTGGGACACACAAATTTCAAAAACATGAACAGATTAGTCAAGGAAAACCACATCATTGGTTTACCTCAAAAAGAATTCCATTTTATTGATCACTGTTCAACGTGTCTTAAAGGGAAACAACATAAGTCTTCCCACAAGCCAAAACTGATGAACTCAAACAACTCTCCATTGAAGCTGCTTCATATGGATCTTTTTGGACCAACTCATGTTATGAGTATTGGGAAGAAACTGTATTGTTTGGTGATCATTGTTGACTTTTCCAGATTTACATGGGTCTTCTTCCTACTTCATAAAAACGAAGCGTCCCAATTGATAAAAGATTTTATCACAAAAATTGAAAACCAACTTGATCATAAGGTCAAAACAATTAGAAATGATAATGGGGCTGAATTAAGAATGAAGATCTAAGTTTATTTTGTACAACCAAAGGCATTGCTCATCAATTTAGTGCAGCTAGAACTCTTCAACAAAATGGGGTAGCTGAAAGAAGAAATAGAACACTGATTGATGCAGCACGAACCATGCTAGCTGATGCTAAACTGCCAATCACCTTTTGGGCAGAAGCAGTTAATACATCGTGCTTTGTGCAAAATCGAACTTTGATTGTAAAAGAAACCAACAAGACGCCTTATGAACTTCTCTTTCACAGAAAACCATTTATTGGATTTTTAAAGTCATTTGGTTGTCCTGTCTCGATATTAAACACCCGAGACTATCTGGGAAAATTTTCATCTAAGTCTGATGAAGGATTCTTTGTAGGTTATTCTTCAGTTTCAAAGGCTTACAGAGTATTTAATCCTAGATTAAATTTAATTGATGAATCAACAAATGTTCAATTCAAGGAACATTCATTTCCCAAATCTACAAATGGTCCTGACTGGTTGTTTGATATTGACTCTTTTACAAAATCTTTTAATCAATTTCATATGTCAGATACAGGAAATCTACATTCAGCAGAACCCTCTTCAGGAGTAGAAAAAAGAGATGAATTTCCAATAATTCCTCCAACTTCTACTGATCAACTAACTGAAGATGTTCCACTACAAGCTGACCCTGTCAGACAACCATCTCAAAATCAATGTGTTTCAACTAAAGCTGGTCCAAGCACACTACCATCTCCTTTAGAAGATCCTTCAACTAAAGTCAGATATCAAAATCAAGCTACTCCTCCAGTTGAAACTGAAAGAACCTCAAATGATGGAAGTAATCAAAGTGCTACTGATGTTGAAGCAGGAACTGAAACCGGTTTTGATTATTTTCATAACTATCCCACAGTTCAAGATGAATTGTCCTCTCACCAAGATGATCTGAATGTCTCTAATCTTGATGTAACCATTGCTGGTGAATCAATTCCAACCACCAGAACACACAAGAATCATCCAGTTGAAAGCATCATTGGTGATCTCAATGAACGGACGACAAGAAGCAAGTCAAGCATAGCAAACATCTATTTGTTCTCTTGGTTTCTTTGTCAAACAGTACCCAAAAACATCAAAGAGGCTCTTCAAGACAATAGTTGGATTGAGGCAATGCAGGAAGAGTTGCTACAATTCAAGAAACAAGAAGTATGGAAACTGGTAGACCTTCCCGAAGGACAATACCCTATCGGCACCAGATGGCTGTACCGAAACAAGACCGATGACAGAGGGATCGTCATCAGAAACAAAGAAAGATTGGTAGCATAGGGCTATACACAAGAAGAAGGAATAGATTATGACTAGGTGTTTGCTCCTGTTGCTAGACTAGAAGCCATACTACTCTTTCTTGCGTACTCTGCATCCATGAAATTCACCGTTTATCAAATGGATGTAAAGTGTGCATTTTTGTATGGAAAGATCTCTGAAGAAGTCTACGTGAGTCAACCTCCAGGCTTTGAGGATCCTGATTTCCCTCACAGGGTATACAAGCTTGATAAAGCTTTGTATGGCTTACATCAAGCCCCTCAAAAATGGTATGAGACTCTGTCATCATTTCTTCTTAACCATGGTTATGAAAGAGGGAAGATTAACCAGACTTTATTCAGAAAGAGAACAGGGAATGAGATGCTGCTTGTCCAGATTTATATAGATGATATCATATTTGGCTCCACTCAAACAACTATGCAAAGAATTTGAAGATCTTATGCATTCAAAATTTCAGATGAGTGCTATGGGAGAACTCACATTCTTTCTAGGTCTTCAAATACAACAAACATCCAGTGGAATCTTCATCAACCAGTCAAAATATGTGGAATCAATGTTGAAGAAGTTTCACTTTGCAGCCTGTCAGTCCATCAGAACACCGGTTGATACAAAAGTGAAGATTGGCTCAGACACAGAAGGCAAATCTGTGGATTAGACTCTTTATGTATCCATGATTGGTTCACTTATGTATTTAGCAGCCAGTAGACCTGATGTTATGTTCAGTGTTTGTGTATGTGCTAGGTATCAAGCAGATCCCAAGGAATCTCACGTGAATGCAGTCAAGAGGATATTCAGATATCTTAAGGGAAAACCTGCTCTTGGACTATGGTATCCAAAGGATGGAGACTTCAATCTCTATGCATACACCGACAGTGACTACGGGGGATGCAATTTCAATAGAAAATCCACATCTGGCGGTTGTCAATTTCTTGGTCCCAGACTGGTGTTATGGCAGTGCAAGAAACAGACCAATGTTTCAGTATCGATGGATGAAGCTGAGTACATAGCAGCATCAGCTTGTTGCTCTCAAGTTCTCTGGATTCAAAACCAGATGCTTGACTATGGTTTTAACTTCCTACACACCCCAATTCACATTGACAACATAGCTGCAATGTTTATTACTAATAATCCAGTTCAACACTCAAAAACAAAACACATTGAAATCAGATATCACTTTTTGAGAGATTGTGCTGAAAAAGGGTTAATCAAATTGATTCAAGTTCATACTGACAATCTATTGGCTGATCTATTTACCAAGGCATTTGAACCTAATAGGTTTGAATTCCTAGTTTAATCAATTGGCATGATTAACCTAGAGTAAAAAAAAAATTTATAAAAACATTCAGAAATTATCAAAAATCACAAAAAGAAGTCTTTTTCTTGAAGTTTGTGTCTTATACTTTATGGGAAATGATATAATTACAGTCGTTATATCATTCACTGTGCTTAATTCAAAATTTAAAAGACTGTCATGACTTACCTGATATGTAGGTAGGCTCAACTTGGAAAGGAAGATACATGTTGTGATGAACTAAATAATCATATTCAACTGTGAAACACTCATCTCATAGTACTGGTAAGTATCAGCTTATTCAAGTGTATATGTGTGTAGCAACTCAAACACACCAGATAATGATGAACTATGAATCTCATTCACCTGCATCAGTTTCTTCTTTGTTTTGCTGAGCAAAGACCTGAAGAAACAAGCATATAGTGCTGATGTCATGATCCAAAAGATTCCCAATGTGGAACACATTCACCTTGGATGAATTAACAAAAAAGTATGCAAAAAGAATCCCTTTATGGATCACCTTCCAAAGTGAAGTGCAAAAGAATCCCAATGTGGATCAAAATATCAAAAGGATCAAAGTAAAAGAATCCCAATGAGGATCAGTGAAATTGAGATCTCATAATTTAAGTAACCTGGTCATGTAAGATGTGAAAGTAGTCTACCATGCATTATATGAGGATGGTTGATCAAACCATGTTTCTGTGTGTGAGGTACATGTTGAATATTCAATTCAATCAAAACATGATAAATGTCACATACAGTATAATATTTACCAAGTATGAGTTTAAGAGGACAAACATACCTTCAATCAATAAGTTCATAAACATGTCTATTTTACAATCAAAAGATTGCTGGCCAATGCCTACAGATGACAGATGAGGGTAAAGCACCAAGTGAATTTATATGGTTATACTAACAAAAGTATTATCATACTTCACCTGGCAATCATTGGAATTATTGATAGCATCCTTTGACCATTTATGTCCTCTACAAGCTCTGCATCTTGCATAATAAATTATTATGAAATTATGATTGATCATATGGTATATATTTATAATAATAAATTTGTAACCCTAGTTTTATATGGATGGTAGCTGGAACATATACATTCCAAGACCCAAATCAATTAGCACCTGGTTGTAGCAATTGACCTACAATCTTGCTCCTTTAAAGCTCTCTTAATCACACGAATCATACGTCCTTCCTGTTATAACACCGAAACTTAGAGTAATTGTAGTGGTTGTTAAAACGACTCAAAGTTAATTATTAAGATGTCATTTACAAATACACACTTGCTTTCTATTGCATCTGCATTTCAAAGATAAGAAAATAGTGATATCCATACTTATAACATCAACATTAAATCATGGTTGTCAATTAAGTAATTAATCCATGTAGCATAGTTGGATCCAACATATCAAAACTTGATAATAGACAAAGATGATAACAACCCAATCTTATTGTTTGATTTAAACACTGATCTAGGTACATCTTTCTCAACCTTATCAAAATTATCAGGACAGAAATTCCAAACAACAAAATCAAGGAATAGCTATGTCATCTGGCTAAGGAGTAAGGACTTGTGATATTCATATATGTTCTATAGAAGAACATATAGATGCATTGGATGCAACAATCAATCTATTTATGTATGAAATTTACTTTTGGATTTGCAATAAACTTATGATAAATGATGATTAAATGATAGCAAACTTTCTACCCTGAACCAAAATAAATAATATGAAAACTCATCTTTAATTTGAATCAGACACATACTATTTCAATAGTGTAAAACCCTGAATCTCACCTTCCTTAAGGTATAAGCAAGGGTGGCACCGACCAACCGACAACACCAGATCCGACAATAATGACGTCAGCATCTACTAATACATATCGACGACAGAACTCTACTATAGTTGGACTGCTCCACCTCAGCCTGCCATCACCATCGTCATAGGCGCTTGAGTCCGCCATCGCCATCGCGATCTGAGTTCGTTATCGTCATCAGTGTTGCCATCTCTCTATTTCTTTGAAACCCAAACTATTGAGGCGAGGAAGAAGATGAAGAATGCACCATCTGGTGGTTCACTGGTGTCCTTCTCTCCATTTAAACTCAAAACCTTGAATGCACAAATAAGATACACGTAGCACATAAAATATACACGTGTCCAAGGTCTTGGATCCCACCGTTGATGAAATATGAACGGCCTTGATTTCTTTAATCACTGTTCATTCAACTTCTTTTTAACATATAAGTTAATAAGATAGCAAGACGGTGAGCTCTCCACATTTAGAAGATAGCACATTCTTTGCTTTCGGGTAGGTTTTTTTTCGTTTTCTTTCTCCAATTTAACTATTTAATCTCCTCAAACATCAACGACTGGTGATGGCTTCTAAGATCCAGGCATTGGAAACCATTTTAAAGCGGTTCCCGATTTTGGCGGTGGATCTTTAGGTAACTCTCCTTATCTCCATCTCTGTAGCAATTTAGGATTTAGGTTTCTACAGTAACTGATTTGAATTTGAAGTATCGATGTAGGATATGGATTTAGTAGGTGATGAGATTTAATAGAGGGATTTTCAAATCTGTATGTATTGATCTCCCTTACTAGGTGTTGGATTTTGTCAATGAATTGTGATTCTTGATTGAAAGAGGCCGTATGCAATAGGATCGATGATCCTTCCCTAAATTCTCATTCCAATATAAAGATACAGATCTCCTCTATTTTGGGAGAGTTACAACTAATGTCCATTATACAAGGGCTTGCTATAATGTCTATAATTACAAATATTATCTAATGCTATTACACCCTCGCAGTCGAAGCGGGAGGGGACCAGATGCTGAGACTGGACCTGAAATCTTCAAAGAAAATCTGTGGGAGGCATTTGGTAAAAATGTCAGCTACCTGATAACGTGAGGGAACATGTAAGACACGAACTTGTCCGCATTGAACTTGTTAGCGAACGAAATGTATGTCAAGCTCGATGTGCTTCATGCGTTGATGCTGCACCGAATTTCCCAACAAATAAATGGCACTGATGTTGTCGTAGTAGACGAGGGTGGCGAGTGATGGTGGACGACGAAGTTCCAAAAGAAGATTACGAACCCAACATATTTCTGACACTACGTTGGCAACCGCCTGGTATTCGGCTTCAGCACTCGATCGAGAAATAGTTGGTTGCCGTTTCGAGGACCATGAAATTAGATTGTCTCCATAATAAACACAATAGCCACTAGTCGACCGACGGGTGTCAGGGCAACCGGCCCAGTCGGCATCAGTGTAGGCAATGAGTGATTTGGAGCCGGTGGAGCCTAGTGTTAAACCGAAGGAGGTCGTACCCATAACATACCGAATGATCCTTTTCAGAGCTAGCCAATGAACGGTTTTAGGAGCATGCATATTCATGCATACTTGTTGGACCGCATAGCTGATGTCCGGACGAGTGAATGTGAGATACTGTAAAGCACCCGCTAAGCTACGGTAAAGAGTCGGGTCGGAAAAATCATTACCGGATGACGCACTTAGTATGGCATTAGTGTCAACAGGAGTAGACACAGGATTACACTGAGTCATGTTTGCCCTTTTTATAATGTCAAGCGCATAAGCATGCTGTGACAGAAACATTGTGTCCCAGATTCTTGAAACTGAGATGCCAAGAAAAAAACTTAGCAGGCCAAGATCTTTCATTGCGAACTCGCTAGCTAGGTACGCCATCAAACGTTGCCGAAGAAGGTCAGACGAGGTAAGAAGGACAATGTCGTCAACATATAGTAGTAAGAATGCAACGTCCTGTCCGTGATGATAAATAAATAAGGATGCGTCACACCTGCTTTGAATAAATCCCACAGTAAGAACATAGTCAGTGAAACGTTGATACCAAACCCGTGGTGCCTGCTTTAACCCGTATAACGACTTTTTAAGACGACAAACATGGTCTGGAAAATCGTGATGCCGAAAACCCATTGGTTGGTGCATGTATACTGTTTCGTGAAGATTACCGTCTAAAAATGCATTGGTGACATCTAACTGATGTACGGACCATGAGCTGGAGAGAGCCAGTGATAGGACTATGCGTATGGTAGCCGGTTTTACCACCGGACTAAACTTATCACCACAATCGATACCCACTTGTTGAAGGCGACCATCACACACTAACCATGCCTTGTATCATTCAAAACTACCATCCGATTTGAACTTATGCTTAAAGAGCCACATACTACGAATAACATTCATTTTCGGATGTCTCGAAACTAGCTCCCAAGTCTCATTTTTAATAAGAGCATGAAATTCTGTTTTCATGGCGTCATACCACTCGGGGATGGACAAGGCATCAGTGGGTTGTTTGGGTATGGGGATGATAGTGGAGGTGTGAAGGTTTAGTTTGTGGACAGGTTTGGTGATGCCGTCCATATCTCTTGTGCGCATTGTTCGAGCGGGTGGGGTTAGGGGGGAAGAAGTGGTAGTATGTATATCGGGAGGGCTGGATGGCATGGAAGTAGTAAGGGGGGACTATTGGGCCGACGCGGGGCTGGAGGGTTATGGTGAAGGATGGGTCGGGTGGGGCATTGGGGCATTGGGGCTAGGGAGTTCGCTGGGTTTAAAGTAGGAGAAGTGTGGACAGATGGAGGTGGCTGGGCCGAGGGGTTGTGGGCCGAAGGGAGTGGGCAGGTGGGTTGAGTCGTGGTGTTGGCATTGGGTGTGCCAACGAATGGCCAAAGGTGGGGTGGAAAAGGGTCCGTCAAGAAATCATATGAAGGGGAGGGGTGAATAGTGTTTGAAAAGGGAAAAGTGGTTTCGTCAAACGTGACGTGGCGGGATAAAATAATTTGTCATGTTTGAAGGTTAAAGCAAGTGTAACCATGATGGTTGGAGGGGTATCCGAGGAAGACACAAGGGAAGGAGAGTTGTTCAAGTTTATGAATGGATGTCGAGGGGATGAGAGGGTAACACAAACAACCGAAGACGCTCAGGTGATGGTATGTGGGTGTGCGGAAGTAGAGGTGTTCAGTGGGGGTTTTATTGTGTTGTTTGCTAGGGAGGATATTTAAGAGATAGGTGGCGGTGGCTAGGGCGTAATGCCAAAAGGTGTTGGGTAAAGAAGCTTGGGTAAGGAGGGTGTGTATCATATTGTTTATGGTTCGAATTTTACGCTCGGCCTTTCCGTTTTGAGATGAGGTGTGGGGGCATGATAAACGGAATACCATACCATTTTGATTCAAGTATTGTTGAAAAGCCGAGTTTACGTATTCCTTGCCATTATCGCATTGAAACATTTTTGTCAAGCGTTCAAATTGGGTGCCAATAAGTTTATGAAATTGACAAAAAATTGAAAATACTTGTGACTTTTTGGATATAGGGTAAGTCCATAGAAAATCAGTCAGGTCATCAAGAAATAACACATAGTAACGGTGATCTTGTGAACTAAGGATTGGTGACGTCCATAGGTCGCTATGAACAATATCAAAAGGTTGGAAAACACGAGTGTGGGAAGTTGCAAAAGGTAATCGAATACTTTTACCTAGCACACAAGATTCACAAATGTCTTTATTATGTTTGCCAAAATCAATAAAACTAGATTGTTTCAAATAATGCAAAGATGTACGTCTTGGGTGACCAAGACGTTG
Organism: Flaveria sonorensis; assembly: GCA_025506505.1. Classification (NCBI taxonomy): domain Eukaryota; kingdom Viridiplantae; phylum Streptophyta; class Magnoliopsida; order Asterales; family Asteraceae; genus Flaveria; species Flaveria sonorensis. The sequence goes on along the minus strand of CM046437.1, from coordinate 969,491 downwards.
GTGCCAAAGCTGGGAAGAGATGGCTGCAAAGGTAGATGGTGTGCTGGTTGTCCTGGATCCAAGCGTGAGAGGGTAGAGATCACCGCTACTGTTGCACCTGAGGATAGGGATCCGGGTCTTGTAGTCCTTCACAAGAAAACCAAAGGGATCAAATTCAACAGAAATGGAGTTGTCGGTTGTGAACCGACGTACGGATATTAAATTTTTGATCAGTTTAGGTGCATATAGGACGTCTTTAAGGATAAGTAGGGAAAAGGTGGGGGTAGGGTTTGTGTACCTTGTCTAACAACCGGTATGGGTGAACCATTTCCAACAATGATATTTTGGTTCACGCTATTATTAAAATAAGATTGGAAGTTAGTTGGCGAGTTAGACATATTACCTGTGGCTCCTGTGTCCATGTACAAGTTAGGATCTTGTTGATTGAGAGACATGGTATAAAGCGCCTGTTCGATGTCAGTTGGGGCATAGGCATTGTGAGCTTGAGTGGGTCTTGGTCCAAGAAGTCCATTACCTCCGAGATTGGGTGCGGAATTGGGCCGAGGTGCTGTTGGGTATGGGCAGGGAGGAGCCGGCCATGATGGAGTCTGCTGTGCGGCCCAAGGCGGAGGAGAGGGGAATTGCTGAAACCCGGGCCCATTCCACTATTGTTGTTGGGCTGAGTTGGGCTAGAAAGGCTGTTGATTGGGCCAACCAGACTGTTGATTGTTGGTGTTGTTATTTCGGCCGCGTCCCCAGGTTCCTCGTCCTCTACCGCGGCCACGGGAGCGTCCCCGGCCATGGTATTGGTCACTGTCTTGGCAGGAATCATTATGATTCGCCGGAGATTGAGATTTGGTTGAGTTTGCATTCAACGCGGTGCCCGCGGTTTGAGCCATGAGTAGCGCCTGTTCCGCCTTGCGAGATTCAACGAGCATGATTTTTGACCGAGCTTCTTAAAAGGTTGGTAAGGGGTACTGTTGCTGGAGAATGGTAGCGATACCCTCATACTGTTCATTGAGACCCGCGATTAGTTGAAGAACCAATCGATCGTTATTAACTGGACTGCCAACGTTGACAAGTTGATCGGCTAACACTTTCAGTTGCTGGCAATACACCAAGACATTGGGGAACCCGTCAAGGCGCATGTTCGAGAATTTATGCAGGAGGTGAATGGATCGAGAACTTTTGTTATCTTGGAAAATACCTTCAAGTGTCTTCCAGGCATCATACCCAGTTGTGTTTGGCTTAAGAATAGTATACAGGAGATCATTGGAGATTGTTGCATAAATCCATTAGAGCACAATGGCATCCAACAGATCCCAAGGGTCATCGGCTTTGGTTGCTTTGTCTTTGTCGGTGTCCTTGGTTGTACCAGATGATGAAGAAGATGAAGAGGGTCTCGGAGAGAGATGATTGATAACCAGAGATGCACAGCACTGAATCTTGAATAATTCGGACCATGAGGCATACTGCCCAGATTCCATCTCGAGAACAACTGGAATCAGGCTTTTGATGTTGGTGACGGTCGCAGCGGGATGAATCTTGGGCTCCATTGAAAGATGTTACAGGAGGCAATGAAGGTGGGGATTGGGAGGAGATCGACAGGAAGAATGTGAGGAGAAGGAGGGAAGATTAGGGTTGGTCTCTTGATACCATGAAAGAGGCCGTATGCAATAGGATCGATGATCCTTCCCTCAATTCTCATTCCAATATAAAGATACAGATCTCCTCTATTTTGGGAGAGTTATAACTAATTTCCATAATACAAGGGATTGCTATAATGTCTGTATTTACAAATATTATCTAATGCTATTATTGATAAACGCATATTTGCACCATTACACAAACATGTATTGTTGTGACTGGGAAAAGAATGAACAATGGAACCAAGAAAGGGAGTAGGCTGACTCCTTCCTAGATGCCTCTAATGATGATAATAATGATGGAACTGCTACTTAAAATGTGGAGACTAATATTATGACCCTTGCCAGCAACATGATGAAGGTGGCTATTATCACTGGTTAACATTCTTTTGTTTTCCTTGATATTGCATCATTTCTAGAGGTAAAAAAATGAGTTGAGAGGGTTGGTTTTGAAACAAGTCAATTTGTATTTAGGTCAGAAACACTATTTTTCTGGTGCAGGTTGGATTTATATAAATCATAATTGGGCCAATTTTGCTTTCTCTAATCATTTGATGGGCATGAGCCTTTATAAAAGAATGTAGTAAAATTAATTAAAGAAGAGTATAAGTAGTGGATTTTAAATTTTAGAACATATCCACTTGCGAAAATGGCTTACTACCTATTTTCCGATGTGTAGGAGTATAGGGTACAAGTGGTTCACTAGCCAAAGCTCTTTTTCTCTTTCACTCATTTCCACTTTTAGGAAATTGAATAAATATTACAGGGAAGCAATGGGAAGAAAGGACCACTACCTGCATATTGCCTGCATGCATGAACGTTGCAAGTCTACATGCTTTTGGTTAGAAAATTGAGGCAATTTATATGTAGTTGTAACACAATATTTACAGGTGATATTGCATCCAAGTTTGTTTGTTTTTTTATCAATATGATGTTTGTTTCTTTTTCTTTTAGTTATTTTAGCAATTCCCGATTATTGATATACCACCTTTAGGAATAGTAACATTCTAATAAGTTGATCATTTGTTGATTCGTTCAAATTTGAACTCATATTGCTTCATATCTCACTTAGATAGTATTAGAGATCTTGGTTATTCTGTATTTCTGTTATATATATATGAATCCAAGGATCGACGCAGGAATTATCAATTTGATTTTAACAAGTAATGATCGCGGAACTATCAATGCTTGCTGTTTAATGGATTGTTTATAAATTGAAATCGATGAACAAAATAAAACAACTTGAAAAAACACAATGTAATAATGTAACACAAAGATGATTTTCAATTGCTTTTCATTCACAACGAATCGATTACAATTGATGTTGATGCTCTTGATGCTATAATGTTGTTTTTCTCTGTTTTTGTTGTATTGCTATTTTTCTTGAGTGATCGATTTATATCGTTTCTATCAATATATACACCTATTTGAGTATCGATATCTCTCAATCTCTCTCTATTCTGTTTCTATTTTATTGCTAATATCTCGCTATTCTGTTTCGCTATTCTGTTTCTATATGTGTGCATCCTTGCCTTGTTTATCAGCATAGGAGTTCATAATTTACATTGGAAATTGTAAATTACAAAAAAAATGTTATTGATGTGACGTGGAATATTTTCTTGACTTTAGTATCTTTTGTCGTCATTGATTTGATGATGTTGCTTTGACATGTTGAATTGTTGACTTTTTGATCTTGCGTAGGAATTTGTCTTCCGTAGGAATTTCTTGTACTTGTTCTTCCGCAGCAAGCTCTCCTTCAGTAGCTCCACTTGATCTTGGATTTGTTCAGCATTTGTTGTTCTTCCGTAGGAGATCTACGAAAGCACAGACTTTAGTTATGCCCCGGAGAACATCTACGGAAGAACAAAATTGTTCATCCGTAGTTGTTCTAACACTTGGTCAATTTTCTAAATTTACCAAGTCTGATGTTTCCTGCAATGACACATAAATCAACACACACAATAATATGGGTTAACATATAATTCATGCAGTACATTATGTTATCAAAAGAGAATTACAATGAGTTATTACAAGAGTTGATTTATCATCTAAACCTATACAAAAGATTTAGACCTAACAATATATTGAAAGTGTAAATGCACATTTGAAATATGATTACTTTGTTCTTCGAAGTTGCAAAAATGAAAATCATATTACTGTTACCAATGTAAATACGCATTCATCAAGGGTATTTCATTCGTCCATTGGATAAATATATCATCATATAGTGTTTATTTAATTTGCAGATTAAAAGTTTTTGTCTGACTTTGTGGAATTGTTTGACTATTTTTCAAGGCTGTGAAAATAGTTCATATTGCAACTTAAGGTTGGTAATTTTTTATTGCTATTTTGTTTAGCTATTTAGGTATAAAATACATATGAATTTATCAACCAAAGGATATGGTAGAAAACATATTTATTAAAAAAGAACCCTTCATTAGATAACAAAATAAGAATCAAAACATGCGGCTTTGTTGCAGTTAGCAGTGAATCATCTGAGTTTCTAATGTGTTGTAGGTACTTCAATCGATCATGGCATTGTGCACGTGTTCATGATTGTGGCATTACTAATTTACCTCATCCATCCCTTTGAGGCCTTTCTGTATGCTATCTTTAAAATTTTATTCTGCTCTTTCTATATGGGATACGACACTAAAGCTGAAAACAAAGTGAGGTTGGAGTTGAATATATGCATTAACGTTCACCGTGATGTAAAGGCAGATAACGATTTTATATATAAATGGTGACAATGTCAAGTTAATAAACCGAAGCCTAAACTTTAGGTATCCTTTTCTTTTAAGTAATACACGATTCAGTTTATTTTTCAATGCTTTTAGAAAAGGTTACCTATAGTTCATGATTTGGTTTGAAATGTGTCAGGTCAATATTATTGGATCCATCAACAAATTTACAATTTATTCAAACTCAACTGGACCATCGTTTTGGTGGTACAAATTGTAGGAACCTTATTCGCAAATGAATAAACACTTTTGGCAAGGTGTATGGTGGTACTGATATGTGGGTGAAGGTAATAAATTTGATGGAATCATTGAAAATTTCAAATTTCAACTTACTTAAGATGGAATCATTTTGTAGGGCACTCTTTACCATGAATACATCAACTTCTTGGACACAGTGGACAAGTAAGTTGATTTTTATATGTATGTGTGTTTGCAGCAGCTGAAAGGAATTAACTTTGATAATAAGTTTTAAAATTATACAAGTTTCTCTTTCAATTAGAGAAAAGATGGAAATTTTGTTTTTTACGGAGTATAATGGAAATTATGTTCTTCCATTGTTCTAATAAGTCGGAGTATGGAGTTTTAGAAAACCTCAGGAGGTTAGAAAAAACTACAGCAACAAATTGATCCAAGGCTAATGTTGTATCTTATATACGATCCTTCTATTTTTGCTTTCAAAATCGGCCCATCTTTAGTTCAGTTTAACAATAAGATATGCCCAAATTGGAGCTTAAACATAGAAGAACTACTGCTGGTTCATTTAGTTTTTTCCTTTGATTATTATTTCATTCTATTATCATGAACTAAGTAGCTTTAATTCAACGTCTTGAGATGTAGTGTTCAGTTTATGTAATCTTAGTTTAAGTTCCCTTTTGTCTAATGATTGTGTGTTCTTTGTTGTTCATATATGCACAAGGTTACAGAGCATTAGCAATCGGGTGCTAAAGGAATGAGGATATGTGAAACTGAACGTGATGGTTTTGAGGACTGAGTTGAGGAAGATGAAGAGAGCAGCCACATTCTCAATCTAAGTGTGGTTGCGGTGTTGCAAAGGTAAAGGGTGGGAACAAGAGAATCAAGAAGTGAGCATATTTGATAACAAATTATGAATTTGAATGAAGTTGGTTGATTGATGAGACACTGTGTGGTTGTAGTTTTTTTTCGTGACAAGTAGCTTTGAATCAAATGTGAAGGGTGGTCTTAGAAAACTATATGATATTTTTGTGATTAATAATGTTTGTTTTGGGGAGATAAAACCCATCTTAATGCGCGGGGTTTACCTACTAGGGATTCCTAGCTAGCAAGTTTGTTGGTTTAGGATAATATTTGGGATTTTAAAAGTTTGTTAGAGTCCTAATACAATGTGCCTCGTATACCTATAAATACATGGCCATGCGTAAGGGTTATGTATCCTAACTAAGGTTTTTGAGTTATTTTTCCTTGATTCAATAAAGAGTTTTTTGGAGTTATCCAAGTTAATGTGTTTTTGCTAAATCGATACTTTGTCTTGAATTGGTATCATAGCCATTCAAGACTCAAACCGATTGTTGAATAAGGTGTGGAACCTCCCGTTTCTAAAAACTCATGTATAGCTGTCACTAGAAATCCATGGAAGGGAAAGAAGCATTTGGATCTACAACCATCATTAAAATGTTTTACTTAAAGGTTTAGATTATTTTTGTAACAATAGTTAATGCTTTAGTTATTTACAAGAAAAATTAAAAGAATAAACATAAAAGTATATGTGGATCAACTCAACTATGTCTGTTTTTACATCTGTCACCCAACCTGCCATTATGCTACCTTTATGTTGGAAATTGCTCTTAAACAACTAACCCACGATCAAATAATTTTAGAGGTGAAAATTTCAGCTCAATTAACCATTATCGAATGGTTTTAGAGTGTGAAACTTAAAGGTAAGCAACCCTTAAAAAGCTTTAAATCACAAATTTCCTAGCTAAATTTGAGTTACTTTCATTTTTCTCATAATATGGTTTTCGTTTAAGCTACGTTTTCTTACTCTTTAATTATCAATTATCATTGTTTTTGAATTTAGTAAGTTATAATAAATGTTTATAAAAATGTTTGATTTTATGATATAATTGTTTTAAAACAATAATATTATGAGCAAAAATGAATAATTGATAATTAAAAGAATAATATTATGACATAATTGATTTTAGTGAGTTTAATCACCATAATATACATTTTAATATGCATATAATATTGCTATACTTTTTTTCTAGAGAAAATAATCTTTTTTTTTTTAAGTTTACAACTATGCTATTATCGTGATTAAACTGTGCTATTATCGTGATTAAATTGTCATATTATCGTATTTTATAAAAACTATTGAAGAACAAGTAAAAACGAACTCTTGAAAAAAGAGTATTCAAAATAACACTACATAATACTAAAGCTAGAGTTAATAAAAATAAAAATAACACTTATTAGGGGCCAAAAGAACATTTATTAAGTGTCAAAATAACACTTATTAAAATTTCACCAATATGCTATTTTTATAGCAAAATGCTACTATAGTCTGAGATAGTGTTATACCTACATATATAATATCACATTAATACATTTTTAAAATTCTTATAAAGTTAAGAAAATATAATTTATTGAACATAACATATATAACTCAAACATAACACATATATCATAATTGTATAACAAAAACTAAAACATAACACATATAACATAACATGTATAATTAAAAAAAATTAAACATAACACGTATAACTAAAAAATTAAACATAACACATATAACATAGTACGCATAACTAAAAAATTAAACATAACAATATAACTAATTGAATATAATACATATAACTCAAATATAAAACGTGTAAAATAAAATCAAACATAGCATATATAACTAAGCATAACACCTATAAAAATTAATAGTATGATAAGACAAAAGTTGAAATCATGGCTATATGAAATTAAATAACACCTAATAAAATACCATTTATATCGTGATATTTTGAACATATGTTGTGCTACTTTCACATATGTATTATGCTAATTGTTTGAAAATATGTAATTTTTTTGTGTTGTGTTTTGATGAATATATTTGATAAATATCAAACATATTAGTGTTACAATTTTAATATATTAATCATATATGACTATCGTTTAAAAAAATAATACATAAATAAATGGTAGCATGATTTTAGAAATTTCTATAAACAACCTAATTTGTATATGACAATTATACTCTTGATAAAGAATCAATACATATGGCATGTGATGTAATCATATTGGTTCCGATGGCTTCGTGCATCAGTATGGGGTCTATGTGTTGACCTCGGCCCAGTACCAGTTTTGTGCGCAATATCGGGGGCATAGCACATTGGTCCAGATTAAGTGAAAGATTAAAATAAAAGTTCGGATGAACGATGATCTAAATGGTAAAAAGAAGATAATGGATGTTATGTTAACTGTACGTATGATGTGTGATCACGTACGAATGAAAAGTGTATTATTTTAAAGGGTATTTTCGTATACAAACCTTTTAGGGTATTTTAATGTTTTAAAACTAGAACTCACTCAGCAACGCTGACTTTTATGCATTTTCAGTTGGCAGGTAAATTGCTGAGGATGGCACTCGGGGAGGCTACTCGTCAGGTCTAGACTGGCATCCGTTCACTCTTAATAATATTGTTGTTTTGTAATGCAATTAACTGATCTTTTGTAACTGATAACAAACACAAATGTATTGCTTGACAACAGCGTTTATTAATGAAGTGAATGGTTTTGTTGTTAATTCCGCTGCATCGTTTTAAAAGTTATGTAATGTTTTTATTTAATTATGCTGTGATTGACCAACGGTGAGGTCTCCGGGAACGGGGCCTTTCAAGTTGGTATCAGAGCCAAAGTTTAAGAGAATTAGGTAAATATTTTCTAAACCTAAACTTAAACTAAGAATGGGACGAATGGAGGGATGCCAGCCCGAGTAGCTACGTGCCATCATGTATTTCTTTTCTTAATATCAACCGGTATTATGTGCGTGTGCTATTTGATTTATGTGCCTTTAGTAGATTTGGATACTAATGTAGTCAGGATAGGAAATGCTCGGGGGATGAAGAGTAAAGTAAGTGGCTAATCACAACTGGCCACTGTAATTAGGGACTTACTATACTTAACATAAACTGAGCTATTACCTTGAACGACCGTGTTGGTGTTTGAATCTTATAGTGCTTAGAGGATGGTTAGGGGAATATCATCGAAAGCTTCTCGTGGTGGAATGCGGGGCATTCGTGGTAGGCCACGTAGTACAAGGAACAAGACAAAGACCGCAGAGACGGCTCCTGCTGAGCCTGATCTTCATCACCCGGAGGGCGGTGACGAGAGTGCCAACCTGAGGGCCTCGGTAAAGGAGGCAGTGGTCGAGGAAGTTCACCAAGTCATACAGACGATCCTACCGTCTGTAGTGACTGAAGTCATCCGTGCTGTTAGAGAGGATGAAAAGAAGGAGAAGGAGGGCGACTGGGAGAAGGGAGAATGGTGGTGAGGAGGAGGAACTGCATGCTGAAAAGGCAGCCTCTAGTGATGAAGAGGAAGTGGCAGTGCGGGAGACCACAAAAGGATGCAGCTATGGGGCATTCCAATGATGTAGACCCCCTACTTTCGATGGCAACGGTGATGCTGCTGCTGCTCACCATTGGATAATGGATATGGAAGCGGTACTAGAGATCAGTGAGTGTCGGGAGGACCAGAAGGTGAAGTTTGCCACCCACTCCTTTGTCGACACAACGCTGTGTTGGTGGGACAACCTTGTCCAGGCCGAGGGCAACCGGGCCATTGGAAGGATGAGGTGGGGAGAACTGAAAAAGTTGGTGATCGAGGGGTTTTGTCCTCATCGAGAACTTGACAAGAATGAGAGAGAGTTCCTACAGCTGGAGGCGGGCACTATGACCCACCAGCAATACACCACCAAATTCAACGAGATGGCGAGGCTGGTGCCCGATCAGGTTATGCCAGCATCACGGAAGATTAAGCGGTATATTCAGGGGTTGCCAGCTGACATTCGCAGGCACTTGATTACTGCCCGGCCAAGCACTTTTAGGTTGGCAGTGGATTTGGCAGGAATGTTGTATGATGAAAGGGAGGTAACGGTGGTGGAGGTGAAGAAGACAGATGGTGGTGGTAATAACTGGAGAGGAAAGAGATCGGGGCGTGGCAGTTACACCCCAAACAACAAGAGGATGAGGATGGATGATCGGCAGGTGGTGTCAACAGGCCCGGGGTTGAGGAAGTGTGACCGATGTGGTAGGGAGCACACTGGTGGTTGCATGAGGGGAGTGACTGTGTGCTTCAAGTGTGGGAAGCCCGGTCACATAGCAAGAGATTGTGGAGTGCCGAAGTGCTTCAACTGTGGCGGGACTGGCCACAGGAACTATGAGTGCAAGAATCCGAGAGCTGAGAGCTCTGGGACCAAGAAGGGGACTAAAGAAGGTGGACAGAGGGTAAGTGCTAGAGCCTTCACGATGACCCGAGAGGAAGCCCGGGTAGACCCCGACGTCGTGTCAGGTATGTTTCTAGTAAACCAAACTTGTGCCTCTGTATTATTTGATTCTGGTGCTAGTAGGAGTTTTTTTATCTGCTGCTTTTTGTGCTAAGTTGCCTATTAGTAGTAGAAGTATTGATGAGCTATTTGACGTAGAAACTGCTATTGGTAAGTCAACCAGAATTTCTAGTATGATTGAAGATTGTGGTATAGAACTAGAAGGCCATAGGTTCCCTGCTAAACTTTATGTGATGCCCCTAGGTGGATTTGATGTAGTACTAGGGATGGATTGGTTAGCAGCCTATGAGGCAAACATCGTGTGTCGCAAGAAGATGATTCGATTAGTTGCGCCCGATAGGAGTTCGTTAACGGTGTTTGGTGATCGCGTTACAATGGTTCCGAGGGTGATTTCGATGGCAGTGGTAGACAAGTGCATGAGAAGCGGTTGTAGTGCCTACCTGGCATACGTAAAGGATGTGGACACGTCGATACCACAATTGTCTGAGGTGCCAGTGGTGTGTGACTTCCCGAACGTGTTCCCAGAAGATTAACCAGGTATGCCACCTGACCGCAAGATCGAGTTTCAGATTGACCTGATACCCGGTGCTCAGCCCATTGCCAAAGCACCGTATCGGTTAGCTCCGTCTGAGATGAAACAGCTGATGGATCAGCTGCAGGAGTTGATGGACAAGGGGTTCATTCGACCAAGCATCTCTCCTTGGGGTGCTCCGGTCTTGTTTGTTAAGAAGAAAGACAGTAGTATGAGGATGTGTATAGACTACCGTGAGTTGAACAAGTTGACGGTGAAGAACAGATATCCATTGCCAAGGATAGATGAATTGTTTGACCAACTTCAAGGTGCAAGTTGGTTCTCCAGGATAGATCTTTGATCTGGCTACCATAGCTGAAGGTAAAAGAACAAGGTATTCCTAAGACAGCGTTTCGCACGCGTTATGGACATTACGAGTTCCTCATTATGTCTTTCGGTTTAACTAATGCGCCAGCTGCCTTTATGGATTTGATGAATCGAGTGTGCCGGCTGATGCTAGATAAATCAGTGATTGTGTTTATTGATGATATCCTGATTTATTCAAAGAGCGGAGAAGAACATGCCGGTTACATACGCGAGGTATTGGAGACACTTAGAAGGGAGAAGCTTTATGCTAAATTCTCTAAGTGTGCTTTCTAGTTACGTGAAGTTCAATTTTTGGGTCACGTGGTTAATGCTGAAGGAATTATGGTGGACCCGGCGAAGGTTGAGGCAGTAATGCAATGGAAGTCTCCAAAGACACCATCCAAGATTCATAGTTTCTTGGGTTTGGCGGGCTACTACCGAAGGTTTATTCAAGACTTTTCCAAGATAGCCTTACCTTTGACCAAATTGACACGCAAGGATATGAAGTATGTGTGGGGACGAGAACAGGGGGATGCATTTGAGGAGTTAAAGGCAAGATTAACTCAGGCTCCTGTCTTGACATTGCCCGAAGGGAGTGAGGATTTAGTGGTCTATTCAGATGCTTCCTATTCGGGTTTGGGTTGCGTGCTAATGCAACGTGGGAAAGTGATCGCTTACACATCTCGGCAATTGAAGACCCATGAGACCAATTACCCCACTCATGACTTGGAGCTAGCAGCGGTGGTTTTTGCGTTTAAGATTTGGAGGCATTACTTATACGGGACAAAGTGCACATCTTCACGGACCACAAGAGCTTAAAGTATTTCTTTGAGCAGAAGGATTTCAATATGAGACAAAGGAGGTGGCTAGAATTAATCAAGGATTATGATTGAGATCCACTACTATCCGGGTAAAGCTAATGTAGTGGCCGACGCCCTTAGCCAAAAGGAGAGACCTGAGCCTATTCGGGTGAAGGCGTATTAGTTGGTGATGACCTCGGATGTGTTGACACAGGTCAAAGAATTTCAAAATGAAGCATTGAAAGAAGATCGTCTCAACTCTAAACGAATGAGAGGTCTGGTCACAGAGTTGGGAGAAAATACCCACGGGGTTAAAACCCGCTTTGGGAGGATGTGGATCCCCCGATATGGAGATCTACGGGGGTGAATTATGAACGAAGCTCATAATACTCGATACTCCATTCATCCTGGTGCTACCTAGATGTATCAAGACATGAAGAAAGATTACTGGTGGCCGGGTATGAAACGCGACATGGCGGAGTATGTGAGTAAGTGCCTTACTTGCTTGCAAGTGAAGGCGGAACATCATAAACCATACGGGAAGATCCAACCGTTGGATATACCCGAGTAGAAGTGGGAGCATATCACCATGGACTTCATAACAAAGCTACCCCGTACTACGAGGGGGTACGATACCATCTGGGTGATAGTTGATCGATTGACAAAGAGTGCTCACTTCCTACCGATCCGCGAGACGTATTCATCCGAGAGATTGGTGGATCTGTTCATTAAAGAGATCGTAGCTCGTCACGGTGTGCCGGTGTCCATCGTGTCAGATCGTGACACCTGGTTCACATCGAAGTTTTGGAGGAGATTCCATGATGCGATGGGGACGAGGCTACACATTAGCACGGCCTATCATCCTCAGACAGATGGTCAGTCTAAGAGATTGATCCAAACACTCGAAGATATGCTTCGTGCATGCATGATCGACTTTGGAGGAAGTTGGGATGATCATCTACCATTAGCAAAGTTCTCGTACAACAACAGCTATCATGCCAGCATTGGTATGCCACCATACGAGATGCTATATGGCAGGAGGTGTAGAACGCCCGTATGTTGGGGAGACATTAGGCAGAAGGAATTGGGAAGCATCGAGGTGGTAGAGGCTACGACCGAAAAGCTAGAAAAGATCAAAGCCTTTATGAAGGCAGCCAAGGATAGATAGAAGTCGTTTGCCGATAAGAGGCGTAGACCGATCGAGTTCAACGTGGGTGATAAAGTCATGTTGAAGGTCTCACCTTGGAAAGGGATCATCCGGTTCAGGAAGAGAGGCAAGCTGAGTCCAAGATACATAGGGCCTTTCCAAATTTCTTAAATAAAAGCATGGGTTTTGATGAACTTGAACTGTAACACCCGAAAACTTGGTCAAATAAATAAAAAGAAAAGTATCTAGAAGAAATAAAAGAAGGGGCAAAGATGAGGGGTGTAAAGTGTAAATAGTACACAAAAAAGTCAAAAGCTTCACTTATAAGGGCATGGTCGCCCATGCCCCATCCTGCTGCTGCTACTATCGAAAAGAAAAGAAAAGAAGAAGCTGCATTTTAAGGTTTTCTCTCGGTTGTGAAGAAGAATAGGGCTGCAATCTTCGAAGGTTAGTATGTTTATATGTTAATTGGTTCGGTTTCTTTGTGGTTTCACCCTTAGAAACCGATTATTAAGTGTTTTTGGTGTTTTGGTGCTTGTTTATGTTTGTTTTTATGTGTTTGAACTCTAGTGCAGGCAAGTTTGGAGGAGTGTTACTTGTTTGCTGCTATAGGTGAGTTCTAGACCCTGTTTTAACATGTTTCAAACAACCTTTGGGGCTGAAAATGCATGATTAAAATGTTTTACAACTGATTTATGTTTACCCGTATGTATATATATGTTTATGCTTACGTTCTATGCTTGTTTTATGTGTTATGGTTGCTTAGAATGTTGGGTATAAGCTTAGAACATATTAGTATGCAGTTTGGGTTTGAATGTAAGTTTGAAATATACATAACTGATGGTCATGCGCCCAAACAGGGCCCATGCGCCTGGGATTTTAACTTAGAAACGCCCAAGTTCAGGCCATGCGCCCAAACAGGGCCCATACGCCTGGAATATTTGCCTTAGAAAAATTATCTGGGGCTCATGCGCCCCAATAGTGCCCAAGTGCCCAAGGTTTTGCATGAAATTGACAAGTGTAAACTCATGCACCTAAATAGTTTCATGCGCCCAACCCTTTGTTCAGGCGCCTAAGTGCTAGTCCATACGCCTGAACAGTTCATGCGCCCAGAATGTAAGGTAAAATGCCTAAGTGTAAGAGTTCATGCGCCCAAATAGTGTTGATGCGCCTAAGCAGGGCTCGTGCGCCTGCATAGTACTCATGCGCCTAAACACTTAGAAAATTTTCTAGAATTTTGGGAAATCAGAATTTTAGGGTTTGACCCTGGTTTGACTTGGTGATATCACTTGATTATTTTATTTATGTTTTGGGCTGTTCTTGTGTTCCTATTTATTATATTATTATGTGACTTTACGTGGTGTGATTTATCATTAAAGAAAGTGGAAAGATTAATGATAATGAGTAGTGGAACATAAAGAACGGAAGAAAGACTTGCAAGCAAATTCACATGAGGTTCACAACCACTAGGTTGTTAGCTCAACTGTGTGAGGTTTAGCTAACCTGTTGGATGCACACAGGGTCAATCTTTGAGATTGAGGGGACCCTTGTTGCTGCCCCGGTACTGGAGTCGGCTTCGTGCATCAGTATGTGGTCTATGTGTAGACCTCGGCCCAGTACCAGTTTTGTGCGCAATATCGGGGGCATAGCACATTGGTCCAGATTAAGTGAAAGATTAAAATAAAAGTTTGGATGAACGACGATGTAAATGGTAAAAAGAAGATAATGGATGTTATCTTAACTGTACATATGATGTGTGATCACGTACGAATGAAAAGTGTATTATTTTAAAGGTTATTTTCGTATACAAACCTTTTAGGGTATTTTAATGTTTTAAAACTAGAACTCACTCAGCAATGCTGACTTTTATGTATTTTCAGTTGGCAGGTAAATTGCTGAGGATGGCACTTGGGGAGGCTACTCGTCGGGTCTAGACTGGCATCCGTTCACTCTTAATAATATTGTTGTTTTATAATGCAATTAACTGATCTTTTGTAACTGATAACAAACACAAATTTATTGCTTGACAACAGCGTTTATTAATGAAGTGAATGGTTTTGTTATTAATTCCGCTGCATCATTTTAAGAATTATGTAATGTTTTTATTTAATTATGCTGTGATTGACCAACTGTGAGGTCTCCGGGAAAGGGGCCTTACATGAACCTGGGTTTTTGATGAAACCGAAATTGGTTTTCATCAACGAGTATGTTCTTTGATTCTATTATTTGTCAGATCTGACAAATGTTGTTTAAGAGATTATATCGATTGAGGTAGAGGTAAAGAAGATGAGTGGAAAGTCGAAGGAGAAGGAGAAGGACGCGAATGACGATGCATCTATGTCGGCAAGAACTTAGTATTTGTTTAACATTATCATTGTTAATTGTCAATCTTAGATTTTTGGTTTGTGTTTGTTTATCTTGGATGATATGTGTGTTCTTAAGGATGATATATATATATATATATATATATATATATATATATATATATATATATATATATATATATATATAGAAATACACAATTTGTTTTAATATTGTTTATTAGAGAAAATTTGACAATCTTAAGAACAAGCACAAAGCAAGATTATTGTCTTACCCCTGATCTCATCTATACCATTGATTGAGAATCTTTAATATTTTATATTATATCAATGGTTGTGATATAGTTAAAGGGTTATTACAATTATGAAGGGTTCTTATATGAACTCAATCTTATATATATATATATATATATATATATATATATATATATATATATATATATATATGCATATATATCTACACAGTACATATATATACATATATATATATACACACATATATATATATATAGGGGAGAGTTTCAAAAAAAACTCTGATTTACTAAAAAACTAAAAAAAACCAAATCTAAACCATTGATCAAATTGATCAATGGTTGATATACATAATAGCATTTTAGTAATAGTTAAAAACTAAAATAGATTATATTAATGATACAAGGGCATAGATGGAACAAAAAAATTGTTAGTATTGGAAATTATCATCAAAATTCCTAAATTCACTCTTCTCTCTCTTCTCTCATAAATTACATTTGAAAAATACAATTTGACTTCATCTTCATCATCTTCATATTCATCAACTTCATATTCATCAACAGTTAACTCCATCTTCATTGTTTATTAAAAAAACAAATAGTTAATTGATGCACCCATATGTAAACCTGCTTACGTATATGTAAACACATGAGTAACTTGCTTAGATATATGTAAAAAAATCAAATCTAATTGAAAATCTTTCGAAAAACTAAACCACTTTGATACATCTTGTTACATATATACAAGGGTTATGAATTAAGTATATATATTACTATTACACATAACATAGTTTAAAACAATTTCATTGAGCTCATAAATTTATGTATATGTAACTATAACACATAACTAGTAAAAAAAATTTTGTTGAACTCAAAAAGTTACACATATGTAGACATGGTTCCGTATATGTAACCTGGTGTAATTAATGTAACTATAACACATAACTAGACGTGGTTATGAATATATAACTTAATTACATATACATAACAATCACAAAAAGCTAGAATTTGAAAAAACTATTGTCAACAGAAACACCAAAGATGTAACCCAGTTAACATCTATGTAAGCTGTAGTATTTTGTTTCTTAACCCACTTTTACATATAGGCAACTAGATTTAATGTATATGTAACTTGATTCATGTATATATAAGTAGAGTTGCGTATATGTTACATATATGTAACTTGATGGAACTCGAATGAGTTAAAATTATGTAACCCACATATGTAACACGTAGTTACATATACGTAAACGAACAATAGGATAATGTCAACTTTTATCATCATCATCATAAATTTCTTTGACGATGATTTCTGCTTCTATTACGTACTTAACTTACGTATACGTAACTCTTATGTATAAATCACCATTACCATCTTAATATCCTATACCTAAATCAAACACCTTTTCAATGAAATCAAACAATAATAGATAAAATCAAACACCTTCTTGATTCTGTTTCTTGCGATTGATTGAATAAGCTGTGAGTACATACCGTTTGTTCCGCTAATTTCTTCTTCTTCAATTTCATGCTGATCATTGTCATTCAACTTTTTGTTTGCAAGAGATAGTGACCAATAAAGTGTTAATTTTGATATGTGTTTATAAATATTTTTTTGATTTGCGAGAGACTTTGAGAAAACTAAATTATTACATCGAACTCTCTGTAAAGATTTGAACTAGGTCATCACCACCATTTTCTCATACTCTGGAAGTTTATTTTTGTTTTTGATGAATAAGAAAGCAATGATATTTGTAAGGATCAACTTGTGACAAAGATCAATCTTGTAACGAATATGCGGAATGTAGACATTACGGTTAAGATTGAAAGATCAAAGGAAAAACTCAAACACAAGATGTAAATAATTTCAATAGTATTGCTCTCTAATTTGGTAACAGTTACAGTAAGTGCAAAATCAGGAAATAAACAAAAGCTTACAATTACATTACAAAACTTCTATATATACTAAACTAGAAGTTCTCGCGCGAGTCACTAGTTCTCGCGCGACTAGATGTTGTCGTGCGAGAATCAAGTTTTTGCGTGGTAACATGGACTTTTCGCATGACTTGATCTTCTTCATCTTCATTTGATTTCCTGAGGCTCTAGGTTCAACCCCTACAATCTCCCCCTAGGCTCGGTAAATCAATGCTCTTAGAAGTCCACATCATCAACTTGATAACTGCCCCCGTAAGCATACATCTTATTATCCAAGGCCTTCATGATCATCCAATCATACTATGCTGCTATGAAATGAACAGATTCATCAACTGCAATTGGGCAAGCATGCAGCTTCATCAAATCATCTTTTCCAAATTTGAGCAGATCCACAGGGTCAATGACATGGTATTCTTTATCTTCACATTTAATCAACGCATGACCCGTATCCTTTTCACAACTCCACCTCTTAAGCTTAGACAAGCTGTTAACTGGCATGGGAGCATGAATAGGGATATTCCTTACATATCTCGAATGCTTGTAAACCCTTATCTTTATCGGTTTGTTTGTCACTGGATCTAGTCGGGTCTCATCTTCAATTAATTTGGATTTAGCTGTCTTAAAGTCCTTGAAGTTGGTTTTGCTTTGTCTCCAAATCATACTTCTTATCCAATTTCCTTTACTATAGTTACTCGGGTTAATAAATGGAACACGACCCATAGCATATAAGTCTGATGCTCTGAGAGTATGAAAGTCATGTTCATCCTGAAAGTATTCGATAGCACCACCCTTTCGCTTGATATATATAATCTCTTCTCATCATCGTATGCCCAGCTGATCATAGTTTTTGAGTTCCCATACCTTGTGAAAGGTTTGGAATGTCTCAGTGTATGTATGTAAGCTGGTGGAGAAGGAGCAGCAACTGTTAAGTTTCCGACCTGACGCACAGTACTTTGACTTGTAACATTGGTTGTCTCGTCAGTCGTTTGTTGATTGCTCGACTATCCTACGATTTCTCCTTCTTCTAGCAAAGTATCTGAAAACAAGTCTTTAAGACTGTTTCCAAATATGTCAGTGTAGTCTATCCTTTCATCCAAATCATCAAACACACCAAAATCTTCTTCAGATTCCTCAGCAGTCAGTCTTTGCTGGAAAATATAAAATTCTCTCTATTAAGCAGCTTCAATAGCAGGGTCTAATGGTGTGTACTTAACTGTATCATCGGGACTTGGTCCGGAGACATTTTCAGTGCCCGATGATTCAGCAGTACTAGTTGCTACACCCATATCTTCCCCTTGATCATCATCATCATCATCTCCTTCATCACCATCATCACCATCATCATCCTCTTCATCATCACCACCATCATCATCACCTTCATTATCACTAGAATCATAATTAATCAAGTCTAAACCATCATCATCATCTACTGGATTAGGAATAGGCATAACATGCTCAGGCTCCACAAACGCCTCTCCAGTATAAACTACAGGTTGATCCTCAACAATCATAGGAATATCAGTGATAGGTGACTCTTGATCAACATTAGCAGTCTCTGTTGTCCCTACTTGAATAACAGGATCAACAGGATACTCTGAAGCAGGAATAGGATCATCAGCAGGTTCAAGACCAACAGATTGCTATCCACTAGTTTCTCCAACCTCTGTGGTCCAGTGTTGTGTAGACTGAAATGACATACGAGAGTTGATATCCCTTAAGTTTTGCTCTAGGATCTGAACATAGATAAAAATAAATGTTTGCTGACGTTTAAGACCCTTGATCCTCTTATCTTTCTCAATCAATTTCCTCTGCAACTCATCGATTATCTATGTCTTCTCCAACATTTCTCTCTCTATATTATGTACACGTTCATCAAGTGTGATACGTGTTGGTGAACTAGTCGAAGTACTAGCACCCTGTCTATGCTCAGGAGGAGTGTTGATGATGTCTTCCATACAAACTGTCTCATCATTCCCTGAATCTCTTGGAGGGGTCCTTAACACATCAGTAGTAGAAGTGGGCAAATCAGATGATGTTACAGTAGTAGTTTCTGTAACAATCACGGGTGTCTCAGTTGGTGTAGCCTCACTTGCTGTGACTGGAGTCTTAGAAAGAGTAACATCTTTTTCAATTGGCTCTATGGTCACGGGGTCTGATGCTTTCTCAACATGCCTCGTCCTCTACCCCTACCAATAGGACTATCTCCTGCCCTTTTCGCCATCCTTTTTCTCCTACCTCTACTAACAACAGTCTCTTCTGGAACAAAATCTACATCACGTTCCTTAGCAGTGCGTTTTGCAGGAGTTTCACGCACTCTGGGACGTTCTTGCAACACATAAGGCACATTCCTACTTTGGTCACTATCAGTCTCACTATCATTCCCAGTTAACCAAGAATCAATCTCTGCATCTATATCAGACCTCCTAGCACCCTGAGAATTTTCAGGTGCTTCTTGAGCAGGATGTGTAGATGTACCAGCTATATCATCTCTATGAACATGGTGAGCCTCTGTCTCATGTGGCTGAGCCTTAGCTTGAAAACCTTCAACAAATCTCCCCAGCTTAGCAAAATGGGATCCATCCCAAGCATTCCCTCTAGCTCCCATCAAGTAAGTGAATATGTCCTTCTTTATTACCATGACATCATAGGTAGATGAATTAGACACAGCTAACTCAGGATGAGCAGCATTCACTATCATCTGTAAGAATCTAGGATACATGATGAATTTCTTCCTAACAGTGGCTATGACATTCTTTTGTATCCCTACAAATATAGCCTTGGATATGCTGTATGGAAGATCATCAATAAGAGATATCAGCAGGGATCCAAAAACAGCATTAAGGCTATCCATGCCAGCCTTCAAATTACTTAGGCAATGGATCACAACGTGAAACAGATACTTCCAAAACGATGGCAAATACTTCTTCTCTAGTGAAAGATATCTGTGACTATAATCCATCCTGACCAAACAGTCTTTGGCCACTTCATCGTCTATCTTAACAGGTGTATTTGGCTGATCTTCTAATAAGAGCACACTGTTAATCACCTCTGCTGTGATAACCACCTTCTTGCCTTTCACTGTGGTTGATATGCATGGTTCTCCAGTCTCATCAATCTTAATAGCTGAAGACTGCCAGAACTAATCAATAACATTAGTGTAGATAGAAGTATTGGCTGAGATGGCATAATGAATCCGTGATGACTTCCGACCATCAATCAGTGATCGAAATAAATCTTTGTCATCAGTTACATCTCCAAGATACGCCACAACATTATGGTTTTTATTTAAAACCATTGGTCGTGCCATCTGAAACATAGAACAAAATTAATAAGTACAAAATATTTCAAACTTAGAACAAAAATTCACACTTAGACAAATTTTGAAAAATGAACTTCTCGTGCAAAAAGATCAACTACTCGCATGAAGACTTTGAGTTTCAGTTTTAACTTTTCACGCGACAAGCTATATTTTCGCATGAACCTGACTTTGACAGAAAGTCAACTTTTCGCGCGACAATTTAATTTCAGGTGAATAGTTCTATGTGAATTTGAAAATTCTCGCGTCTATTCAAACTCAACTGACTTTACGCATGCGAGAAGTCTGTGCAATTTTAGATTTTCAATTGAACAATTTCAAAGTGTTTTAACCACTAATACATGTTCATTAGATGTCGCCTAAGTCATTTTTAAGGTTAGTCATGTTTAATTTTTTTTTTCAATTTAACATGTATAAGTCCATTTAACTTTCGATCAAGAACCTAACACATTCAAATCTAAACATTAATCATCAATATACCTTAAAAATTACTTGGGAATCAAAATGCGAATAGAATGGATGTAAGAATCAAAATAGAAATGGTTTCGACACTTAGAATTTTGAGTGAAATTTTCTGAAAGTTGACATGCGAATAGTGTCTTTTCTCACAACTGTTGTTTTTATAGCACTCTGACTTCTCACGCGAGAAGTCAGAGTTCTGGCACACAGAACTTTTCACTTCTTTCGAACCTTTCGCATTTGTTGAACTTTTCTCATGCGACAAGTTCAATTTTCTTTTTAAAATTTTCAACTTTTTAATTTTCAAATTTTCAAATTTAATTATCCTTTAAGCCATTTGATTTGTTATGAAAATGATTATGTTTAACTATATGTTTTATAATTATTCTAACACCCTTAATTTATTTTTTTTGTAAAATGTTATAAAATTGAAACAAGTTGAAAAACATATTTACACAAACAATTTTAACATACTATTCTACTTATTTACTTAACTATTTTTGATAAATTTTCAAGTACAGGATCATATTTCTTAGAAATCGATCATTACCATCATCCAGATTTATTATAAATGGGACTGGTTATGTTGATTGTCAATATATTATGTCCATTTTAAACTTAGACTTCAAGTTTACTTAGATACATAAGCTGTGATATTTATCATGTTTTGATTAAATTATATGTCTTCAGTGTGTCCACAATCAAAAATTCTATAGACCCTTATCTAATTCAAGACACTTTCGAGATTTCAAGTCACCCCAATTTGACTTAAACCCTTCACTTCTGATCAGCATTTTTAGAATGATTTCTCTGATATAATATCTATTATAAGCATAACTAGCCTGAGAAACGTTTCTAAACACAGAATATTAACAAGTTTGAAGACTTATTAACAGTCAGTCGGATTTATGTTCTTGCCCTTACAAGACGTTTAGCACTTACATGCCAAGTCGGACTTACATGCCCCATCTTTTGATTTTGCCTCCTGTGTCAGAACATATTCTCAAAAGGAAAAATAGTTATCATATAGTATGTATATCTATGACATATCTTTTATTATTGTGCTCATTGGCATCTTTTATTCCTATATGGCCTTTTGGCTTCTTTTTGCTTCTTTTATTTGTTTTTCTCTTTTGTATTTTGTTTTCATTTGTATATCTATTTTTTTTTTGTTTTGAATTTTACATATATATATATACAATATCTGAAAGAAACTGGATCAAAAAGTAACTGGCTTGAGCATGACCAAACTATAACTCTCAACCTGTCTTAGCATGGAATCAGAGTTACCACAAAACCTTGATGAGTTACCCACTTCAGTCATAGATAGTTACTTTCAGTGCATCACAGAACATAGTGCTTTTCATTCTTGAACGTCCAGCCTATCAACATATCAAACATAATCCAAGTCAGTTTCTTGTAAACCTTAGGATGCAACAAATCAAAATCAAGAAATGTACTACCATTTCCTGTATAATCTTGAAAATTTAATTTTCTCAATTTTTGTAAACCAAAATCTTTTTGTACTTTTCTTCAAATTATTTACTCCCCTTAAGGACAAAATCTTTTTAAAGTATTTTCAAATTTTCTCCCCCTAAAATTGTGATTATCTAAACAGAAAATAACAATTTTAACTAAAAAAACAAAGAAAAATATTTTGTAAAAGGTGTAAGAATAAATGTTAACCAAAGTTAATCATTCCCAAAGATTTAACTAAAAAGCCAAATCTGGAATGATCAAATGCCTTAGTAAACAAATCAAGAATGTTGTCATCTGTGGAAATTGATTCCAAATGAATAAGTTTGCGTTTAAAGCAGTCACGAATGAAATGCAGGCGGATGTCAATGTGTTTTGTCTTTGAATGCTGAATTGGATTCTTCACAATGTTTATAACTACAGTATTGTCACACAAGATTTTAGTGTCATAAATATTTAGGCCATAATCAAGGAGTTGTTGTTAAATCCAAACGATTTGTGAACAACAACTTGATGCAACCATATATTCAGCCTCTGTAGTGGATGTGGATACTGTCTGCTGTTTCTTGCATTGCCATGAAATCAACCAATTGCCTAGAAATTGACAACCGCCAGTAGTAGATTTCCTGTCCAAGTTTCATCCTGCATAGTCACTGTCAGTATAAGCAAATAAATTGAAAATAGAATTTCTAGGATACCAAAGGTTGAGTGTTGGTTGACCCTTGAGATACTTAAAAATCCTCTTGACAGCTTTCATGTGAGATTCCTTTGGATTACTTTGATAACATGCACACTGACAAACAAGAAACATGATGTCCGGTCTGCTTGCAGTGAGATACATCAGAGAGCCGATCATTGATCGATACATGTGCTGATCAAAATCTTCTCCCGTGAGGTCTAGAGTCAAAGTAGGACGATAAGACATAGGAGTAGGAGCTGTCTTGGAGTCTTGGAATTTGTATTTGTCTAGAATACTATGAATATACTTTTCTTGATGTATCAGTATTCCCTTATCATCTTGTTTAACTTGAATGCCCAAGAAAAACATCATTTCTCCAAGAGAACTCATCTCAAATTTCTATTTCATTACTGCTTCAAATTCCTTGCACAAATCATCATTGGTAGATCCAAAAATAATATCATCGACATAAACTTGAACGAGAATAAGATCATCACCAGTCTTCCGTATGAATAAAGTTTGATCAATTGCACCTCGTGTATAACCATTTACAAGCAAATGTTCAGTGAGAGTGGCATACCAAGCTCGAGGTGCTTGGTGTAAACCATAAAGTGCTTTGTCTAACTTATAAACATAGTC
This sequence comes from Flaveria sonorensis, assembly GCA_025506505.1. Lineage (NCBI taxonomy): Eukaryota > Viridiplantae > Streptophyta > Magnoliopsida > Asterales > Asteraceae > Flaveria > Flaveria sonorensis. The sequence goes on along the minus strand of CM046437.1, from coordinate 945,692 downwards.
AGGATGATCTGGATCTTCAAAACCTGGTGGTTGACAGACATAGCTTTCTTCTTTCATTTCACCATACAAAAATACAGTTTTAACATCCATTTGATATACTGTGAAGTTTTTGTATGAAGCATATGCCAGAAAATATCGTATAGCTTCTAGTCTTACAACAGGAGTGTATACTTCTTCATAATCAAGCCCTTCAATTTGATAGAATCCTTGAACAACAAGTCTGGCCTTGTTGCGGACAATCACATATTTTTCATCCGTCTTGTTCTTAAAAATCCATTTCGTACCGATTGGAAACTTACCCTTTGGTAATTCACACAGATGCCAGACATTCAGCTTCTTGAATTGCATCAGTTCGTCCTGCATGGCCTCTACCCAACTATTTTCTTTTAATGCCATTTCAACATTCTTCGGCACAACTTGTGATAGAAAACATGAATACAAACATGTATTTATCATTCCTGATTGACTTCGAGTTTGGACACCTTGTGATAATGGACCAATAATTGCTTCAGTTGGATGGTCTCTATGAATTCTTAACTGTGGAATCGTATCTTCAGAAATAACTTCGTATAAGTTAGACATGTGTCCAACTGGTTCTTCAGCAGTGCTTCCTCCTTCAGGTTGATAAATAATATCTTCGTCTTGATTATCATTGTTAACAGAGAGATCTTCAAATGGTACTTGAATTTTATCAATTGGATCAACTTGAATAGAAGAGGAACTCTGATCAGAAACCTATGGGACTTGTTCAGCAACTGGATCTAAATGAAATGAATAATCTTCAAAAACAGAATATGAAGCAGCTACAACATTTGAAGAAGAAGGTATGTCTGATGATATTCCAGTTGCTTGAGAAGGAATAGATCCAATATCATTAACAAAAATATCATGAATTGAGGATGTTAAAGGCAGATTACTTGTAAAAACAACAGATGATCGATTAAATGTTTCAAATAAAGAAGCATAATCATAAACCCATGAAGGTGCAGAACCTGCATCTGTTTTGTTAGATTCGTGCCAATCAATATCAAATGACTCAATTATTTGTTTTGATCTTTTATTATAAACCCGATATGCTACTTTGTTGGGTGAATATCCAACAAAATAACATTCATTTGCTTTTTCATCAAATTTATATTTAGAATCAGATGTGTTTAACAAAGTACAACAACATCCAACTGTTTTGAAATATTTGACTTTGGGTTTATGTTTGAAAAAGATTTCACAAGGAATCATATTTTATTGTTTGTTGATTAATACATGATTCTAAACATAATATGTAGTATAAACAGCTTCAGCCCAAAAGAATGATGGTAATTTGGCTGCTGATAACATAGTTCTGGCTGCTTCAATTAAAGTTCTGTTTTGTCTTTCTGCTACTCCATTTTGTTGTGAACTTCCTGCAGAACTGAATTATCTTGCTATCCCATTAGAGTCACAGAACTCGTTTAAGATACAATTACAAAATTCGGTTTCGTTATCACTACGTATGCATTTGATTGTTTTGTCCGTCTGATTCTCCATGAGTGTCAAGAATTTCGTCAGTAAATGAGGTGTCTCATCTTTGGTTGCGAAGAAGAAAACCCATGTAAATCTAGAAAAATCATCAGTAATTACTAAACAATATGACGACATCCCAATGTAACACCCGAAAATTTGTTTAAAATAAAGGAAAAGAAAAGTATCTTGAAAGAAAAGATAATGGATGCAAGTGGAGGGGGGTAAAGTGTACAAAGTACAAAACCTTATTATTCTATGGTTTAAAAAGCATGGCCGCCCATGCCACAACCTTTTTCATATTGCTTTCGGCTGGAACAAGAAAGAAGAAAGAAGAGCTGAAGTTTCATCGGTTCCTTGAAGAAGAGGTTGTGATTTCGAAGGTGTGTATCTTTCTTGTGTTATTGGTTCGGTTTTAGTTGAATTTTCAGCTTGTGAATCGATTCTTATGTGTTCTTGTGCTTGGTTTTGTGTTTTGGGGTGTTTAGGCGTTTGAACTCCAGGTTGCTCTCGGGTTTGGTGGAGTTTTACTCGAAAGCAGTAGAGGTGAGTTCTAGGTCCCCTCTTTTAATTTTTTTCTGCTAATTTGGAGCTGATTTACATATTTTACTGATGTTTTTGTAACAAGATATGATTTTCATGTATGGTGCGAATGATGTTGATGTTATGGTGTGTTATGTGCTTCCCTTGTTGATCGTTTTAAGTTTGTGATGTTCCAAGTGTTAGATTGTTAGATCTAAGCTGTGTTCATGTTAGAATGATGATTGGGTTCTGGTAATGGCATAAGTTGTATTTCAGGTTAGTTTTTATGATCAACATTTAACAGTTAGTCTTTAGTTCATGCGCATTTGTTATGTCTTCATGCGCATTTGTTATGTCTTCATGTACATTTGTTATGCCTTCATGCGCGTTTGTTATGTCTTCATGCGCATTTGTTATGTCTTCATGTGCATTTGTTATGTCTTCATGCGTATTTGTTATGCCTTCATGCGCATTCATTATGTCTTCAGGCGCATTTGCTAAGTGTTCATCCGCATTTGTTTTGCCCAGGCGCATTTGCTAAGTGTTCATCCGCATTTGTTTTGTGCATGCACATTTGCTACAGTATCCATGTGAATTGCTTTACTCATCCACATTCATTTCATGCGCATTCCTGACCCTTAGAAAATTTCCTGAGAATGTTCATCCGCATTTGTTGTACTCATCTGTATTTGTTGTACTCATCCGTATTTGTTGTACTCATCCGCATTTGTCTAAGTTCATACGCATTTGTTTAAAGACTTGGGATTTTTTGGAAATTTTGGGGATAGAATTTAAGTATGGATAACTTCGTTTTAAGGAAGGATTATGCTTGTTTAAAGATTATTATGCTTGGTTCTTTCTTATGTGCTGCTTTTTTTTCTATGTCTATAATATTTTCATGTTATGTGATTATGTAACGCGCATCTTAATAAGTATTATCCATAACAAGTGGACACGAAAGAATAAAAGAAGAATAATGAAACTTAATTAATGTTACCCCGGGCCCTTATGATGAATGAAAAGCCTTGCAAGCAAAATGAATGGAGGTGCACAACCTTATTGTCGTTAGCTCAACTGATATGCGACTGTATAGCCCATGAGGATGCACATCTGGGGTCAAATCCTAGGGATTGACCAATGAATGAATGGGATCCTAGTTCATGACCAGGCTTCGTGCCTAGCAATGTGGATCAACTGTCGATGGGTTAGCTACCAGTATAAACGTTTGCTTACAGGGGTTCGGCATTTTTTGCCAACCAACAATGTAGGCTCTTGCTTTGTGCAATCCTAGCTAATGAAAGAGAAAGATAATGAAAGAAAGAAAGATAATGAATCACTTTATGATTGATTATGTATATTGATGAATGAACCCCAAATGAAGTTTACAATATGTATTTTTCTATATTATTAAACTAAAACTCACTCAGCAACGCTGACTTTTTATATGCATATCAATTGGAAGGTAAGGATGTTGCTAGGGATGGCACGCGGGTGAGGCTACTTGGCGGGCAAAGACTGGCATCCATTCGTGCATGATGATTTTGTTGTTTTGTAGTACAACCGAACGATACTTTTTGTAACTGTTAAAATACAATGATGTATTATTTAGAAATATCAAATATTTTTTAATGTACGAATGGCTTTTAACAACTTAATCTGCTGTGATATTTTATGAAATGTTTTTATCTTATATGAAAAATGTTGTGATTGTCCAACTGTGAGGTCTCCGGAACCGGGCATTACAAGCTGGTATTAGAGCCAAAGTTTAAGAGAAATGGGTAAATATTTTCAAAACCTAAACTTAAACTGAGAATGGAACCAAAAGGAAGGATGCCAGCCCAAGTAGCTACGTTCCATCAGGTAATTTTTCATAATTAATCGGTATTACGTGCGTGTGCTATTTGATCTATGTGCTTAGTAGATTTGGACACTGATGTAGTCTGGATAGGGAATGCTTGGGGGATGAAGAGTAAAGTAAGTGGCTAATCATAACTAGCCACTGTAATTAGGGACTTACTATACTTGACATAATCTGAGCTATTACCTTGAATAACCTTGTTAGTGCTTGAATCTTATAGGAGGTAGACCTTATGGCGGGTAAGAAACCTGGGAAGGCAACCCGAGGCGATGCTAGTGGCGGGCGTACTACTGGGCCACGTGTCACCCAAAGAAAAGCTAAGGCTCTCGAGATAGTTCATGAGGACTCGGGTATTCATAGCCACCAAGAGGGTGAAGGATCAGCCACCCTCAAGTCTATAGTAAAGGAAGCTATTGCTGACGAAATCTACAACATCATGCAAAACGTGTTACCTTCAGTGGTGATCGAGGTATTGAGGGCAGTAAAGGATGGTGAAAAGACCAAAGATACAGAGGAAAAGGAGAAAGCTGATGAAGAGCCATCTAGTCCCAAGGTGATAATCCCTGATGATGATAGCGAGGAGGAGAAAGAGACCGCTAAGGGGTGCACCTATGGGGAGTTTCAGAGGTGCAAACCCCCGACCTTTAATGGTAATGGCAATGCTACTGCTGCTCATCGTTGGGTTCGAGAGATAGAGGCAATTCTAGACATTAGTGAGTGCAGGGAGGATCAAAAGGTGAAGTTTGCCTCCCATTCTTTTGTTGACTCGGCATTATGCTAGTGGGACAACATTGTCCAAGCCGAGGGGAAATGATCTGTTACAAGGATGAGGTGGTCGGATTTGAAAGAACTGGTACTGGAGGAGTATTGTCCACATCAGGAGTTAGACAAAATTAAGAAGGAGTTCTTGCATTTGGAAGCTGGAAACATGACTCATCAAGAGTATACCTCTAAGTTCAATGAGCTTGCAAGACTCGTGCCGGATCTAGTAACCCCCAGAGTCCAAGAAGATCAAGAGATACATGCAGGGTCTGCCCGTGGATATCAGGAAGAACATGATAGCTGCTAGACTGAGCACTTTTAGGTCTGCATTAGATTTGGCCGAAAGGTTTTATGATGAGAGGGATCCGGTGCCAATTCAGAGGAAGGTTGAAAAGAGTTGGAACAAGAACGGTAATGGGAAGCGATTCAGGGGTGACCATTATGGGATCGGGGAAAAGAAGATGAGGATTGACGATCGCCGCCTAGGATTGAGTAAAGGGGGTAACAGGAGGGAATGTAAGAAGTGTGGGAAGGTTCAATTGGGTGAATGTAGAGTGGGGACAGAGTGCGGGGTACCACGGTGTTATCGGTGTGGGAAGGTAGGCCACTCGGGCCAAGATTGCAAGAAGGGTGGAGCAGGGAGCTCCGAGACTGAGACTATAGGCGAGAAAGGGAGGAGTGAGAACACCAAAGCTGTAACACTCGAAAATTTTAATAAAAAGAAAGGAAAAGAAAAGTATCTTGAAAGAAAAGATAATGGACACAAGTGGAGGGGGTAAAGTGTACAAAGTACAAAACACTATTATTCTATTATTTAAAAGGGCATGGCCACCCATGCTACTGCTTTTTCATCTGCTTTCGGCTGGGAACAAGAAAGAAGAAGAAGAACAGAAGTTCTCTCGGTTCTAGAGAGAGAAAGAAGCTGATTTTCGAAGGTAGGTATTTTCTTGCATCTTTGGTTTGGTTTCAGCTGAATTTTCAGCTTGTGGACCGATTCTTATATGGTTTTTTGCTTGGTTATGTATTTTTGGTGTGCTTAGGTTGTTTGAACTCTTTGGGCCTTCAAGTTCGGTGGAATTTTGCTTGAAGGCTGCAATTGGTGAGTTCAAGATCCCCGGTTTTGTGTTTTTAAACTTCTTTGGGGCTGAAAATGCATTTAAAAATGTTTTACAACTTGTATGTAAGATAATCGTATGTATGTTGTGTTTGGTTGGTTGTATTTCCTGGATTTATGCTCGTTTTAGGTACTTTGATATATTTAAGTTATGAGCATGTTAGAACGATGTTTGGGACTGAAAATAATTTAGAAACATGTATGTCTGCTACCCATGCGCCCAAATAGGGTTCATGCGCCTGAAATTTAGTTCAGACGCCTAAGTCCTTTCTTATGTGCCCAAACAGTACCACATGCTCCTAGAAATTTTGCCCAGTAGTCTAAGTGTTGTTCATGCGCCTGGATTTTTGCCCATGCGCCTAGGTGGTAGGCTCATGCGCTTGATACTTAGCCAAAAAGACTGAGTTCCACCCCATGCGCCCCAATAGTGCCCATGCGCCCACTGCCCAAATGCCTAAGTGTTTCCATGCGCCTAAGTGTTGGTGGGCCTGCATAGTGCTCATGCACCTAAAAGACTTGGAAAAATTTTTGAAATTTTAGGAAATAGAAATTTTAAGGTTTAAGCTCTGGGATGTTTTGATGGTTATATGTGTTGATGATATGCTTGATTATGACCTGTTCTTATGTTCCATATAACTTATTATTACGTGACTTTACGTGGTGTGTTTACGCTCGTATACGTAAAGTATTATCATAATGAAGCGAAAGATTAATGAAAAGTGGAAATTAACGAATAAATGAAAGTCTTGCAAGCAAATTGAATGGAGGTGCACGACCATGTTGTCGTTAGCTCAACTGTGTGTGGTTTAGCTAACCCGAAGGATGCACACTGGGTCAATCTTTGAGATTGACGGGACCCTTGTGGCATGCCCTAGGTACTGGGTCAGGCTTTGTACGCAATGTTAGGGGTCTATTTATAGACCTCGGCCCAGTACCCGCTTCATGCACAATGTTTGGGGTGTTGCATATTGGTCTGGTAGAAAGTGAAAGATAATGATAAAAGTATGAAATGAAAGAGAAGAATGATGAAAGATAATAATGAATATTATCTTGTTGTACATATGATGTGTGATCACGTACGGAAGTTTCGGATTTATGAAAAGGAAGTATTTTAAGAAAATGATATTTTATATATATAAACAAAAGAATTTTAATTCTAAAACTAGAACTCATTTAGCAACGCTGACTTTTATGCATTTTTAGTTCGCAGGTAATTTGTTCCTGGGATGGCATGCGGGGGAAAGCTACTTGGCGGGAAAGACTGGCATCCATTCGTGCATGATAATTATGTTGTTTTGTAATGCAATTAAACGTTTCTTTTGTAGCTCCTATTATACATTGATGTATTATTTGGAAACATTAAATATTAATGCAATGAATGGTTTTTTTGGTAATCTAATCCGCTGCAATGTTTTAATTAAATGTATGTAATTTTATGTAAATAATGTTATGGTTGACCAACTGTCAGGTTTCCAGGAACGGGGCCTTACAAGTTGGTATCAGAGCCAAAGTTTAAGAGAAATGGGTAAACAAATATTTTCAAAAACCTAAACTTAAACTGAGAATGGGACCGAATGAAGGGATGCCAGCCCAAGTAGCTACGTACCATCAGGTATTTCTTTTCTTAAATATTAACCGGTATTATGTGCGTGTGCTATCTGATTTATGTGCTCTTAGTAGATTTGGATACTAATGTAGTCAGGATAGGAAATGCTTGGGGGATGAAGAGTAAAGTAAGTGGCTAATCACAACTGGCCACTGTAATTAAGAACTTACTAGACTTGACATAAACTGAGCTATTACCTTGAATATCCGTGTTGGTGTTTGAATCTTATTGTGTTTAGAGGATGGCTGGTGGTAGATCTTCTAAAGCTTCCCGAGGTGGAGCACGGGGTGGTCGTGGTGCTGGACCACGTGTCATAAGGAACAAGACGAAGACTGGTGAGACGGCTCCTGCTGAGCCCGAGCTTCATCACCAGGAGGGCGGTGATGAGAGTGCTAACTTGAAAGCCTTAGTAAAGGAGGCATTTGTGGAGGAAGTACATCAGGTCATGCATACGATCCTACCATCTATGGTGACCGAGGTCATCCGTGCGATGAGGGAGAATGACAAGAAGGAGAGGGAAGAGGAGCGAAGGAAAACTACTGGGAGAAGAGGGGATGATAGAGATCATGGTGAGAGGGAGCAACTAAACACTGAGATGGCGGCCTCCAGTGATGAGGAGGAGGTGGTAGTGCGGGAGACCGCGAAGGGGTGCAGCTACGGGGCATTCCAGCGATGCAAACCCCCAACTTTTGATGGCAATGGTAATGCTGCTGCTGCTCACCGCTGGGTGAGAGAAATGGAGGAGGTGCTGGAGATTAGTGAGTGTAGGGAGGACCAAAAGGTGAAGTTTGCCACTCACTCATTTGTAGACTCAGCTTTATGTTGGTGGGACAATATTATCCAAGCCGAGGGCAGCAGGGCCATCAGAAAGATAAGGTGGGAAGAACTAAAGAAGATGGAGATTGAGGAATTCTGTCCACACCGAGAGCTCGACAAGATAGAGAGGGAGTTCCTGCAGCTAGAGGCGGGGACCATGACCCATCAGCAATACACCACCAAGTTCAACGAGATGGCGAGGCTGGTGCCGGATCAGGTAACGCTGGTGTCGAGAAAGATCAAGAGGTATATTCAGGGATTGCCGGCGGATGTCCGCAGGCACATGATTGCTGCCCGATCGAGTACTTTTAGATCGGCAGTGGATCTGGCAGGGAGACTCTATGATGAGAGGGAAATGGTTATGGTAGAGGTGAGAAAGGCGGGTGGCGATGATAGGAACTAGAGTGGAAAGCGGTTTGGACGTGGTGGTTTCACTCCAAACAACAAGAGGATGAGGGTGGATGACCGAAGGGTGGTGTCATCAAGCCCGGGGATGAAGAAGTATGGAAAATGTGGAAAGGAGCATACTAGAGAGTGTAGGTAGGGATCGAACGTATGCTTCAAGTTTGGGAAGCCTGGTCACATTGCAAAGGATTGTAGGATGTTGAAGTGGTATAGTTGTGGTGAAGAGGGTCATGTGAGTAGAGATTGCAAGAAGCCGAGGGCCAAGAGTTCTGGGGCGAAAAAGAGGACCGAGAATGAAGGACAGAGGGCGAGCGCTAGAGCATTCACCATGACCCGGGAGGAGGCCAGGGTGGACCCCGATGTCGTGTCAGGTATGTTTCTAGTAAACCAAACTTGTGCCTCTATATTATTTGATTGTAGTGCTAGTAGGAGTTTCATTTTTGCTGCTTTCTGTGCTAAGTTTCCTGTTAGTAGTAGAAGTATTGATGATCCCTTCGATGTAGAAACTGCTATTGGTAAGTCTACCAGAATTTCTGAAATGATAGAGGATTATGACATAGAACTAGAAGCCCATAGGTTCTCTACTAAACTATTTGTGATGCCCCTAGGCGTATTTGATGTAGTTCTAGGGATGGATTGGTTAGCAGCCTATGAGGCGAATATTATGTGTCGCAAGAAAATGATCCGATTAACTGCGCCCGATGGAAGTTTGGTAACGGTCTACGGTGATCGCGTGACTACGGTTCCTAAAGTGATTTCGATGGTGGTGGAAGAGAAGTGCATGAAACATGGATGTAGTGCCTACTTGGCTTACGTGAAGGATGTGGACATGTCAGTACAACAATTGTCTGATGTACCAGTTGTGTGTGACTTTCCGGATGTGTTCCCAGAAGATTTACCAGGTATGCCACTAGACCATGAGATTGAGTTTCAGATCGATTTGATACCTGGTGCTCAACCCGTTGCCAAAGCACCATGCCGATTGGCTCCGTCTGAGATGAAGGAACTGATGGTTCAGTTACAAGAGTTGATGGACAAGGGTTTCATCCGACCAAGCATCTCTCCCTAGGGTGCTCCAGTCTTGTTTGTAAAGAAGAAAGACGATAGTATGAGGATGTGCATTGACTACCGTGAGTTAAACAAGTTAACGGTGAAGAACCGATATCCGCTACCCAGAATAAATGACTTGTTTTATCAACTCCAAGGTGCCAGTTGGTTCTCGAGAATAGATCTCCGATCTGGCTACCATCGGTTGAAGGTGAAGGAACAAGATATTTTCAAAATAGCTTTTCACACACGTTATGGACATTACGAGTTTCTCGTTATGTCCTTTGGTCGAACTAACGCGCCAGCTGCTTTTATGGACTTGATGAATCGAGTGTGTCAGTCAATGTTGGATAAATCAGTGATTGTGTTTATTTATGATATCCTGATTTATTCGAAGAGCGAAGAAGAACATGCCGACCACATACGCGAAGTATTGGAGACGCTTAGAAGAGAGAAGCTGTATGCTAAATTCTCTAAGTGCGCTTTCTGGTTGCGCAAAGTTCAATTTTTAGGCCATGTGGTAAATTCTGAAGGAATCATGGTAGACCCGGTAAAGGTTGAGGCAGTGATGCAATTGAAGTCTCCAAAGATTCCATCCAAGATTCGTAGTTTCTTGGGTTTGGCGGGCTACTACAGAAGATTTATCCAAGACTTTTCCAAGATAGCCTCACCATTGACCAAGTTGACCCGCAAGGACGTAAAGTTTGTATGGGGTCTGGAACAGGAGGATGCTTTTTAGGATTTAAAGACGAGATTGACTCAAGCTCCTGTCTTGATATTGCCCAAAGGGAACGAGGACTTAGTGGTCTATTCAGATGCATCATATTCGGGATTGGGTTGCGTGCTAATGCAAAGGGGAAGAGTAATAGCCTAAGCGTCCCGACAGTTGAAAATCCATGAGGCTAATTACCCCACTCATGACTTGGAGCTAGCAGTTGTGGTCTTTACACTGAAGATTTGGAGGCATTACCTGTACGGGGCGAAGTGCACCATCTTCACGGACGATAAGAGCTTGAAGTATTTCTTTGAGTAGAAGGACCTCAATATGAGGCAAAGGAGGTGGCTAGAATTGATCAAGGCGCATTTGCTAAGTGTTCATCCGCATTTGTGAAATCCACTAGCATCCGGGACCTTAATATGTTATGTCTTCATGCGTATTTGTTATGTCTTCATGCGCATTCGTTATGTCTTCAGGCGCATTTGCTAAGTGTTCATCCGCATTTGTTTTGCCCAGGCGCATTTGCTAAGTGTTCATCCGCATTTGTTTTGCCCAGGCGCATTTGCTATAGTATCCATGTGAATTGCTTTACTCATCCACATTCATTTCATGCGCATTCCTGACCCTTATAAAATTTCCTAAGAATGTTCATCCTCATTTATTGTACTCATCCGCATTTGTTGTACTCATCCGCATTTGTCTAAGTTCATCCGTATTTGTCTAAAGACTTGGGATTTTCTGGAAATTTTGGGGATAGAGTTTAAGTATGGAGAACTTCTGTTTATGGAAGGATTATGCTTGTTTAAAGATTATTATGCTTGGTTCTTTCTTATGTGCTGCTTTTTTTCTATGTCTATAATATTTTCATGTTATGTGATTATGTAACGCGCATCTTAATAAGTATTATCCATAACAAGTGGACACGAAAGAATAAAAGAAGAACAGTGAAACTTAATGAATGTTACCCCGGGCCCCTATGATGAATGAAAAGCCTGGCAAGCAAAATGAATGGAGGTGCACGACCTTGTTGTCGTTAGCTCAACTGATGTGCGGCTGTATAGCCCATGAGGATGCACATCTGGGGTCAAATCCTGGGGATTGACCAATGAATAAATGGGATCCTAGTTCATGACCAGGCTTCGTGCCTACCAGTGTGGATCAACTGTCGATGGGTTAGGTACCAGTATAAATGTTTGCCGACAGGGGTTCGGCATTTGTTGCCAACCAACAATGTAGGCTCTTGCTTTGTGCAATCCTAGCTAATGAAAAAGAAAGATAATGAAAGAAAGAAAGATAATAAATCACTTTATGATTGATTATGTATATTGATGAATGATCACCAAATGAAGTTTACAATGTGTATTTTTCTATATTATTAAGCTAGAACTCACTCAGCAACACTGATTTTTTATATGCATATCAGTTGGCAGGTAAGGATATTGCTAAGGATGGCACGCGGGTAAGGCTAGTTGGTGGGCAAAGACTGGCATCCATTCGTGCATGATGATTTTGTTGTTTTGTAGTACAACCAAATGATTCTTTTTGTAACTGTTAAAATACAATGATGTATTATTTAGCAACATCAAATATTAATGCATGAATGGTTTTTAACAACTTAATCCGCTACGATATTTTATGAAATGTTTTTATCTTATATGAAAAATGTTGTGATTGTCCAACTGTGAGGTCTCCGGGAACGGGGCCTTACACCTAAACTCAAAACACTTACAGGACCAAATAAATCCATGTGTAACAATTGAAGAATAGAGTCAATTTTGGTATGAGCAATTGGTTTATGAGGAAGTTTGTGTTTTTTGCCTTTTGAACATGACAGACAATGTTTTGTTAGTTAAAATTCTTTCAAAGGTAGGCCAACAACATGATTTCCTCTAACCAGTTTGTTCATAGTCTTAACATTTACATATCCAAGACGACGATGCCATAATAGTGTATCGCTTTTCGAGGCTTTAGATAACAAACACGACACAGTTTCAAAAGAATGTGAACTATTCATGTCTAGTAAATACATGTCATTATCTCTTGGAGTTCTTAATAAAATCCATTCATCAGGAATTACAAAGCCGGGTTTTAGAATAAGGCATTCTTTATTAGTGAAATGTATTGATTAATTTTTGTCACAAATTTGAGAGACACTAAGCAAATTATGTTTTAGTTCCTCTACAAAATTGACATCTTCAAAACTTAACACACCATTTGTCACTATACCTTTCTTTGTAATCTTACCACCTTTGTCTCCCGCAAAGGTAACATATCCTTTGTTGTAAGGTTGTATGTTGTTTAACAGAGATATATTACCAGTCATGTGTCTTGAACAACCACTATCTACATGCCAAACACTATTGATAGCTTGTCTTGGTTGTTCCTGCACAATTGAACAAATTTATTTATTTTTAGGAACCTAAGCCATGGTTGACTTGAGCTCTTTGTTTTCATCTAAATATGATACATTTTACAATATCATATCTCTTTTGTCATCGAAAACACATTTATCAACAACAATAGGCTCAGGTGATTTGTCTTTAACTTTCTATCTTTGAACTTGTTTGATTGGTTGTGTGATGGAATTGTTATCATCAACTTGTACTGATTTTACTTTTGACGTTTCTTTGTTTAAATCAGTATTGTTTTTAGCAAAAACATATGATTTATTTAAGTTCCTTTTTAAATTTGCATTTACAAAGAAATGTTTTTTATTGTTTGAAATTGAGTTATGAAATCTCTGTTTGCTTGTCAATTGATGTTGATGATGATAATTTCTAGCCTTGTGATTTGGCTTTCCACACACATAACAACAAATTTTATGATATGTATTTGACGCTTGTATGTTTTGCACAAACTGTTTTGGATAACTTCCATAGTTATCACAGAATCTGGCCTTAGTATGTCCTTGGCCTTTTGATTCTTTAACAGTCTCTCTTTCCTTTTTCTTGTTATGAATTGTTGGAGATGATTCCGGAGGAAATGAGGTAATTTTCTTAGCTTTTAGATTCATTACTGATGCTGATGTAGCATGAATTGTAGCTTTATCCTTATGAATCATCTGTACTGGAGTAGGACTAATGTCTTTCAAACCTGTTCTACAAACATCATGTTTCACAAAGTTAGTAATAATAGAAGATTTATTTAAAAAAAAAAACTAGCATTGGTTTCTTTAAAAATATGATCCTCCTTATCAATATTGCCTATAGAAACAAATATGTTCTTGAAATCAATTTTCAAGTTAGATATGGATATTGTGACACGTTTACTTTCTTTGTTCTTAAAGTTTATTTTTGATTCTCTTTTCTTTTCTTTATTTGATATTTTTGAACAAACATTTGAATCAATAAAAACTGTTGATCTTTAATTTATGACTGATGATGAATTACATGATTGTTTTTCATTACAAATCTTTTTTTCTTTAAAATCTATTTCATCATCGCTCTCCCACTCTTCAACCAACCCTTCTTTCTTCACACATTCTGCAAAAAAATTGTCATGATTAATATTAATTTTAGTTTTTGTGACAGGGTCAACAGTCAGTGAAACATTGACTAAAGGTGTGAAGTCTGTGTTTGGTTGAAATCCTAATCCATAGGTCTCTTCATCAGGAGTTCTAATTGATGAAGGCAATGATGTATAATCATGATTAGTAGGTGGTGCAATGTTAGCATAACCAACTCCACTTTTACCACCATTAATTTTCTGTGTCATCTGAGACTTGATTATACCTTCAACCATGTTTGATGAAAGTTCAAATTTTTCAACAACCAATTTAGTAGACATGAGTTTACTGTTGAGTTTGTTAATTTCTAAAGATAGTTCATCGTTACGTGTTGTCAAATCTTTTATATTACACTCTTTATCATGTAGATTTAGTTTTGATTGGTAAATTGATTTGCTTAAACCGTCTATCTTTTCTTTAAAAATTTTCTCATCAGATTTATATTTACGAGCTTAATATTTAAGTTTTTCAATTTACGAGATCAAGCATTCGTTGTGAACTCTATACCTGTTTACCTTTTCTATGAAATTATCAAAACAAAGATTAGAATGTACCTCTTTAATTTCCTCTTGCTTCTTTGTCTCTTCAGGTACAACTTTTACCATGAAGGCCTTTAAAACAATCTTCTTTTCTGATTTGATTGTTGGAGTGATCTCAATAGCATTTTCCTTGTCATCACATGCAGATGCTGGAGTAAATTCTTAACAGACTTTTCTTTCACCTCATCTACTTTCTCCTTGACATTGTTTGAATAAGCTGGAGTAATCTCAATAGATATTCCCTTTTCATTTTAAGCATTCATTTTCACACTTTCAACCTTCTTCACTTCTACCTTCTTAAACACCCCATCTAACAAATCATTAGTCACAAACTCAGCTAACACACTCTCTTTAACATGATCATCAACACTCTGTATTTTTGCTAACAAGGCAATAGAAAGCTTCATATCTAATACCTCCATCTAATCGGACCAGTCATACTCACCTTCAGTTTGAGATACCAGTGCTTTGTTATTAGAGGAACTAGCTTTATCTTCTTTAGTTTCAACCTCCACCATAACTATCTTCTTTCCATTATCAGTTTGAACAGACCTTCCCTCAGTGCATTCTCTAGCAAAGTGACCAGGTTTATCGTAGTTGTAACATCTCAAGTTTGATTTGTCAAACCCGATTTTGCTAGAGTTGTTTAAACTAAAAACTTTTCTCCTGGTTCTTCTTGCAAAGTTCTTAGCATGATACACCACCATGGCCATCTGATACTTGATATCATTCTCTTCTACATCATCTAGGTTGACTTGTTGCAAGTCATCGACCATGATGTTGGGTGTATTGAGTCTTCCAGCAGAGAAAGCTTTATAGCTGTTAATGAATGAGGTAAATTGAGCAAGGTGCTCTTCTGCAATCCGGATAGTCTGTTTGTTGGGTTAGGTGTTAACAACAAATGCTTGTTGTGCAAGTTGAGATGATTGACTTTGAGAATGGGATGTATATATGATTGAACTTGAGGCAATGATTGCTCCTTGACAGTTTGATGAACTGATGCTGATTGTTGTTGTTGTTGACACAACTGAGAGTAGCTGACATAGTAATTCGGATTACTAGCCATTTTGGCATACAATGCCGATGCTTCAGCTCCCATTATGTGTATGTAATTGGTAGCTCTCTGTTTATCATCCATGTCATAGGATTTGATGGTCGAGATGAGATCACTCAGAGATAGGGTAAACAAATCTT